>JASCZW010001697.1:0-255475 GCA_034211315.2 Aedes japonicus | reverse complement strand
CTCTTTCCTTATGCCGTAAATTTTATTCTATTTTCATTTCTCTGTTCCCACCCACAGCAGCATATCACTTGCGCAAATGAAATTATGAACCTGAAGAAAGGTTTTGTCATAGGCACAGGTATCTGGAATTAAAAGCTTCGCGCATGGTGAGGAAAATTAAGAACTTCTTTCCAACAAACCAATGGTGCTTGATCTACTGAACAACTTTGTGGAAGACAGGAACCTTCCATAAGTTGAGGAGACTCCTTGTGCAATAGTGCCACGTAGCGGGAAAATTCTGAACTTTTAAACTATTTACCAAAACCCATGGCTCACTGTGAACAACTACATGGAAAACAGGAACGTTCCTGGGGCCAGTGATCAGAATATGTAAATTCGTGAGATAAGTAGCTATGGCAAATCATGCACAGATATGGATTTCCGAAAAAACTGACGCAGTTGATCAAAGCAACGATGGATCGAGTGATGTGTGTCGTCCGCTCTCGGTTCAGCTAAAGTCTCAGGAAGGTTGCGTCAGGTTAACTGATTGTCGTGTTTGTTTTTTAACATTGCACTGGGAAGGTGGTTCAGGAAACGCAGGATGGTGCAGAACATTTTGATCTTCAGGGGTCCTGTCCTTCATTTAGCTTCGCCGACGACGTTGATATCATGGCACGTAATTTTTTGAGATATTGTAAAACGTACACATCAGACTTGAGCAAACTGGTGGATTGGGCTTGTGATTAATGCGTTGAAAACAAAATACACAAGGGAAGAGGCTCACGAGAAGACAATGTTAGCCTCTAACTTTGATTCAGATCGACGGTGATAAATCAAATGAGCAGTTAGTGTATCTGGGCTCATCGGTGACATAGTGCTGGTACTGTGAAGAGTAAAAAACACCATGGCCCAACGGCAATCCCGTGCCTACTTTGGACTCGAAGGATGCTTAGATCGAACAAATTTCGCCGAACAAAGTTGACCATCTAAAAGACATTAATTCGACCGATAGTTCTCTACGGCCACGGCAACATGGACATTGCTGAGTGGAGGACCAGCGCGCCAGCAGGTCTTTGAACGGAAGGTGCTGCGTACCATCTACGGTGGAGTGCAGATGGAAGACGTAACGTGGGGAGAGCGAATGAATCACAGTTGCACCAGTTGCTGGGAGAACCTTCCATGCGTGCACATCACGCAAAAATCGGTCGACTACGATGGGCTTGAGGCCGTGTCGTAAGAATGGCGGACGACAGCCCTGTGAAAATGGTTCTCGAGAACGAACCGACGGGTACCAGAAG
The DNA here is from genome assembly GCA_034211315.2 of Aedes japonicus. NCBI lineage: Eukaryota > Metazoa > Arthropoda > Insecta > Diptera > Culicidae > Aedes > Aedes japonicus. The sequence continues at coordinate 254,198 of JASCZW010001697.1, read as the reverse complement.
AAGAAGCGCGCAACGAGCAAGGTGGATCGATCGAATAGAAGGCGACATGCGGACCTCCGCGAATGGCGAGCGTGACTGATGTGACGACCATGCACCAGACCGGGAATGGAACTAACTTCTGTGGCCGCGGCAGAGGTACGCCGGCCTTAGTCTGATTGGTACTGGTAAGGTGAGATAAGCAAATTGAGACAATTCTGAACTACTGTGTTGAGTCAGTCGGAATTCCTTCGGCCGGCTGAGCCGGCGCTGATCGAAGTCTGAATCCATCCATTTGGTTGGGATCTAAAGATAAAGCATTATTAGAGAAATTAAGTTACGCACACTGGCCCCACGTGGTGATAGTTTTAAACTTGCAGGCACGAATAAAAAGGTCTTGATTCACTCTTTACTTTCCCTATTCGTGAGAATGATTTGCGGAAAAACACGCCAGTATCACACCCAACGTCAATGCTTTTTCAAAAATGTGTCAATGCCTTTGCATTAACGTACTATGACATGGGAAAAGGGAGTGATACTATCACTGCAGATAGATCTCAAGTTCTCTCATTAATAGTTCATTATAGAGGGTAAATAAAGAAACACCCATTTTAAAAGCATGAGATTAAGCCGTCCAACAAATTCTCGCTGCACAAGATTATTTCAACGTGGAAACCATCAGAAAATTGTATGCTGTTATTCTCGTTCAATATCTGGACAAGGAAGGGCTCCTGTAATACAGAAGAATTTAATTCAATTGATGCAGTAGTTTGATTATACTAAGAGAAATCTCCATTTTACCTTAAAAGTGAATACTTTTGCTTATATTTTTCTTTTTTCTTAGCATTTCAAGCTTATTGCTTCCACAATTCGCTTATTGCTTGCCGTTTACTTAGTGTTCCAAATCCACTTCCACACTCATTAATTAAGAGCTTTCGATGCCAGTCACCATTTTTGCATTAGTGTGATTGTGTTACAAATAGAATTATACCCTAAGCCCATGGAGTCGAGAAATTTTCTTAACAAAAATTCCTAGACCAGACGAGAATCGATCCCAGCCACATCCAGCATGGTGTTGCTTTGTAGCTGGGCATTTACCGACTGAGCTAAGGGAGGACAGCTTTTCAACAATTCCAATGGAAAAAAAAATAAAGTGAGTCTCAGTATTTCGTCAAAATTGGTATAATTTTTCTTTATCTAAAACTATTTAACTCGTATTTTTTTATTCCCGCCATCATTTTCATGTGAGGGTGATTTGAATTTTTTAAAAAGAGTTCATTACTTCTGAAACTGGGGTGATTCCGGCATATTGGTTAGCATCCATACCTCCCACACCAAAGACACGAGTTCAAATCTAACCCCCGGACAGGTCCGCAAAACATACCCAAATGAAGTGTATGCTGACTACGATGGGAGATGAACCAATCCGAGGCTGAAAATCTCGATAATAGTAAGAAAAACAAAAACTTCTGTACCGCTCACGGGTTAATTCCCCTAACATGAAAGATTCTTTCATTTGATTTTAAGTTGAAAGATCAGTTACATTTTTACATAACATATTCAAAGAAAAAATGCGATGTCAGATGAGCCAATTTGAAAAACTGTACCTCCGAATCCTCTTGCTTCGCTTTCATCACTAATTTTTGGACATGTTATGTAAAATTAAAGGATCTTTTAATTGAAAATATTAAACTAAGAAGTTGTTAAAGACCTTCACAGTGAATGTCAGGAATAAGCCATTGCACAGTGGTCTAGAATGCGAATTTAGCTGGAAAGATAAATTGTCAGCTAAGTTTGAAATTTTGGAGCAAATTGTCTTTTACAAAGTTGTTTCTAATAACAAGGCGCTTCTTTTGATGTGAATGATTTTTAGGGTAGTCCTTATTTCAGAAAAAATCGAAAATCCAACTTTTTATTTGCAGAACTAAAGCATACATTCTTAGGAAATATTTTAGATTAACTCATTTTAAGCAACTTGATTCAATTTTTTCCCATGTAGCTTTGGATGCCTATAAAAAATCTGTTATTTTGATGTAACTTTTTTATTAAAAATTTGGTCAGCAAAGTTGTCTTCCCATCAATTCTAGAAAAATAAAAGTATTACTGTTATTGTAAACAAAATAAGCTTTTTTAAAATGTTGATTTCTCTAGTTGGGGAAAGTCCATTAATTATGTCACGCAGAGAGTGACTTTTTATAACTATCATACTTTAATGATATTTGATAAAGCTGCGCATAAATAGAAAATAAGGCAAATTATGTTACAAATATATTTATATAGATAAAAGAGTGACAAAACATTTAAAAATAACTGCAACTAAAGGTCTACACATGATTGACGTCAAATAAATAAATAAATAAATAAATAAAAGCACTTGTTAAAATGTACATAAAACACAAGTATAAATGGTCCCAAAATGACAGCGCAAAAGATTTTTGGGTCTCTGCTCCAACACAGCACACTACGATCTCCGGGTGGCAACCAAGAAGAAGAACACATGTTAAAATTTACAAAATCGCATAGAAAATATGGATACGGTAAAAATGACTGCAAACTTGGTTAACCTATCATAATACGGTTATATTGTCAGGTCTTAATTTATACCAAAAATGATTATTTCAACCACAACTCTATTTCGTCAATGGGTGACTGATACAGGTTTGTTTGAAGTTTGCACAGCTCATAATTCGATAGTTAAAAAATCTCGAAACTCAATCAAGCGTTAACATATCCTGTACGAGCAATTGTCATAAGATTTCAATAAAACAAGACATTTCTCATTACAAGCTCGTCAACTCGTCGCCAGAAATGCCCGAAGGAAGTCACCGTGGTGCAAAAGGGAAAAAATAAGACCGAGGAATAAATTGTTCTTCATAAAGAGTCCCACTTTGCGTGCGTGGGAGGCAGGTTCATATTATGCCGACAACGATGCGAACCCTCTCGAATCGTAATTTGCAACGAAACGAACGAATCGCGAAATCAACTTGGACTCGCTGCCTGCCAGGCATGTACATATGTAGGTCTGATTCCTCGCCGAACCGAGAAGTAGTGGGGAATAAAATAATTTTACAATTCTTTATAGGGTTTTATGAACTCCTTAAGGGCATATTGTATTGAAATATCGCTTTTCTCCGGGAGCTACGCGGCACCCCCCCGACCGAGTCCCGTCTCCCGACATTCATAACCCATTCTCGAAGGTGTGCATGGATCCGATGTGTGCACCGCCGCCGCGGTGGATTGCAATCTAAAAGAGCATTGGATTTTCCGTCGGATAGGTTGGAGCTCGGTAATAGATGCAGACGACGGTGGAATATTGAAAACCGGGACCGACGACGAAGGAGATGATGCCAAGGTAAAGAACAAACACCGTCGTCGTCGTCGTCACTCACTGGCATACGCAATCTTCGGCGGGGACTTTGGAGAAGCACGGAGGAATTCTATTTTGCGAGAAATCAAGTATTAGCGGGATTGCCAGACAGCTATGAATAGCTCAGGAAAAATAGGGACGGATTTCGAATCGTATGAATATCGCCGCGATTGTCCCCGCTAGAGCTTTTCGTATCAGCGTCAACAGACGCAACTGCTGTACACCTATCTAGAAATAGTCGCAGACTGTCACGAGCCACTCGACGGTTGTGGAACGAAAGGGATTTAAATCTCTCATTGCGTAGGTAGAGAACGATAACTGATTGCGAATTGGGACAGGAGATCGAGAAAACATTGATATTGGATTTTTATGTCCAAGTCTAGAAGCAAATCGTATGCTAGTTGGAATGTTATAAAGGGGAAAGTAGTGTAACCTTCAGTGACTTAGCTAACTTTCAATTGAAATTGTTATTTTTGAAAAAAATATTGAAGAAAGATCATCTTTAAACATCGTAAAACATTAATTACGTTGCTTAAAACTACAATAGAATCAATTGAAAGCAAATTTTAAAAAATACAAGTATTTCTATTATTTCTTTAGAACTTAAGAGTTTTATGAAACCGTTTTCTTTCAAGAAACAAAACATCTTCATTTCCTTTCCACTTTAAGCCACCCCTCCAAACTTGCACCGGAAACCCTGCAAACCCAATTCCACCAGAAACATCGCACTTGGAGTGAACCCGCTCCCATCGGGAAACCACGTTCCACTTCCTGATGAAGAAAAGTGTAAATTTAATGACGACCGAGTACTTGAAAATTTCGTACGAAAAACAATAAATTTAATCCCCCCCCTTCCCCTCCTAACTGGAGCCGCTTGATTCCCCAACGGTATAATGAGGCCGAAGACTTTTCTCCCCTTTCGATTCAGGGAGGTTTTCAGGGAGCGCATTTCCCGGGCTCATTTTTATAAATGTGAGCCAAACAGCAGACAGACAAACTATTATTCTTTTCCGCTGCGGCCCGACTGGTTCTCTCCTCACCACCCCAGCACCAGGACCAGGGCCGCTGGAAGACTACTGAAGCCACTCGTGTGTGAGCCGTAGAGGGGGAGTCGTGCCGTTTAGGGCGCTTCGTCCGTCCGCTCGCTCGTCCGTCAGAGACTCTGGCCTAGCAATTGCATCGGGTGGATTCTGGTTGGGAGAGGGGGGGGCAGCTGGACAGTCGAAAATAAGGTAGATAAGGAATCACAAGGCAAACGCTAATAAAAGTTAGAACTTGAATGCCATGGGTGCTGTTCGGCCGGTTAGAGGAAGGCGAGGAGAGGCGAAAATTTATGGATATTATTAGATGGTCGTAACGTGCGAAAGAGCGCACTCGAGAAGAGGAACATGTCAGGATTCACGAATGCACTTCTTCTTGGTCCTGATCTTGGTGTTGCCGGTCGTCGGTGTCTACAACTGGGGTCTTGCGAAGGAGTCTTTGCCCTCTTTGCCGTAGTCGTTGGCTTCACCAGCTAGTTAGGGAAGGCCAAATGAGCGAGGAGGATCCTTCAGGACTTCCCAACCGACAAACGACCTTTGCAACACGTTTGAATGGCTTTCCATTCCCCCCGCATAACCTGGTACGGTACTGTTCCGGCTCCTTCCGTTTGTGTGTCTTGTCGGTGGGGGTATAACTTCTAATGGTTAATGTTGCACAATGCTCTTTCATGTTCGTCCAGTCCAGGAGCGAAAGAAGCACCACTGCTCTATCGAGCTGCTTTGAAATGAGATTTGGGCTCATGATGTGAATGCAATTTTCCGCAAGTGTAGGACTGCAAGGGAGGGGTATTTACGCCAACAAAGTAAAAATAATTGCCCCAGGTATTATTTTAAGGGCAATTAAGAACGAAAACGGAATCAATTTATTACCCTGTTGGTGCAATTTTTTCTGGATTATTTCGCAGAGTAGAAGTGGTTTGATTCCTTGAGGTTGGGCCACTGGAGATTTTCAACCTGTGTTGGTCTTCCGTCAAGGGTGACCGGTGGGATGTTATTGTGGAGGGAACGGTTCGGTATTTGAGTTTCATGGGTGGTCGTCTGTCCTTCCTTAGCTAAGTCGGTAAAGACGCGGCTACAAAGCAATACCATGCTGGAGGTGGCTGGGTTCGATTCCCGGTCTGGTCTAGGCATTTTTCGTTAAGATCGTTGAGAAATTTCCTCGACTCCCTGGGCATAGGTTATGGTTGTACTTGCCACACAATCATACTAATGCAATGTACCTGGCATCGAAAGTTCTCAATTAATAACTGTGGAAGTGCAATTAGAAAACTAAGTTGAGAGTAAGCAATAAACTCGAAACGCTTAAAAAAGCAGAAGGGTTATCATTTGTAAGCTTCTTTGAATAACAAGTTTGTCAGATATTATTCGAATCATAATAAAAATAGATTTTACATCCATTTCATAACCTACAAATCTCATTTTTGTTGTACAAAGGAGCCTACCGTAGGTCAAACTTGTCACCTTGGAGGTGGAAGGACTCAATCTTATACTGAATGCTTGCGTAGGAGACTGTTAATTTGGCCATAAATGAAAGTATCACATATTCGGCACTTTTATTTCTGTACCACGTCGTAGTACGTTTATATAAAGGCACAAATGTTAGATGTGATAAAGGGCGAACACGAAATTATTGCGACACATTCAACAGGGCATAACTTTTTTACCAAATTTAGCACACTTTCTCATTGATGTGTATTGTTTACATGCTGTCAAACTCGAAGTCGTGTTTTTCGATTCAACGAAAATGGAGGTGAAACAACGCGAGTCGAGAGAACAAATTCTTTCCAAACACCTGGAATTTCCTGACCTGTCGCACCGGCAGTTGGGAAAAACGTTGAACATTCACCATTCAACCGTCTCCAGAGTGTTGAAGCGGTTCCAGGAGCGGTTGACGTTGGACCACGGTAAAGGAGCTGGAAGAAAACCGGGACCGGAGAACAAAAAGACGGAGGGAAAGGTGAAGCGGATGATTAAAGCAAATCCCAACGTCTTAAGCCGTGATTTGGCTAAAAAGATCGGCATGTCGCAGAGCTACGTCCAGAATGCAAAAAAGAGAGCTGTACTACATACATACAAGGTACAGAACTTCCCAAACCGCGATGAGTGGCAACAATCGACGGCTAAAACTCGGGCACGGAAGCTCTACGAGAAGATGCTGACAAAATATGGCTGCTGTGTGATGGACGACGAAACGTATATAAAAGCCGATTTTAAGCAAATTCCGGGGTTGGAGATTTTCACCGGCAAGAGCAAGTTCTATGTGGACGAAAAATTTAAGAAGAAGAAAATGTCAAAGTTCGCCTCCAAATATCTCATTTGGCAGGCCATCTGCTCTTGCGGACTGAAGAGTGAGCCTTTCGTGACAGAGGGCACAGTAAATGGCGAGATCTACAAATCTGAGTGCCTCGAGAAGCGCCTTTTGCCGTTCTTGCAGCAGCACGACGAAGCTCCGCTATTTTGGCCAGATTTGGCATCATGCCACTATTCTAAAAGTGTCCTGGAGTGGTATGAGGCCAATTCTGTCCATTTTGTTCCAAAGGACATCAATCCGTCAAACTGTCCGGAGCTGCGCCCAGTGGAGCAGTACTGGGCAATGATGAAACGGGAACTTCGGAAGAGCAAGAAGACAGTCAAAGACGAGAAGGACATGTTAAGAAAATGGAAAAAACTGAGAAACTGGTACCGGATGACACTGTAAAGACTTTGATGGAGGGCATCAAGCGAAAATGCGTTCAATTTTACACTCAAGGCTCCATCGATTAACTTTTCTTTTGATTTTTGAAGTAAATATATGTATAAAACTACCCTTAAATTTTGGTTTGATTCTAAACATTATAAGAAAATTGGCATGACATTTTCGGTGCGAAAGAAATGTAGTTTTATAATCATTAAAGACTGTATTCGATGAAATTTGGACACACGCAATTGTTCGTAACTTTTTAGCGTGTGGGTAAAAATTATTGAAATTTTAACTGAATATATTTTATTGTGTTGTGTCAATTGTGTAATGAGTTTCGTGAAAATCGGTCGAGTGATTTCAGTGATGACTTCGAATGAAGAAATAGTGCGCCAACAAATTTGGGGCATTCACTTCGAAAACCCAAACGCTTCTCATCGATGGATCGGAAAACAGCTCGGAATCGCACATTCAACCGTATCTCATGTGATCAAAACGTTCAAGGACCATAAGAAAACCAAGCGGAAAAATTGTAGTGTCAAAACACGTAGCACATCAAATCCGGAGAAGGCCAGGATGGTATTGAACCAATTTAAGCGTTATCCCAACATTTCGATCAGGGATGTTGCGAAAAAGGCGAAAGTTTTAGTTTGTTTTGTGCAGAAAACAATGAAACGTTCTTTACATCAATTTTTGGCCAACATTTATTGTACACAGATAAAAAGAAACACTTAATTTTCTGCGTTATCTAATGCACATAAAGGGAATGCTAGATTTGGCAGAAAATAAAGGGATAATTCATATAAATTTAAGCCAGATAACGCCTAAATCGAGCCTGTTGCATGAAAGATTGCAAACAATATCGTTGTTTACGCTCCCTTGACTTGGAATTACACGAGGGGAAATTTTACGCGCTTGTTAAAATTAATTTTTTTTTCTGTGTATCATAAAGGACGATGAAACGAACGTACTCGAAGACTTTAAATAGCTTCGGGGTCTGGCTTTTTATACCGCAATGCAAAGGAACGCCGTTGCCGAGTATTTCCGGACAAAGAAGGAGTCCACATTTCCTAGGAAGTATTTGATTTGGCAGGCCATGTATCATAGTTCTAACCGAAACCTGGCTCAATGATCAAATTCATTCCGCTCAACTGTTTGGAGATCAGTTTACAGTTTTCGGAATGATTGTAATCGCATGAATAGTGCTATTCATGCGATTACAATCATTCCGAAAAACTGTAAACTGATCTCCAAACAGTTGAGCGGTGCTCACTAAATCTCGTGGTGGTAGCGTTTTGATAGCAGTTTCCAAAAGATTTCACAGTTGCCTGGATCCTATTGCTATTAACCTAACGCTCGAACAGTTATGGGTCCAGATAACAACTTCACACAGGAAATTAAGTATCGGCGCCATGTACTAACATCCCGATGGGAAATCTGATTGAGAATCATATCTGTTCGATTGGCGCTGTGTTATCCTGTTTAGATCACAACGACTTCGCTTTACTATTTGGCGACTACAACCAGTCTGGATTGGTTTGGAATGTTCTTCGTTCGCATATGCCACCTGTCTGCTGTGCTTTGATGGATGGATTCAGCCTTCATGATGTAACGCAAATAAATTAAACGTTAAATCGTAACTCTTGAGTAGCTTGATCTTCTATTGGTATATGGTTGAGGCCTCCAAACCTTTAATCAACCTCGACACCGACCATCCTGCGCTGGAGATCACTATCAATCTATCAGTACCTATTACCATCGATAACATCGTTGATCCACATGGCCTGAATTTCCGTAGAACTGAATTCGCTGCAATGAGCCAATCTCTGTCCCAAGTCAATTGGAAGTTCCTTGACTCGTGATCCACTATCGATTTTTAACGAGGTTGTGTCCCGGGCTATATCAGACTTTTGTCCGCTGAAAAGACCCGCTCGTATACCTCCTTGGTCTAATGCTCATTTACGGTACCTTAAACGCGTGAGATCGAAGGCTCTTCGTAAGTACTGCAAAACTCAATTCACCAAGCGAATATTCTCTACAGTTAGTACCCAATACCGAATGTACAATTGTCTTCTCTACAAGAATTATTCAAAAGGAATCCAATCTAACCTTCGGCGCAACCAAAAGTTGTTCTGCTCATTTGTGAACACTTATTGTGTTTGACTGTTAATGGGCTACCAAATCGCCAGCACACCAGTGGACAAATGTGATCTCCTTTCTGAGCACCTCCAAAGTATTCAATAACACCATGCCAGCATTGGAGCAAGTCAGCGAAGCACTCAGAGATAATCCAATGACGCGTACGACTTCAATATCCCTGCGATTACATCGGACCTCGTTGAATCAGCATTCCAGGAGCTCAATTCCTCAAACGTGGCTGGCCCTGACGGAATTCCTTCATGTGTACTAAAGAATTGCAACATCACGTTTCGCCAGGAAAAACATCCAACACGGTGGAAATCTTCATTCATGTGCCCGATTTTCAAGAAAGGAGATAAACAAAACGCCGGAAATTTTTCGAGGTATCACATCACTCTATGCCTGCTCAAAAGTCTTCAAGATTATCGTCAACGACCTGTTGTTTGCTAGTTGCAGACACTACATCTCTCCCGCACAACATGGATTTCACCTCAGAAGATCGATCTCAACCAAACTTGCACCTTTCGTCTCGTTTACAAGGATCTCAAGGCTACGTTTGACCAGGTCGACCATGCTATACTTTTGGTAAAGTTACACAAACTTGGCGTGTCAAATGACTTAGTTAGTTACCTAACAGACAGGATACTTTGTGTGAAAATCGTCTCAGCTAAATCGAACTACTTTACTAATACGTCGGGCGTACTTCAAGGCAGCAAATTGGGAAAACTGCTGGTCTCAATTTTCATCAACAAGATGGGACTGACATTTCACGTAACTGCAGGTAGTTCTATGCAGACGATGTGAATATTAATATGGTTGTGCGATGCTTCGCCGATTTCTTACGACTACAGCACTCGATCAATAGTTTTGAAGAGTGGTGTTCTATGAATTTACTCACTCTAAGTGTTAACAAATGCTTCATTATCACAGTCCATCGTAAATTGAACCCAATTGTATTTGATTGCATCGTAAACAATCAACCGCTACAGAAACCTGATACTGTTCATGACCTTAGAATCACGCTTGACTCCGGTTTGATATTTAGACAACACTACACGGATATGATTACCAAAGTTTCATGCTTAAGATCTCCGACGAGTTTCGTGATCCCCCTTGTCTGAAAGCAGTGTACTGCTCTCTCGTGCGATCTATCCTGGAATTTGGAGCCTTGGTGTGGTGCCCGTATCAAAGAATCTGGATAGCGAATCTGGATCATTGGGTATTGAAATATTGGAGCATAGGCGTCCAGTCATGCAAGCAGTCTTCGCAGCAAAAGTGTTGCTAGCTGAAACCGACTGTCCAGGAATTCTGGCCGAATTCTTCATCTACGCCTCTGGACGAGTTGTGCGTACAAGAAATTTTCTGCACCTCGGAATCCGTGCTGCAAACTACGGTCAAAACAATCTTCATTCATGTCATCGCGCTTCAATGAAACTCTAAGCTCTGTTTGACTTCAACTATTCCGCTGAGACCTGAGAGAGACAATAGGCAGGAAAATATTTGGTTTGGTAAAAATAAACATGACGTTCTTTCGGAACTCGAGAGGATGATCTCTGCTGTGATGCAAAAGGAGGTGCAACACTGGACGGCGATGGTGAAACCAATTATTATTGTCTCTTATTCACCTTTTTACTTTGCGTCTTTTCCATTAGACTCTTTCATTGTACCGTTCAGTACCGTTCGAAGAATTCGTTTGCGAGCAGGATATTGTTCTTATCGAGCCAGCAAGCAACCAAACAGAACGTGGAAGCAAAGTTTCGTCACCAAAACTCGAGCTCGGAAATTGCACCAGCAGGTTTTGACGAAGTACCAAGGATGCCTGCTCATCGACGATGAAACCTACGTCAAAATGGATTTCGAACAGCTTTCTCGCCAAAAATTTTACATGGCGACGGCACGGGGAGATGTTCCTGCGAAGTTTAAGTGCTTTTATGGACAAAATTGCCAAAAAACTGATGATTTGGCAAGGGATATGCAGCTGCGGAGCAAAGACATGTCGAATTATTAGTACGAGACACTGAAGAAGTCTGCACATTGTAGACGAAATACGCGTATCTGTCGAAGATAAGCAAAGGTAGTTGGAATTAAATGGAAAATACTAATTTTTCTTCTAATTTCTTTTTTTCATGTTAAATTCATCACTACAATGAACTTGTATAACTTTTTTTATTATGGATTTTGCAAAAAAATATTTTATCATGACTATTCATTATTGAAGCCTCACTTACGCGAGTGCAGCACAAAAGAGTTCTTCATAGAACTTCAGCAAAGATCTTTACAGAACTTCGGGGTGGATCATCGCAGAACAACGGGGAAGTTCTTCGCAGAACTACGGGGAAGTTCTTCGCAGAACAACAGGGAAGTTCTTCCTAGAACTTCGAGGAAATTCATCCAAGAACTTCAGGGAAATGTTACCGAGAACTTCAGGGAAGTTCTACGTAGAATTTGAAGGAAGTTCTTCCAAGAACTTCATGGAAGTTCTTTCGAGAACTTCTGGGAAATTTTTCCAAGAACTTCAGGGAAGCTCCTCCGAGAACTTCAGGAAAGTTCTTTCAAGGGTAATTTTCAGATAACTTTAGGAGAGTTCTTTAGAGAACTTTAAGGAAATTTTTTCAGAGAACTCAAGAGAAGTTCCGAGAACAAGTTGCACTCGTCGGAATCTCTATATTTTTCTTATTCAATGCCAATTTACTTTATTGGAGCGGCGTTTGATCGTCAAGCATAAAACAACTTAGTTTACTGATAGCTACTCTAGGAAAGTTCTTCAGAGGAAGTCAAGGAAGTTTTTCTTAAAACTCAGGAAAAAATCAAGGAAATTTCTCCTAAAAAATTTGCCCTGAAGTTCTCTATAGAGCTTTCCTAAAGTTCTCGGAAGAAGTTCATTGCGGTTCTTAGAAGAACTTCCATGTAGTTTTCGGCAGATATTTCTTGAACTTCTCGGCAGAACTTCCCCTGAACTTCACGGAAGACACTTGATATTGTTCTTTCCTTGTATTCTCCCATACGCGGGGTAACGATCTGTGATGATGTTGTTTTTGAGAAGGAAATAATTTCTCATCACCATGAGGCTCTAGGAGTAGACAGCATTTTTTTGCTAGAACAAAGTTGTGAAGAGAAAGTATTGATAGTTCCGTTAGCTCACGGCAGGCTGTGAAAATTGAATAGAAGTAGTTTGAAATTGAGCGGAGGGCATTTTGAGGTAGTATTCCGAAACAGGAAACACAGACTTTTGCCAAGCATCCCCATGCGGGGTAGGTCAAGGCGTGATCGAATACACCACCTTGACTGGCTTTCAAACTACTCCTATTCAATTTTCACAGCCTGCCGTGAGCTAACGGAACTATCAATACTTTCTCTTCACAACTTTGTTCTAGCAAAAAAATGCTGTCTACTCATAGAGCCTCATGGTGATGAGAAATTATTTCCTTCTCAAAAACAACATCTTCACGGAAGAATTTTATTGAAGTCCTCGGAAGAATTACATTGAAATTCTAGTAATAACTTCCCTGAAGTTCTCGTATTAACTTTCCTGATGTTGAACTTGAACTTGAAGGAAGTTCTTCCAGGTACGTCATTGAAGTTCTTTCGAGAACTTCTGGGATTTTTTTCCAAGAAGCTCAGGGAAGCTCCTCTGAGAACTTCAGGAAAGTTCTTCCAAGGGTAATTTTTCAGATAACATTAGCAAAGTTCTTTAGAGAACTTTAAGGAATTTTTTCAAAGAACTTAAGAGAAGTTCTGAGAACAAGTTGCACTCGTCGTTAAACACTTACTTTACTGATAGCTACTATAGGAAAGTTCTTCAGAGGAAGTCAAGGAAGTTTTTTCTTAAGACTCAGGAAATTTCTCCTAAAAAATTTGCCCTGAAGATCTCAGAAGAGCTTTCCTAAAGTTCTCGGAAGAAGTTCATTGAGGTTCTTGGAAGAACTTCCATGTAGTTTTCGGCAGAACTTTCTGGAACTTTTCGGCAGAACTTCCCCGGAGTTCATGGAAGAATTTCATTGAAGTCTTTGGAAGAATTTCATTGAAATTTTAGTAAGAACTTTCCCGAAGTTCTCGGATGAACTGTCCTGATGTTCTGTGAAATTCTTTCCTGAAGTTCTGTGAAGATCTTCCCTGAAGGTGAGTGAAGATGCTCCCTTAAGTTCCTAGTTCTTGGAAGAACGTCGCAAGATTACCATGCAAGTGTCATTTTACAGAGTCATTGTTTTATGGTTGTTCCCAAGCCATTTCGTTCCCAAGCTTCATGCAGCGCGTCAGTGCTGACCATGCGGTCCCTTTCTCTCAATACTTAGCTCTCTCCCGCCTTTTGCATCGATCACCGATTGGCTGATAAATACATAAAGACTTCAAGTACCTCCAGTAAATAGGAGTTTAGGTTAAGCCAAATACTGAAATAAAGATTTATTCCTAAGTTTACACTCAACTGGTTCAGTGTCCAAAATCAATCACAATGACATGCTAACAAGTTCTCGGTAGAACTTCTTTAAAGTTCACAGAAAAATTTTGCTAATGTGCGAACAGTTTCCCTGAAGTTCTCAGAAGAAATCCGTTGAAGTTCTGGGTTACGCGTTTCTAAAATTTTCAGAAGAATTTCGATAAAACTCTAGGATGTACTTTTCTGAAGTTCTCGGATAAGCTTTCCTGAAGTTCTGTGAAAATCTTCTCTGATGTTTTCTACAGAAATTTCTTGGAAATCTTGCACGTTCCTGAAGTTCTCGGAAGAACTTCCTTCAAGTTCCCTGACGCTCCAAGTGGTGTGGTAAAAAATAGCTTATTATCAACTGAATAGAAGTTTCACTTTTATGCTGGTTATCCTCTTGACCTCTTGAACTCTGAAAGCACTATAATAATATGTTCAAATACATCCATTTTGTTTTGACAATGCTTTCATCGATTCAAATAGTTATTTAAAATAAATTCCCTTTCCTTTCTTTCTATGTGTAAGAGCCCATTATTATCATCATGATGGATAAATTGATCGTCTTTTTGAATGCCGTTATTACCTTCATCATTCAATTTTTCTTCCAAAATAACTTCTACTGGATACTTAATGAAAACAAGGAAGTTGTTGAATAAGGCTTGCTTCATTTAGAATTGGAACAAACTTTTGCTCATATTTTGCTCATGGTGGACGGATTTGGAAGTTCTTGGCAGCCACGTGTCCGGAATTTTGTCAGCTTCACGTATGTATTTTTGACATTCCGCAAATCGACTGTACTTTGTAAACAATCAACATGGAAGCCGAAAGAAGGGAAAAAATTGTGCACAGTTATTTGGAAAATCCATTGTGGTCTGCATCTAGGCTAGCTAAACAGATGAAATTGCCCAGAAATACCGTATGGCGCGTTATCAAACGGTATAAGGAAACATTGACGACGATTCGGAAGCCTCAAGCCAATCGTCGGAGTGGTACTGTCGACCGGAAACTGCGTGGTAAGATTTTGAAGACGATTAAGAGGAATCCCAATCTGTCGGACCGTGATTTGGCCAGAAAATTCGGTGCTGCCCGTAGTACCGTGAGGAGAACTCGACTCCGGGAAGGAATCCAGTCGTATCGAGCTAGCAAACAGCCAAATCGGACCATAAAACAGAATAGTGTGGCCAAAATCCGTGCTCGGAAGCTATACGACCAGGTGCTGACCAAGTTCGACGGGTGTCTTCTGATGGACGATGAAACCTATGTCAAGGCTGACTTCGGGCAAATCCCAGGTCAAAAATTTTACTTGGCAACGGCTCGGGGGGATGTTCCAGCCAAATTTAAATTTGTTTTTGCCGACAAATAATTTGCACGAAACTTCATGATTTGGCAGGGCATTTGCATATGTGGCAAAAAAGACGAAAGTTTTCGTTACAAATAAGACAATGACGTCGGAACTATACCAAAAAGAGTGTCTCCAAAAACGAATTTTGCGGTTCATTCGATCCCACGACCATCCCGTAATGTTTTGGCCAGATTTGGCAAGCTGTCATTACAGCAAAGTCGTTCAAGAATGGTATGCAGAGAAAGGGGTCCAGGTTGTTCCGAAACACCTTAACCCACCCAACTGCCCCCAGTTCCGCCCTATTGAGAAATACTGGGCAATCATGAAGAGGAAACTCAAGGCAAAGGGAAAGGTTGTCAAAGACATCAATCAGATGAAGACCTGGTGGAATAAGATAGCTAAAACGATGGACGAAGAAGGTGTGCGCCGCCTAATGAGCCGTGTTACAGGAAAAATTCGATAATTCCTTCGAAACCGTGACGAATAACTTTATCCGTATTTTTTCTTAAAAGTGTGAAGAAAACGCTACATTTGTATAAAAAAAGATCTTGAATTCAATAATAAATAACTGCAATACAGGCAATTGTTTTCGTTCCAATTCTATCTGAAGCAAGCTTTAATCACACAACAATCGATAATCTGACCGCAAAAGTCCTTCTCATATCATAAAAGTGAGTCACGAAAAATGCATCTAAATCTAGACTTCAGGCACCCTTTTCACCGTTCCACAAGGTTCCGTGACTCACATGTGTGCAGTCAATAGCTCCAAAGACTTCGGGAATATTATAATACTGGAAGAATATTTGCTTGATTCAAGCTAGCTCAGCATCATTTGTTGAAAAAGAATTCTCCCAAAAGATATTTATTAATTTCTTCTTCGTCGTCTTCTTCTTAACCTTCTTCAAAATACGATGGCGCGTTGCTTGTGAAACTGCTGATAAGCTGTCTTGACCGACTGTTACTTGATGAGAACCTTAAATGTGATGAATATAATAATTTTATAGTATAGTTAATGTTTACATGTTTGCTGAAAAAGAATGTCAAACAAAATTGTAAACGATAATTGTAATAGAAAAAGTGTCCATTCTCAAACCATGCTAATAGGTTTTGGTGTAAAAAGTTACTGTATTTAAGGTGTAATTAATTATTAAGATACTGCCACAATAACTATTTTCAATGTAATACTCGTTATATGCTTAGAGAAAATCCTTTTTAGATAAGGTTTGGAAATCCAATTATTTACTTTATTTTATTTCCTGGCGTAACGTAACGTTATAAGAACTTGCAAATGTACAGGAATTGTCGTGTTCCTTTCATCTTTCAAAGGAATTGCATTTGAAGGTTAATCAATCAAGTCAAAATTACCATCTAAGATTTCGAACGAATTGCTCGTATATCTTAAAAACCGACGGTTTGGAATCAACTTTATCCTTTCTTGTCGTTTATACTACTTAACTTTAGCAATATAATATGATAAAATGAATACTTCCATTGCTCAGAGTATCATGATTGATTGATTTCAAATGATTCTATCAGCCAAAAAAAACTGTCTTTTTGAATTTCCACCGCAAAAATCTTGAAGAGATCTAACTTTTCCTTATTCTTTTTTAAATGTTAAAAAGCCTTCTCAAATGTCACGGGATTTACCAAATAAGAACATTTCAAACATTTCAACATTTTTCTTCATAAATTTGTTTTCTTTTAAGACAATTTCAGACCAGAATTCGGCTGCTGGAGTAACCCTTTTCCCGCAAATTTGTAAAACAAAAAAGGCAACCCATCTTGGTGGAACCGCCAGCAAAGCATCAAAAGCATCGAAGCAACCGTGACAGCACGAATCTAGATTCAAAGCTGAAAACCCGGCATGGCCTGCTTTCGGTCGGTCGCTCGCACCTGAGCGTGGTTGTTACGAACGTTCATAAAGCAACGAAATACACAATACATTAATATCCGTTTTAGTTATAATTAATATCCGACATTAAGGCTTCGGGTCCGGGTGCATTATGCGTTCCGGAGAAGGGCGACGAGGTTTGTGCAATTCCGGAACTATAAAACTCGGACTGACTTCGTTTTTCACTCAGCATTCTGGCTAGGTAGCAGCAGAACGTGACTCGGCGATTTTGACTGGGCTGCCTGGAAGGATGCGGATAAGGCTTTTTATGACCGGGTTCCCGAGGAAAGGGGTTTAGAAAAGCTTCCGTCATGCAGAGAAAACCCCCACGGCAGCAACGAGCGGCAATCAATTCAAAAGTGGAAATAGTTGAGCATGACTTTCACTTTGAAGCCAGTCAACGCGAGTGCGGCACGGGTGAACGTATGGCTTTTCGTATTTTACTATAATCCTGGAGCGGAGTCGAAAGCAGGATGTTTGTAAATTTTTAATGACTTCGACTGATACACTGACGGTTTTAGGAAGTCTTTCTGAGTCGAGAAAAGTTTATACATGATTCATGCATTGTTTGCTTGTGATGAGTAGAAACTATTGTGTGGCCTAATAAGGATGAATCGTTGTTCTAAAGATGCTTTTATCAAAAGTCACTTTGACGAGATTAATGATTGTTTCAAACTAACTCCGTTGTAATTCTAAGACGGAGGTAACATTGTGATACACTGGGAATGGTTTTCTACTCCAAGCAGGCCACATCATCCGAACAAGCATTTGAACTTATCTCCAGCTCAAACCCACACTCAGTACTGATCGGATCAAGTTAATTGCCTCGCATTACTCACTCCCAGCGTCGCGTCGGTTGGCGGTGGCGTAGGAGTCGCATGTGTAGCTAAACGGACCGCACTCACCTGAAGGAACTCCAGCTCGGACGCTTGCATCGTGACGGCATCGGCATCGGCACGCAATAGTGAAATTGATAAATCTGATTGACGGTATAATCCGCATCCCTACAGTCATTGCCCGTCCGAGTTGATGTTACATGCGATCGTTGGCCGCTCGCACCGAAGTCTGAATTATTCAAATTACGTTTGACAGTGGAACAATCGAACGATAAATTGCAATCTTTAACTTCCCCGCTGGTAAGCCTCCTCCTGCTCCTCCTCGGGTCCGATGTTCTACGTAGATTGAGAGGGAATTCCGTCCATCGATGGCGCGAGTGTGGTTTATGGAGATAGGTTATAATCTTCTGCCAAAGCAGCGAATCGATTGGAAATTGATTGCTCGCCCCCCGGTAGATTATTTGCGGCATGGCGTTCCATACCGCTTTGGATTGTCGAGCGGAGTGAGTGCCTACATGTGTAGCGCACCTCCGCACATGCAACTTGGTTCGGCTGTGGTCCTTTAAATCAACTGACTTTTCGCCCTGGAGAAAGAATTAAGTCTTCGGTGGAGGTTGTGGCTATTCTAGATTGTAGCCGGGGTGGTTCGCAGCCGAAGAAGTGGTAAACAATCACGAAAAGGTTCCCCAATCAACGAGCCACCCTACCCAGTTCGGTCCGGTCGACGTTCCGCAATTGCTTTCGCAGTCAAAACCTACGCAAAAATTACACTCCTAAACGACATTCAGACAAAACGACGAACCCTTGCTGCCGCCGCAAGCCAAACAGACAACCTCACGTGTGCAGACCTCTAAGAATCCGTTCCGTCTTGCATGGCGTGTGTACCGTACCTGGACCAGACCAGATCCCTGAATGGCCGCGGTGGGGAGGAAAGCGAAATGTCGTGATTATCGTTAATCTGCGCTTGATGGTTTCGCTTAATTTGAACCACGCCAGAAAGCATTCACCCTTGGGATGGTGCTGAGCTGAGACGCGTGCTCTTCAGTCAGGAAACGGCCAACACCACTTATGGATGCAAATAATTTGAAACAGAAGAACACAACCGAAAGAATGGAGGAGATTAGCGAGATGAGCAACAGCGCGTTTGAGGGGTTTCGGGAACGTGTCACCAGACTATTAAAATCAATCATTGCCAAGAGTGCTGATCGGTTGTCTATTGAGGTTTCCTCCGGTTGGAGATTGAAACGTGATATGTAACCACTTTTGTGACTCGCTCGTCGTTATCGACTCTTGGATGGGATCGCGATGTAAAAATATCGTCTATTAGAGCTTTATATGGGTGATAAAGAATCGTAAAATATGCGTTATTCAACAGTTTATCATAATTTTGTGTAGAGCCGATCGTAAACTGTTGTCGTTCGTATGTGTTGACCTTTCTCGTATTCATATTTTGTGATATATGACATCACTGCTTGTTCAGATTTGGAAGCAAACTGACAGAGCCTTATCTCGGATTCAAATCTGATTGAGACGAGCCGTTTTTCTCTCTCCTAAAAAGCCCACCCCTGATAGTCAACCAATCGCGCTGGGGCAACCGTTTGACCCCGTTTTATTGGCAATCGACCCCGCGCTGCATCCGAAGCCTTACATCACATGTACACAACATGAAGACCTAATGCCTCACTTATACCGTTTAATATTCGATGACAATCTCTATCAGCACCGTGGTTCGGTGTATGAAGTGCCTGCTTGGATTGAGGCTCGGAGCTGAAATCCCACAGAACGGCTTGAGCAAACGAGTTGACTTAGGAGGCTGTGGCACAATCAGTGAGCTGAAATCGCAGAGCCCAACCATCCACACAGCAAAATTCCGTCGTCCAAACCCAGGGAGAAAAGAGAGACAATGGGGATTTTAACCGGGCAATAGACACAAATCCATCCTATCGCATTAAATCACCACCGACAAAATGGTTGAATGCAGTCGCGCGAGTTGGTAGGACCCATATCGAGAGTCAGCTGTTTCGTTGTGGAGTTTGAAAGATGACTGCACACACCTCTCACACAAATCCGCATAAATCGGTCGAGCCAAGACTGTCCAGGTTAGGTACCGTACATACGTTTCCCAACCCAGCGCCAAATCCAATCAAGGAGATAATGATAGCATTCCACCGTTCTCCTGCACACAATGGGCATATGGATCAGCAGCATGGCGATGAATGGGAACATGATGGTTAATGTTGCGATTGAAATACATTTAATTCCAACAAAGCCACACGGCTTGGTGATGGGCTGGTTCTGCGCATGTTCGAGGTCGATAATGCATCATGGTTTGTTGGGGGGCTGAAATATGAGATACGTTAGGGTGTTTCGGAGTCGGTAATTGGCCTATTAGTATAACCTCGCACATTGTCCCTCTTTCTTCAACGGATTTCAGATAGACCACTACAGATCGCTCAATAATTAAACAATCTTTGCATACGTACTTTTAGATTAACTGAAGAGTGAATTTTTAACGTAGGACTACGTTTCTCTTTTCTATAACGGGTGTCATTTCAAAGTTCTGGAAAATGAGAGCGTTACGCAAAAGTGAAAGGTTTTTGAACGCTAATAACTCTCGTTTGGCTGAACAGAATTACTGCACTTAAACACCATTTGATCAGGAAATATCAGGAACTTACAAATACTTTTGATCAAGTTTTCAATCAAGTGCTATTTGTATAAGTAGTTCAAATTTTTACTTTAAACTGACCTTCGTTTGCTCCCATACAAATCTGCATATGAACTGTTTGAAAATATGGTTTTCCCTTTCCGAGTCTTCAAAAACGAGTGACAAATGGTTCAAATTGTCTTCATCTTTTTATTTCGTTGGGTTAAATTTCATGTTTAAAACAGCCATAGCTCCCCCTCTCAGCTGCACTCATGTCGAAAACTGAAATTATTTAGGTTCGTCTCGCGTGCTTCGTGCTAGCGTTGATACCGTAGCCTCGAATGAAGTGGGCCACGAAATTGCAGTACAAAATGAAATTCAGAGGACGGACCTCAGTTAAAAAATCAGACATCGGCCACAATACAAAATTAGTTTGCAGTTGAGGGGTGTGGCTATTGTAGAATTAAACATGGAATGAAACTTAATGAAATACAAAGAAGAAAACAATTTGAACAATTTACTACCCGTTTATGAGGTCCCGGAAAGGGAAAACTATATTTTCAACCTGATCATATGCCTACGACCGGATCAAAAGGAACTAACGACTTTTCCAGAAAGTCTAAGCACACCTTGTTTCAACGGTCACTTTGAATATAATGAAATATTTCAACATGTTTTGGCTGCGTCCTTTTGTTTGCAAATTTCTGAATGACATAGCATCAAAACAGTGCTCAGTTTTGTGTTACCTATCAAAATGCGCGGTCTTACTCCGGAACAACGAAAAAGTATCGTACACAAATGGTGTACTGTGGGCGGACTCTTCTTGAGAACATTGGCCAAAGAAGAGGGTGTAAGCGTCGGAGCGGTACGATCTGCGATTCGAAAATATAGAGAACAGTGTACATTTGAAGAGTGGTCGGAAATCCGGTCCTGTTAGTCCGGATATCGATAAAAAGATCAGAGATGCCTACAAGCGAAAACCAGCGACTTCCGTTCGGGATGTTGCGAAAAAACTAGGGACCTCGTCGAGTAACGTCATGCGTGCCAAAGAAAGACTTGGGCTAAAAACATACCGGAAGCAGAAAAAACCCAAAAGGAACCCAAAACAGGCCGTGTCCGTGAAACCACCGGCCCGCAAACTCTACGATTCGTTATTGTGTAGAAATTCTGGGTGTATAATAATGGACGATGAAACGTATGTGAAACTAGATTACAAAACGCTTCCCGGACCACAATTATATACTGTAAGCGAAGACAACGACATCCTCGAAACGGAGAAGGTAATTTTTACCGAAAAATTCGGTAAGAAGGTTATGGTTTGGCAGGCAATATGCGAGTGTGGTAAAACATCTAGTCCGTACATCACAACGGAGACGATGGACACTCAGAAATATGTTAAGGAATGTCTCCAGAAGCGATTATTGTCGATGATCAGGCAGTACAAAGGTCAAGTAGTGTTTTGGCCTGATTTTGCGTCATATCATTACGCAAAGGACACTTTAGAATGGTACAAAAGTCAAAATGTATGTTTCGTGCCGAAAGACATGAATCCGCCGAACTGCCAGGAGGCACGGCCAATCGAGACTTTTTGGGCTTTAACCAAACAAAACTTCGAAAATTCATAAAACCAGCGGACGACATCCAAAAATTTAAAAAAGATTGGCCAAAAGTGGTCAAAATGGTGGGAAGTACCAATGTACAGAAACTAATGGGTCATGTTCGAGGAAAAGTTAGAAGTCTTGGTTATGATTAAATATTTTGATTAAACGAGAGTAAAATATCATACAAAATACAAATACAAATATGATTTTCCAAATAAAATTATTAAAACTAAAAAAACATGAATTTTTTGTTATTTTGAAAGTGTGCTTATACTTTCTGGAACAGTCTATACCACCACTCATTGTAGCACGGAAACTAACTCCGACAGCAAGAGGCGTTACTTTCTGTTAGACTTGATCAAGCTTTAGTAAGCACTGATTGACCTCGACACGTCTTTGTATGAAGCGCCAAAAATGAGTTGGATGTATCGATTAAACACATCACCTATTCATAATTACGGGATTCTAACAACAAGCTTAACCAATTGGTCGAAAATAAGAGTTATCGAAGATGAAGAGCCCACCGTTTATCGAAAAACTGTTATTAATTGGGAGTTGGTATTCCCACATTGCTCAGCCAATTTCCTTCAATTGGGTGCCATTGTGGTCCCTCCCAAATACCAATAGCATGAATTTATACGTAACGTATGATTTGATCAAAACGGCGACAAGGGACTAAAGAACATGCCTGAGAGCTTCTTTTTTACAAATATGGCTTATATATAGTTCCGGCTTACTGCCGCTAAGCGTCGTGGCCGGAAGTAGAGGTAGTTTTGTGAGGCCAAAAAAATATTGGGTTGAATCGGTCACTAAGCTGTCAGAGTGACTGATACTTCATTTATATGCTTCTGTTTGCTTCGAATCGCTATCTGTTCAATTTTCAAACATGGACAAAACATCGTCGTGGCTTGTTAGCTGTATTCAAGTTGAAAAATCAAAGAAACTGCTTATTATTGAAGGGCAACATAATCATTCAAAACACAATAGTTGTTGTTTCCAAAAATTACGAGAAAAAAGAACATTGAAATTCTAGAGAGCTGCTCATGATTCAAAAATGGACTAATCTCCCAAAGAAGTTTGATTGTTTCATGTCTCAACAATATCCAGTAAAATTCTCATAATGCGAGTTTGAAAATAACATAGAACAAACTCTTGAAAGAAAGAGAAATTTCCTATAGAGGATGACTAAAAGTGAATTGGTACGGCCCTCGCGCGCCGCTAGCACGCCTCTGGTCTAGGGAATCAAAAATCTTGGACAGTGGTTTGTTTGCTCTTCTGTAGAGAACAACTGGTGCAAGTTTGACCAAAGTAGCCGATAGCGTTTAGAAATAACGTCAAATGGAACTCGGAAGAAGAAAAATAGTGAACACAAACGCCAGGAAAATCCGTAGTGGTCCGGTTCCGGGCTGGCTAAAGTGCTGAAGATGCCGAAAAGAACAGTTTGTTGAGTGCTCAAAACCTACAAGAAAACTCTGAGTGTGGAAAGAAACCTGCGGGCCTATGAAAAAACTTGAACCAAGGATCGTCAGCTGCGTCTTTGGATTCGAAAGGTGGCCAGAAGGTACAACGCAAAGTTTCCAACGGGGCGGGACATCCTTGCCAGGGAAGGATACAATTCGTACGAAGCGATTAAACACCCGAACCGGTACATGAAGCCGAATTCCGTGGCCAAAAATCGTGCAAGGCTCTTGTACGACCGTGTTTTACGAAATACAAGGACTGAAACATACGTCCAACTCGATTTTAAGCAGCTTCCCGGTCAAAGTTTAACATCGCGACTAAATGTGGGGATATGCCGGGAAGATTCAAATTTGTGTTTGCCGACAAGTTCGCAATAAAAGACATGACTTGGCAAGCGATTTGCACTTGTGGCCTTAAACCGGAACCATTCGTCACATCCTCGACGACGACATCCCAAATTTACATCGAAGAATGCATGAAAAAGCGTGTATGGCCGTTCATTTGCAGACATAGGGGCAAAGTGATCTTTTGGCCCGATTTGGGCAGCTGCCACTACTCCAAGGTGGTTCTGGAATGGTAGGCTGCCAACAAGATCGATTTTGTCCTAAAGCTAATGAATACTCCGAATTGCCCGGGATTTCGAACAATCGTAAAATACTGGGCAATTTCAAAGCAGTGGGGCAGTTGAGGACATCTAGCAAGTGCGGACAAAATGGAAGAAATGCGTTGTTTCCGTGATCATTTCCACTCTGCAGACGCTGCACAGTGGCACAATTCTGAAAAAAGACGGTCAAAAATTTCACCCGATCAAACATTTTCACCCTTTTATCATCATTTTATCGAGAAGGTGTTTTCAGAAGAGTTGCTCAAACTGTTATTTAGCATCTTTTGAAAAAACACGCCTAACCTTTCATAAGGGCTCAACTACGCTTAAAGTTGCTGAAGACACTAAGTTTCTAGAGCCTAACGTCAAAGAGATATAAATGGTTTTCTTCCAGTACTACCTTATAACTGTTTTTTTTTTTGAGATAATTAGTACTTCGCTCTAATTTGAAGATTTCAATATGTTCTAATAAATTGTAGGAATTATTAATATACACATTTTTTCGGAACACACCAATGCTCTCTGATGACCACATTTTGATATATGGTGATTGAAGTGTCTGTGTGACGTCATAATGAACCGCCTCAAAAAGGATGGGCGGGTCCTGGTGGGGACTAAAACAGATTGTATTTGAAAGATTATCTTATGAACAAGTATTTCTAAAATTTCCAGCGCTGGGTACTGAAGGGTATTACTGAGTACCCTCGTCAGTTTAAAATAGTACAGGTTATAAGCCAATTTATATTTCACATGTTACGTAATGTTCAACAAACTAAAAAAAACATATGCGGGTCCTGGCGGGGTCTCAAATTAATTGTATTTGGAAGAGTATCTTATGAACTAGTAATTCTGAAATTTTAAGCTTCTCTATAATTTTGTTAGAGACAACAACCCGTTATCTCGTAGCTAGGGAAAGTTAGAATTGGAAAGCGTCGTTAAGACCATATGAAAGGTTAGGCGTATTTTTCAAAAGATACGGTGTAACATTTTGAGCAACTCTTCTCAAGACACCTACTCGATAAAATGATGATAAAAGGGTGCAACTGTTTTTAACCGTTTTTTCTCAGAATTGTGCCACTGTGCGCTGGTGGGCACCATCAAGAGGAAGATTCGAGATTTTGTTCGATTAGGAGAAATGTAACCATCTTATGCTGTAACCTTGAAGTTTTAATAAAAGTACTGTAAGTAACTAGAAATTAAAGTAAAATTAATATTCTCCATTTAATTCCAACTACCTTTGCTTATCTTCGACAGATACGCGTATGTTCACAATGTGCAGACTTCTTCAGTGTCTCGTACTAATAACTCGACTTGGTACGAGACACTGAAGAAGTCTGCACATTGTAGACGAAATTGTGTATCTGTCGAAGATAAGCAAAAGTAGTTGGAATTATATGGATAATACTAATTTTTCTTCTAATTTCTAGTTACAGGCATTCCACTAAACGGCTTAAACCCTCTAGGATTCACTATAAAGTAACCAATTATGGATTTTTTGTCTTATTGAATCACGAATTACAGGTCTTGTGGAGCTTACCGATTTAGTTTTAGTCAGCCTTTAATAGTTTATTTAATTAAGCCCCACAAGTACTTAGTTCTAACTTCAACTTTTAGCAGACTTTAAATAAGCAAGAACATAGTTAATAATTTAAAGAATAATAAATCTTTATTGCTTTTATATCCAGAAGCATTCAAGAGATAATCAAATTCAAAAAAGATTGCAATTTTGATACACGATTGAAGGAAGGAATGAAAGTTCAGAGTTTTAAAATTCCAAAGATTACAAGAAATAATTAATTCAACCTAAAAACAACATGTTGGCACATTGATGTTATCGAAATAAGAAAGAACAGCTAATGGTTTAGAGAAGAAATGAACTGGTATGCAAGTTCATAAGTTTCATGTCGCAAATACTTCATGATATATTAAGTTCAATCTTCTACATTCCGAAATTCGGTTTAGTTACCCATTAGCGCCTTATGGCTTTCGGCTTATGGGCGATCGGCCTAATGACCCTACGCCACCTTTTCTTTTCTTTTACAAATTATTCCATTCTTTTTGGCTAAATTTTAGTCAAAACACCCATTATATGATTACGAATGAAATATCAATGATACATATATAAACGCAAGAAAGGCAACTGAGTTAATCCTATGAGCATATCCCATCAAACATTCATAAAACCAGATGGAGGACAACCGCTTAAGTGAACATTGCTAGCATGCTGATTATGGCATGCATCCAAATTCTCTTCTGATCCCTACATCAACGAAAGTGGATTCAATTAAATATGAATAAATCATTGGTGTCCAATAACGCCGCAACCTTTCCCAGAAATTATGAATATGGGTCACCTAGGAACCTCTTATTGCATGGGAATGTATCCTTTGTGCAATAAAAATTGATTACAGGTGTGTATTTCCTTCGTCCCGAACAGTCGACTCGATTGCAACCCACAACAATGGAACATTATCCCCACTCGAAGAACCACCTTCCACCTTCTTCCTTCCGTTTACCCAACACAATGGAATACATTGAGCACGTAATAATCGTTTTCTGGAGGAGTGCGCTCTCGCGGCCGACCGTCTGGTCGGGCAATCGAACTAATCACGACCGGAATCGATTTTGACACCTGAGAACCTCCAATCGGGATGAAGGATATCATGGATTTTTCCATGAATTCTCGATGGAGATGGGATTGAAGGAAGTATCACGTTAAGCGCATATGTATTGATTTCCACCTTCTCCGAGCCTTCGTTCCGAGAAACGGGGATGATGGGGATGTCGACTCCAGAATGCTGTGAAGCAAGAGCACACATATTTCCACAGACTCGTTATAACCTTGAAATGAAAGTTGTTGAAATCACACGCCGCTATCGACAACGTGTTGCCATTCTATGCTGGAATTCATCATTTTCCACTTCATCACAGCAACCTCTTTCACAACTTCCCGTCAAAGCAGAAAGCCGCTTACTTCGATCGTCTTGAAATTGAACACCGAGCCGCTAGTATCGATATTTATTATTTATGTGCCGAGCTTACACCTCAACCCAACCCGTCAGCCACTTTCTCACGTGAACGTATGGACAGGAAGCGTTCCCCATCCAAACATTTTATCCTTTTATAACGTTTCACATTCAGTACGCTTTAATAATACAGTCATAATAACACGTTAAATATTGAAGAAAAACATTCACATATGAAAGGCCCTTGGTCTCCCTGTCTGGTTGAACTTGAGCCTTCGATCTCGTCAATACTGATCCCCCCACATGTTGACGATGAAGATGATGATTCTACGAGCCGGGAATGAAAATAATAATCATCCAGCCGCTGCTTTATGCTCGTTTTTTTTTGGCTCGGATTTCCATCCAGTCGCCAACTTGGTGGCTCGGTTGACTGACGAATCAGTCTGTTGCTCTCACACTCCTTTCCGGTGCTAGTCTGCACGAACAACAGCTGTCAGAATCAATGGGCTTGTTGGGACGGAGCAAACTTTCAACTATATACAACTATATATATTAACGTAAAGGGCGATACGGTCAAAATTTGGTCAATATCAACTTGACGTATTTCTTTCAATTTTGCATTTAAAAAACCTGAACACCCCTCATTTTGAAGGTGTGTGTGTGTAGAATGTTGCTCCTATTTTGATTTTGGAATTCACTCTTCAGTTGTCAAAATGCCGTCCAAGCAAGAAGAGCAGCGTATCAAAATTTTGCTCGCGCATCGCGAAAATCCGAGCTACTCGCACGCAAAGTTGGCAAAATCGCTAAAAGTTGCCAAATCAACCGTTACAAATGTAATTAAAGTGTTTGGGGAACGTTTGTCGACAGCCAGGAAGTCTGGATCGGGGGGAAATCGAAAACCGGAAGCCGCTGAGACGACAAAGAGAGTTGCCGGTAGTTTCAAGCGAAACCCTAACCTATCTCTCCGAGATGCCGCAAATAAGCTGGGTGTATCGTCTACAACCGTGCATCAAGCCAAAAAACGAGCCGGACTATCGACTTACAAGAAGGTAGTGACTCCAAATCGCGATGATAAACAAAATACGACGGCCAAAGCGCGATCCCGGAGGCTGTACAGGACGATGCTGACGAAGTTTGACAGCGTGGTAATGGACGACGAAACCTACGTCAAAGCCGACTACAAGCAGCTTCCGGGACAGGAGTTTAATACGGCAAAAGGAAGGGGAAAGGTAGCAGATATTTTCAAGCACACGAAACTGTCAAAGTTCGCAAAGAAATATCTGGTTTGGCAAGCCATCTGTACCTGTGGCTTGAAAAGCAGCATTTCATAGCTTCCGGGACTGTCAACCAAGAAATTTACGTGAAAGAATGTTTGAATAAACGTCTGCTGCCTTTCCTGAAGAAACACGGTTGTTCCGTACTGTTTTGGCCGGATTTGGCATCTTGCCATTACGGTAAAAAGGCCATGGAGTGGTACGCCGCCAACAACGTGCAGGTGGTTCCCAAAGACAAGAACCCTCCCAACACGCCAGACCTCCGCCCAATTTAGAAATACTGGGCTATTGTCAAGCGGAACTTAAAGAAGACCAAAAATACTGCTAAGGACGAGCAGCAGTTCAAGGCAAACTGGCTTTCTGCGGCGAAGAAGGTGGACAAGGTGGATGTACAAAATCTGATGGCAGGGGTCAAGCGTAAGGCCCGGCAATTCGGATTTGGAAAAGCGGAAGCCTAACTGAATATTTTTCCTGAATTTTATACTAATTGAACTTGAAAAAGAAATTTAATTTGATTTTTTAAATAAACGATTTCACCGATTTACACGCGTTTTCCCTTGATCAAATTTTGACCGTATCACCCTTTATAGCCTATCGATATCGACCTGGCATGGGTAAGTTGATGCTGCCGCAATGGAAGTTTAGCTTAATATTACAAAGGGTACAACACAGTAGGCTCTCAATGACAGAGATGGACTAAAAGACGATACTCTACCATTTCACGAATGCATTGATTGCTCTTTAAGGTCTTTACTAAGTGCTTGGATTTTTCAATTAGGTATCTTGTGAATTAATAGTTGATAATAATGTGCGCGTGTTCGTTGATGCTCGGTCTGGCATAATGACGCCAATATTAGCCCCCATTCATAGTTGCCGAAGTGTCGATGATTGCTTGACCGTTCGGTGACAGGCAGGACAATGGAGCATTGTGATCATCCGAAGTACGAAGTGCAGCAAAATAGTCTCATTGTGATCGAACTTGTTTCGAGTTCATCATTTGCTTGAGTTACTCGAATTATCGGAAACTTAACAGCCATTCACGTTATCAAAGTCTATAGATTGAGAATTTGCTCAAAAAGATTTCAATACATTAAGCTTAGTGACGTTTAACGCACGCACATTATCGTGTCTATTGTCGTGTAAATAAGGCGACCGTTTCATTGAGGCAAAATCATAAGTCTGTAAATTATTTATTAGGGAAAATCTAGGACAACCAAAATTTCACACACGACAGTTTCTACCTATTATCAATACCCTTCATTTGGAGCAAAAAAAAATTCTCGTAATATTTTGTAAATTTCAAGTTTTATCAAATTTGGTGACTGGACTTGAGGTTGTTCCTTCTTCCCAAGAATCATAGTAAAGATAATCCAAGCTCACTTTGTGAATTGCTTTCAAAGCCAGCGTGGTATGCATCCAAACATTGAAAGTAAAAAAGAATTCTAGTTTGATATACATTGAGAACCAACTGGCTCTCCAGAAGATCCTGAACATCGTAAAAGTGACCAGTTCTTGGAAGCAGTCCCAAATGGACGATCTTATTTTTTTGCAATGAACATTTAGTTATTGCGAAAGTAGAATGAACTTCAATTCGTGGTCTGAAGATGTCCTTTCAAGGGTCATTTGGCGGCCACCCGGAAGATTCGGAACACCCGTAATAGTGGTCAGTTCCTGGAAGTAGTCCCAAATGGATGGATTATGATATGGCCTATGTTGTAGACGACGAGTACTCCTCGGTTCCAGTGTGACTTGAGCTGAACAGGGCGAAGTGAGAGAAACGTCAATATAAAGGAGAAGGTGTAGTGCAGGCATTTCTGTATTTATTCAGACATTTGGTCCTGCATACATACCTCATGCAGATTACAGACATTATACAGATATAGCGATAAAGTTACAGATTTTCACGGACATTGATATATAACTGTGGTCACCTATATGCGGTTTAGTTCCTGACACGGATTACAGAAACCGAGGATTTGGTAGCTGTCGCAACCATCAACAGCAAATAATGCCTTGAATAAGTTACCTAGCTAGCCCCTGCCAAACGATAATGTGACCTATTAACCTCGAGCCTGCCACGAGTAATTTACAGCAATTTACAATTTACACCAAAAAGCAATGCATTGAGAATGACAATATTGATTATCGGCTCCGCATAGTGCTACACACGTTTGAGCCTTGCAAATAAACGAACTAATTAAAATAAATTGATATAAGGTCTGTATCCGCAATAATCCGGACATCTTCAAATCATTGTAACTTTTGAAATATTGCTCGTAGGAATGGAAACTTGGTAACTGTGGTATAACTGAGAGTCTATAATGAAAAAGACTATGATTGATGTTAACATTTCATGTTTAGTATTCAAAATGGCGAAGAAAGAAAAACAAGTGCGCGAGCGAATTTTGTACGGGCGTACAGCAAATCCTGACTTGTCAATATGCCTAAATCCACTGTTCACGATGTGCTCAAATCATTTTCGGAACGTTTGACGGAGGAGAGGAAACCGAGAAGTGACTAAAACATTGGACGCGCTGATCCTGTCATGGACCGAAAGGTGTAGAGGATATTTGAACGAAAAACTCAAATCTCTCCATTCGAACGGTGGCTCGTAAAATTGGGAAGTCGCCTGGTTTTGTCCAAAAATCACAACAACCTTTGGGACTTAAGTCGTATGAAGAAAAACCAGTTCCAAATCGCAACGACAAACAGAACTTGGCAGCAAAATCACGGGCACGACGTTTGTACTGCGAATATTTGACGAAGTTTTCATGCGTTGTTATGGACGATGAAACGTATGTCCAGGAGGATTTCAAGCAACTTCCAGGGCTGGCTTTTTATTCTGCTATGGCCAGAAATGCTACAGCGGAGCATTTCAGAACAAAGAAGGCATAGAAATTTCCCAAAAAATACCTTGAGTGGCAAGCAATTTGCACGTGTGGCAAAAAGAGTAAATCTTTCGTCACTACAGGCACAATCAACAAGGAGATCTATCAGAAAGAGTGCCTGCAGAAGCGATTGCTACCCTTCATCAAAAGTCACAAAGAAAAACCTTTGTTCTGGCCCGATTTGGCATCATGCCCCTACGCTAAAACTGTGATGGAGTGGTACCAAGCTAATCAAGTGAACATTGTACCAAAAACCTCAAACCCGCCAAATTGCCCAGATCTACGACCAATCGTGAGATATTGGGTTCTGATGAAGCGGAAGCTTTCTGGAAAGAAGCAAGGAATCAAAGACATCAAACACTTCCAGCAAATTTGGACGAAGACGGCTTCTACGATTTCTGAAGAGTCTGTACAAACCCTAATCGACGGAGTTAAGCGCAAAGTTCGAAAATTTTATGCAAATTCCGAATAACTATGTTTTGTCTTCACGAATTGTTAAAACACATCCCATGAATCTGAAATAAACAACTACGACGGAAATATAATGCGAAATTTATGATTTATTCTTGTTTTGAGGTGTCCGGATTACTGCGGATACAGACCTTAAGTAAGAGGAAACTGACACTGAAACGATTTTATTTCTCATATAGAGATGACAAGTTTTCTATGTTTATGAATGCCTTGCGTTGGGATAAGGGGTTATTTATACCATCCTGGGATATCTTGAGAGCCCCACCAGTTATAACATGTCAGTCTTTAGTAAATGTTGATCCCTTCCTAAAGTTGGTCACACAAGTTTGGAATTTGGTCACTACATGGCGCTAGTGTGCATATAATCTTCCAGTTTGTGATGGCTATATCTCGAGAGCCTTACTAGTCAGGACGATGTTTTCTTCCGCAAACTTATTAGCAAGCCAAGACCTTCCGAATACTGGAATTTGTTTGGAATTCTCTCACAACGCCGCGCTAGCGTGCATCTGACCCTCCAATTAAAGTATGCTATATAGGGTATGTGTCCCTTGACTCAGCCTAGTATGCAACAATCGATTACATTTTTTATCATAACTCATTAGGTTTTTCAGCTGGAAGCAAAATTTAACTTGCCCTACACTTGCTAAGATATGTCTAATAAGCCATCTGGTAGTATGTATCACGAAAAGTTACACAACTTATTTTATAAAGTCAGAAACGTTCGAGGGAAATGGATGTAATGTCGGTCTGTAGGCATCAAATTGGGTCTATTCATGGATGCAAGTTCGTCCCATTCGATAGATTTGTCATTGAATGTTGGCTATGTACGCTTTTTGCCGATTTTCTGATTCAATACGTTGCCAGCTGTATTCGCTCTATCCAACAAACAATTTTACTAACAATCAAACTATACTTAAACTGCTAAGAAACACTTAAGTGACTTTAACATATGATTTAGCGGCCATTCGGCAATCAAAACACTATAATTCGCTCTACACAGATTTTGTTACTTTAGTTTGTGTTAAGATGAGCCATATGAAAAACATTCAACTAAAATTCAGACATTTGTATTGTAAATGTTACCAATAACAACATTTTAACTACGCTTTCCATAAGACAGGCCATAATTGGGAACCTTGAAAAAAATATGTCCTTAACATTGGGTCTATGGTTTTCATTTTAAATCATTGTTATTTTACCTATGTGACCTGTTAGTTTATAACGTGTGACTATGTTCTGTACATCTTGGCTGCATTATTCGGTTTATAGGTTCAATTTCGGCAAATTTAGATCATTCGAAGAGCGTGTAGATAATCTGTTCAGCTTAACCAGTAAAGCTATGGTGTCTGAAAAGTTAAGGAAATCGAAAATTACGCGAAAGTGAACAATTATAAATTCATCAATTATGTTTCAATTGCTTTGAAATAGATTGGTCATCCTGATATCAACATGATTTTGTTGATTATCGCCGAAATAATAGCATATTTGGTACATAGGCCCAATCAAGGAGCTAGGCTAACATTACATCCCGTTACCCTATATAGAGATCTAGTAAGAGCTTTGCTTTCTTCAGCTAACTTGTTCTGTGGCTCAATTCGTCCATGTGATAGTCTTATAAGTTCGGAATTCACTTACTACGTGACGTTAGTGTGAATATCAGTTTCTAGCTTGTTTATGCTTTATTTCAGGTCAGTCAATCAGACGAAGGCCGGGATGCCCTCAGCTGTAAGCAAAAATTGTATCCATTCTCTTCGACCCATGGCTGTATTCCGCCAATCTCACTGTCTTGCTCGTAAAGCGACTTTTTTTTTCTTGTGCCAGTCGATTCGCTTTCGAGGATCATTTTTACATGGCTAACGTCCGAAATTCTTACGACATGCCCAGCCCACCTTAGACTGCCGATTTTAGCGGTGTGAACAACGGGAGGTTCTCCCAGCAACTGATGCAATTCGTAGTCCGTCTTCCATTTGCTCCACTCCACAGTAGATCGTAAGCAACACCTTCCGTTCGGAGACACCGTCTCGATTTCATCACTGTCGATATGAGCCCAGAGTGGGAGGCTCAATTTGACGTGGCATATTTGGTGCATCAGTCCTCACCGGGGTAGTTAGAGCCATGGGGATAGTCCACCGGTTGATAGTCAATATATTCTATTTGCCTATATACTGTGAAAATTTGCAGACTTCAGTGTTTCGTACTAATAAGTCGACTTGTAGGTTCGAGTTAGTACGACTTGTACGTCGAGTTATTAGTACGAGACACTGAAGAAGTCTGCACATTGTAGACGAAATACGCGTATCTGGCAAGATAAGCAAAGGTAGTTGGAATTAAATGGAAAATACTATTTTTTCTTCTAATTTCTAGTTAACTACAGAAGGTTTTGTAAATAAAATGCACCAAATGGTCTTAAGTTTTCAACTACTTTTAAAAAGTCTTCGATACCGTTCTGAGGATTATAATAAAAAAGATGTTCAAGACTTGAATTTATTTCATCATTCAAACGATCTCCAGTACTTAAAAAACATTCAGATAACGTATACATTAAAAAAAGTGACTGATTTAACTACAAAAGATAATTAAATGGCGCAAAGTTTCCATAAATCCTACATTTATTGAACTTTTAACAATAATGCTTCAACACTTTGCCAAGTAGCCTTAAAGCTGTTCTATGATGAACCTACGATATGTACTAATACCCATTGTAGCACAGAAACTAAGTCCGACAGCAACGGGCTCTCCTCTCTGTAAGACTTGATCAAGCTTTAATATCCACTGATTATCCTAATAATGCTATTGTATGAAGGGCCACGAACAGGTTGGGTGGATCAATAGGCATCATCACTCATACGTATCCATTGATTGAACGAATTGGTCATAAGAGCAAGCTATCTAACATGAGGATGCCCAAATGGGCGTGTAGAAGACCCCGCACACAATTCACAAACTGTTAGCAGTGGAGAGTTGGCATTGCAACTCTCTCCATCCAGAGTGCTTCAATCGGGTGCCCTGATGGTCCCTCCCATTCCCATGAAATATTTATATAATAGTGTATAAATTTATGTAAATGAAAAGTACTACAAGCATTCGTATGTACAATCATCATTCGGTTGATCTTGAAATGCAAGAAATATTGTAGAGTTCTGCGGTTCATTTTAGCAGTATTTCACCAAAAATCTTGATTTGAGGTATCCTGAAAAATTTTGCTAAATCTTTTGAAATTTTAAAAACTAACATGTATACATATTAATTTACTGTTGCCATGGTTACTATTTGCTGCTTGATGCTGATTTTATAACAGCAATTCGTTTTTATTTGTGTTGGTCTAATGGTTGTTATTCCTGGGTTAGGATAGGGAAGATTTAATTGAAAGGGAGTTTACTGTCTTAGTGCTCTCTACTGTTTGCTTGCCTAATGCTAAAAGCACTGCCTTGATCTGGATAGTATAAGGACTGCTCCATAAAGATAGTGGACACCTGTTAGGTTTATGGTTACAGTAATTCGAAAAATTGTGAATTTTCGCTCAGTGTGTAAAAACACTGTTTACTTTGGCAACACACCCGAAAAATCGAAAAAAAGCTGAGAAATTTAGAACGATGGGTCGGATCAGCTTATCAACTCGCAGATTAATTCTACAAAAATGGTTTTTCGAAAAGTTGTCGTCTCGAGAATTGACAAAAAGCATGAAGTGCAGTAAATCTGCCTTGTTCAAGATTGTTAAGTGTTCTTTTGAAAATTTACCGAAATCTGGACGCAAAAAGGGGGCATCGGACCAATAAGAGAAGCTTGGTGGCAATACATGCCGTTTGTGAAATCTGTCATAAACCGTGCTCCGTTATGTCGAAACTGCGCAAAATAGCTGCACTGCACTGAACCCATCAAACCTGCGGCTAAAAACGGACTTCGTTTTCAAACGATCGCAGCCAACTTCAGTGGCTATGTGCAGAGCGATGTAAACAACAACAAAACAGACAGAAACGAAGGCGAGAATACAAAAATGGAAGAGAGTGTCAAATAAAAGAAACTTTTACTACTATAGCAATAGCGCTACAAAGTGTTCACCAGTATAATTAATGGGGACCAGTATCGCATCGCTTCACGGTGTTTCTCTCCGAGGTCTCTACGTTGGAGACGACGAGAAAAACTCGCACGGAGAATATATAACATAACAATTAATGTATGTATAATTGTAAGTTAACATAAAGGCAACGTAAAGAAACTTAAACCTTACATAAATAAATATACTCGAGCTTTGATCTGCTGTAATAAAGGCCGATTCAAAGAAGTTAAGAGTTTGTCCGAGATAAGTTCAAACTAAAAAAAAGAACTAAAACCAGGGAAAAAGAAGAAGATGGGTACATTTCAGCTGCTGTAACGGAGAAAATCTAGGACCACCAGGGGAAATGTCTGAAGTGTAGCAATTCTCTGCATGCTCCGAATTGCTGCTGACATCATCGCGAGAAGGACCTAATCGGTCCACATCAACTCTCAACCTTCGTTAAAAAATAACTCGTCTTCCTTATAACAAACCGCCAAAAAAATTATGAATGACCCTAACTGTTGGTATAAACCCGTTTTCAAGCGTTATCTTAACATTGTCTTCCTAATGAAAACCATCACACTTTGTGCGTGTGGCTTTAAATGGTTGGTTTTAAATAGTACTAATATTTAAAAATATATTTGCGCATCTTCTTAAATCTAACAACATGCTAAATAAACTAAAAACAAAGATAATTATCATGATGCAGATGAACAAATTCGCAGAAACCACACCTAGTAAAAAGTCCCACTAGATGGGAAGAAGACCCGGCTTTTAAAAAGTCCCACTAGATGGGAAGAAGACCCCGCTTTTTATTCACAAAACGTTAACGACAGGAAGGTGCTCTGATGACCTCTCCTTTAATCCCAACGTATGGTGTTATAAAAACTTGTACAAAAATCAGAGAAATGACATGTTTTCTTAACATGGTTTTGGGATCATCTTACCTTGGATCTGGTGTTAGAAAAATTGTCTGAGAGTAGATAGGGTTGTTAACTAGAGATTGATTAGGGTTGTTTACCGTTCTTTACTTATTTCTTAAATTTCTTTTCAATCCAGATTGTTGTCTCGGTGCTGACTTCAGTAACACAGATCTAGGCTCACGACGCTCCTGCTACGTTGGAAATGCTCAAGAAGGAAAAAATCGATTTTTTCGAAAAAAAAGCCAAAATCCTCCAAACTGTCTTGAACTGCGTACTATCGAAAGATACAGGGCAATCAATGAGCGGCATCTTAAGAAAGTTCTATTGACTATTTAACGAAAATTTGTGCTGCAGTACAACGAAAAGTTACGGAGAAAGTTGTGCAGAATCCCATGAAAGGTATCAAGAGAAAAATCCGTTCGTGTTTCAGAAATGAGAAGTATATATTCAAACTCACGTGAATTTGGTCATTTGGATGTAGATTTCCATTTATATAGCAAACTTATAAATTTGTTCGAAATAAATATTTTCCTTTAAAAAACAGGTGAACGGAATTGTATGCATCTTTGGTGCATTGTATTAACATTGCGGAATCTGCCAACATATATGAAACGCTGTAGGCTATTGGCATGGACAAAACTTATAGTTATGTCGACTACTCCAGACTTTTTTTTCGGTGCAGAATATTCGAATAGCTTCAAGAATGCTTTGCGGTGATTCCTCGCTGCAGCTTCGGCTCCACCGAACTACTTTTTGGCTCTCGATTAACCTTGAAGAGTGTGAGCTGTTTAGTGGAATACCTGTTATTAGAAAATGAGAAGAATGGTTAGTAATTTCCATTCAATTCCAATTCCCTTTATTGTTAGTAGTCTAGACAACACTTAAAAAGTCTGTACATTGTACACGAAATTCGCTCATATGCAGTAAAGGCAGTAAAGGTAGTTGGAATTGAAAGGAAATCCCTTATCTTTCTTCTTATTTTCTAGTTACTTTTTGTAATTTTATGAACAATTGACATTGATGAAACGCACGTATTCACTGGACAGAATATCCACCAGTTTGGAGAAGTTCCGTTTTGTTTCTCAAAATAGGAAGTAAAATATTATACAACTTCATTTAGTTTTACCTTCATTATGCAACAGATGAATTGATACACAAATACAAATGCGGATAAGCCTGATCGTGTAATTCATCTGCAATCGACTGAATTGTCCTGAGTTGGTTTTGGTGACGATCTCCAAGTTCGTTGCAAGTTATGAATACCCAACGCGATGCAGTTCCTGGAAAAGCAACTGCTGTAAACAGTTGCTTTAAGATGAAAACAAAAATGAAATAGCACCACCGTCACCGCCACAATCGACAATTTTCTAATTTCCGAAAAAGTCCCGCCAACCAGCACCAACCAAGCTTACGAATGCTTCCCAGTTTATTTGCGCTTCCTCGACTTTCTTCCCCGCTCGAATCGGTCGTCGTCGGCTAAGAGAATCCAACCGAAGTCGAGGGTGGAAGCAAATATTTAGCCTGACTTTTGACCCACCCAGCAGTTTTCCAACTAAGCTGAGGGTTCTCTGCACATAAAATCACATGTTTACCTTTCTCGTTATATGCGTCGTCGGCCGTTTTTCCTCGGCGTGCAAAGTCGGAAAAATTTCCCTCATTTAGTCGGGTACTTTCTTAGGAATCCTTTCTTTTTTTCTCTCTCTTCTTGGTGCAGGGACAGCCTTAAGCGGCGAAAGATTCAATTTAGAACAATGGGCCACCAGGGAAGAAAGTCAGGGCAGAGCCACTGGTGGCCGGAATAATAATAATAATCTCGAAACAATTTCGGATCACGTCGCCATGGCCGTTTCGCATGAGGAAGCAAAGAAATTACGCTTCAATCTAGTTGGCCGGTTGGTTGTGATGACGATGAGGGGATTCGCCAGCTTGACAATCATAAGGTGTTATTTGTGGCAGGCAGTTGTGGGGGATGGTTGATTAGTATGTGGTGAGAAATTAATTTCGTCTAATTTAAAGCAAACAATAAGGCGATGGGGATGTAATTTACCTTGCGGGAATTCATGTAGGTATTTTAGTTTATATTTATTTTCGATTCCGCATGATAACATATGCCGATGGCGATAGACGCTAGAGAAGGAAATAACAAGTCTTTGGACGTTGAGTTTCAACCAAAGAGCAAATCCACTATCCCTTTAATGTTTTTAACTTGGACTTTGTAAAGTTAGGTTTTAAGAACCTTTTATTATATATATTCTTCCATCGAAGCACTTCACTAATTCTATGAGCCGAACCAGCCGAGGCTGAAAAGCGCAATAATTAAGATATCTAATCTAATCTAATCTAGCTCTTCACTAAATGTATTCATGTGGTAACTTGGTGCTTGAACTATAATTTGATTACCTTTTAAATGAGAAGCCATTTCGTTAAGCAAAACTCTAAAAAAAGTCATAACAATTTCAATCTGCTTTGATACACATGGAAGATGTGGCCTTTTCGGCACAAATTACTTATGTTTATAAAATTACAAGACCAAGTGTATTCAAAATGAAAATTTTATCTGTTTTTGAGAGGTAATTTTTTGCAGGTAGGTCGATTTCTGTTGTAAATTTCGGAATCATTTGTGATTAATATGTGATTAAACCTAAATACGATTGTTAACAAATACTTCATGATGTAGAAGGAGATGTTCGCTCATCACCATGAGGCACCGAGAGTGAACAACAATGTTTTTGGCTAGAATGAAAGATGTGAAGAGAAAGTGTTGAAAGGTCCGTCAGAGTGCGGCAGGTAGGAAAATTAACAGATGTTTTTGAAAATTGAGCGAAAGGGCATGTATCCAATGGTACTCGAACCATGGACGTCAATCTTTGCCTAACATCCTAACTTTAGTGATCGTCAGTCGTTGCGAATCAAAACAAACCCAAAAAAGGAGAGAGTTCCTCTCCCATGTGCGCATCAGTAAACAGAGTGCACACAATAGATCGCTAAGAATAAACTATACAAGCCACAGTGGTACATGAGCGTCTTTCCATGCGTCAATTTTTGCCTGTTGAAGTGGCGGACTTGTTCCGTCGCTACAACCTACCCCGCAGTGGGATGTTAGGCAAAGATTGACGTCCATGGTGCGAGTACCATTGGATACATGCCCTTTCGCTCAATTTTCAAAAACATCTGTTAATTTTCCTACCTGCCGCACTCTGACGGACCTTTCAACACTTTCTCTTCACATCTTTCATTCTAGCCAAAAACATTGTTGTTCACTCTCGGTGCCTCATGGTGATGAGCGAACATCTCCTTCTACATCATAATCGTTACTCCTCGCACGGAGAATACATAACATAACAATTAATGTATGTAAATACTTCATACAAAATTTCTCAGAAAGCTCATCTTGTAGAAGTCTCATCAGATTCCATTCCGTTTAAATGTACAGAAGAAGAGAAAAATAGCTCGTCGGGTGAGGTTTATTCCGACTTCCAAATGAAACGATAGTATACTTACTTTAGCTCATCATCTTTTTAATATTGCCGTGAACTTACCACATCAGAAAAGTCCGTGAATTTTATTGCAATCCGGTGAACTTGGGAGAATCCCAGAAGTCCAATAGATTGCAGCAAACTATCTGGAATAGAATTCCACAAAACCTCTCTTCAGAAATGCCTCTATTCAGATAAGTTCCTAGAATTTAAAAAAAATCCAAGAACTTCAAACAAACTCTGTGGTCCTCCGAAAGCTTCAGGAAAGTCTTGAAAACATTATTGGAATCCGCAGATGTTCAGAGATGCCATGATAATTGCTGAGAAATCCAGTGAATTTCAGGAAAGTCTTGAGAACTTCAGAAAAGTTTCAAGCATTTCGGAGAAATCAAGTGGACTCCATTGAAGTCCCAAGATTTTAGATGTTGTTCAGAGAACTAAATATAAGTCCCAAAATCTGCAAAAAAAAACTCTTAAATTTTAGTCCATCCAAAATTCTTTTAAGTCCATAGAATGTCAGAAAAGTGCCGAGAATAACACGAAAGTCCCAATATCTACAGTGAACTTCTTAGACCATCAGGGATGTCCCTTGAATAACAATTATGTTAAAAGAATTTAAAAAAAGCCCTGAGCGTTAGTGAAATTCGATGAACTTCAGTGAATTCCAACGAACTTCAGTGAAGTCTTGAGAACTTAAGTAATGTTCTAAGGCTCCTAGAAAGTCCCAACAGTTTAAGATTACTCTCTAAAATTTCAGAAAATCCCCAAAAATGTCAACACCAATCTACTAATTCAGAGAAGTTCCGAAAACTTCAGAGAAATTACGTGAAATTCAAAGAACTTTAGAGAACTGCTGAGAAATTCAGAAAAAATCGGAGCTAGGATTGAAAATTTGTAAGAACTTTAGAGAAGTTTACATTCAGAAAAGTTCACGGCATTTCAGAAGAATAATTGGATCTTCAGAGAAAAAGTCTTCTTGATCTTTAGAAAAGTCCTCGGAACTTAAATAAAAATCTTGTTGGAACTTCTGCATAGTCCATAGAATGTCAGGAAAGTACCGAGAACAACATGCAAGTCCCAATATCTTCAATGAAGCTCCAAGAACACAGGAATGTCCGTTATATTACTCAGTAGACAAAAAATTCTTACCAATCCGAGTTGCGTCCAAAAAAACGTCATGTTCAACTTTCTGTAACTTAATCAACTATCAATATTTTTGGCTGAAAATTCGACAGCACTATAATCAAAATGTTGACCTTT
Organism: Aedes japonicus; assembly: GCA_034211315.2. Classification (NCBI taxonomy): domain Eukaryota; kingdom Metazoa; phylum Arthropoda; class Insecta; order Diptera; family Culicidae; genus Aedes; species Aedes japonicus. The sequence continues at coordinate 212,903 of JASCZW010001697.1, read as the reverse complement.
AGTGACCAAAATGTCATGTTGGGAAGATTACTAAATTTGATATTTTATACTAATAATACTGAGAATTTATATGAACTTCAGCAAATCCCAAGAATCTACATCGAATCCCAGAGAACTTTTGTAAAGTTTCAAGAAATTTCCCAAAGTCTAAAAGCTCAAAGAATGTCCTAAAATTTCAGATAACTTTGTGTAATTACCGAGAACTCATTAAGCCTTCAGATAATTCTCTAAAATTTCAAAGAAGTTCCGGGACGTGAAGAAAAAGAGACAAAGAGAAAATTTAAAAGAAGTTTAGATAAATTCATAGAACTTTCGAATACTTCAAAGAAGCTCAGGAATTGCAGAGAACTTCAAAAAAGTTCTAAAAACTTCAGCAACTACAAAATGAAAAGAGAAGTTAGTAATTTCCATTTGATTCCAACTACCATTATGGCTTATCTTGACAGATACGCGCATTTCGTCTACACTGTGCAGACATCCTCAGTGTACTACTGTATGCGAAACTGAAGAAGTCTGCACATTGTAGACGAAATATGCGTATCTGTCAAGGTAAGGAATAAAAGTAGTTAGAATTAAATGGAAATTACTAATCTTTCTTCTCATTTTCTCGTCATAGGTAATCCACTAAAAAGCTTACAGTCACCAGGATTCTACTTCAGTAAAGTTCCAAAAACTCCAGAATGTTTCCAAAACTTCCGAGAACTTTACAGAACTCCTCGAAACTTCAGAGAAGTACTCGAAACTACAAATAAATCCTCAAACTTCAAAGTAAGCCTTGAAACTTCAAAGAAGTTCACGGTACTTCAAAAAAGTCCTTGGAACTTAAGAAAGAAACTCCATATAAGATGTCTTTCGCTTAGTTTTCGAATACTTCTGGTCAATTTTTGACAGCCTGCCGTTCACTGACAGAATTATCAAAACTTTCTCTTCATTTCTTTTGTTCTAACAAAAACAAAATTCTGTCCACTCTTGGGGCTCATGGTGATGAGAAAATATGTCCTTCTACATTATCACAATCGTTACTCCGCGAATACAAAAATATAAAAATTATAGTATGTAACACCAGAGAAGTTTCCGGAACTTCAGATATGTTCAAAAATCTTCAGGAAAGTCCTCGGAACTTTTAAGAAGTCCTTGGAACTTCAGTGAAGTCCTAGATACTTCAGAGAAATTCACGGAACTTTACTCAAGAGCAGCACTCAGAACTTCAGATTAGTTCAGGGAACTTCAGGGAATTCGTCGAATAATATTAAGAGATAAACTTCAGAGAAATTCAGGGAACTTAAAAGAAGTTCACGGCACTTTAGATGTGTCCTAGGAATTTGCGAAAGAAACATCAAATGAGTTTGCGGAACTTCAGAGGTCTTCATGAAACTTCAGAAAAATCCCCGGAACTTTGAAGAGTCCTCGGAACTTTGAGAAGACCTTGGAACTTCCGAGAAGTTCTCGGCACTTAAGAGATATTCACAGAACTTGAGAGATGTTCTCGGAACTCCAAATTAGTTTACAAAACTTCAGTGAAGTCATCGGATAAAATTAAGAGATAAACTTCAGAGAAATTCAGGGAAATTTGAAGAAGTTTACGGATCTTTAAAAAAGTTTTCAGAGTTTTAGAGAAGTCCTTGGAACTTCAGTGAAGTCTTCAGAACTACAAAGAAGTCCTTGGATCTTACAAGATAATTTTAAGAGAAATTCACGGTGTTTCATATGTGTTCACGGATTTTTAGAGAAGTACACAAAACTTTGGAGAAGTCCTCGGAACTTTAGAGGTGTTCGTGGAACTTCGAAACAGTTCATGGAATTGAAAAGAAGTCCACGGTTTTAAATAAGTTCACGGTACTATAGGTATATCTTGATAGTACGTGCATCAACTTTCTCACTTCATATCGCAAGTGCATAAAAACTACTGGTTGTATCTTAAATCTTATAGAACCAAAAGAAAAAACAACCTTTTGTTCTTTCTTTTGGTTGTTTCAGATTTTTTTTATACAATCGATAGTTTTTTTTCTGTAATTTCGATTTGACTTGAGATGGATGATAAACGTACTCTTAAGGTATACCTGTATAAAGAAGTTCACGGAATTTCAGATATATACTCGGAACTTCAGGGAAGTTCACAGAACTTCAATAAGGTTCACGGAATTTCAGAGAAGTTCCCAGAACTTCAGAGAAGTTCCCAGAACTTTAGAGAAGTGCCCAGAACTTCAGAGAAGTTCTCAGAACTTTAGAGAAGTGCCCAGAACTTCAGAGAAGTTCCCAGAACTTCAGAGAAGTTCCCGAAACTTCAGAAAAGTTCACGAAATTTCAAAGAAACACTCGGAACTTCAGAAACGTTCCCGGAACTTTAGAGAGATTCATGAATCTTCAATAAAGTCCTTGGAGCATCAGAAAAGGTCATGAAACTTCAGAGAAGTTGACGAAACTTCAAAGGATTTCACATAACTTCAAAGTAATTCACGGAACTGTAGTTCAGATAAGTTCTCGGAGCATAAGAGGGATCTCAAGATCACTGATATGCTGAAGGTCTTTGTAATAACTTCTGACCAAGCTGGAAGCATAAAAAATATCAGAGATACATGACTTGAACGGATTCCTGATAGTTGTGAAGTGTTAGAAAATTTTCAAAGAACTTTCTCTAGATCTATGATATCCTTAAGCTCTAAGAAACAATTGCTGAGAAATCTGGTATTGCCCTTTGCGTCGAAAATGTTACTGTAATTTTAGCACCATCCTTCGCGCCACTTCGGTTGTTTGCTAAATTTTGTTAGTGTATCCGGCGTACACTTCTTTATCATTCAAAGAATAGTAATTACTGAATACTTCTCTGAAGTTTTGAGGACTTTTCGCGGATGTTCTGGAAACTTTCTGTTTTTATCGGAACTTTGATGAAGTTTAATCCTGGTTAGTGTGGCGTAAAGGATGGCGCTAAAATTACAGTAGAATTTTCGGCACAAAAAATAATATCATGAAACAATATCTGATAGACGGGATTTGAATTGATGGCTCATTATCTTCTTGGTTTTATTAGGTCCCTACTGGGACTTTAAGTCTGCCCTGAACTTAGCATTCTAGATGCACTTCCTCAGTTATCGATTGAGAGCTGTCAATGCCAGCATGTAGCAAATTCAAGCCATCTCCAGCATCTTCTTCTTCTTATTTAGCATTTCAAGCTTATTGCTTTCACTGTTTGCTTATTTCTTGCTCTCAACTTAGTGTTCTAAATGCACTTCCACAGTTATTAATTGAGAGCCTTCGATGCCAGGTACCATTTTTGCATTAGTAAGATTGTGTGGCAAAGAACAATCATACCTTACGCCCAGGTAGTCGAGATCCTCCAGCACTGTGTTACTTTCCCAAATAACAATTTCACTCCTCTTGGGTTTCCCTTGTAGCATACTAGTAAATCGGTTGATATAACTTTGAAGTGACACAATTAAGTCTCAATCAAGTTGTTGAAACCGAATTTGCTGGCTTTGTGCTCCTTGAGTCGTTGATAATACTACGTTAAAAACTGTTTTGTCAACAAATACCTTCTCTAGGATTCTTTAAAGCCGAAATTCGTACAAAGTGGCCCACTCAAAAGACGGTTGATAAAATAAGTTGATACAACAATATATGAATACCTACTTTTGATCTGATAACTGGCCGTGGTATTAAAGAGCTCAGATTAAGAGGTAAAATACCTAAGCAAAATACCTAAGAATTGCAAGCAAAATATCTCTCGAATAACAAAACTTGTTATTTTGGATACCTGGGAATACTTTAGAGGTACTTTTTTGTTATTGTCTTACCTCAATTTGGTATTTGCATAACATTGTGGGAACAATTTTATGGTATTATCCTCAGGTATTTTATCTCTTAGTCTGAGCTCCTAAATACCAAAGCCAGTTATTAAGTATTTTGTTTAGGTATTTTACCTCTTAATCTGAGCTCTTTAATCAAGGCCAGTTATCAAGATAAAAATTAAAAATTCACATGCTATTTTCTCGTGCTCGGGTAGTGAATGATGTTGTTTGTTTGTTTGTTTGTTTATTTACGACACTTTACACAGTCGTGTGCATTCGGAAAAATCGGAGTTATTTGATACAGAGTGGATGTAGTTTCTAATTTCTTCTTGTCTTCTTGAGAACCTTTATAAAACCTATTGGCTGCCATGAAAACCAAATGGTCACAGTTAACAAATCTGCAGTAAATAATATCTGAGAAAAAAGTTTTAGTGTTGTGGGAAACTTAGTTTGATAGCAAAGTATCCAAATCAAATCGTTTTTTTACAGCGTATCATGCTTCAAATCATAAGCGCATTTAATTTTATGGTGAATATTGGCACGATAAGAACCTCAAAATAACGCGCTTCGAAAATTATGCGAGTTCACAACAACATAAACAAAATCAAAACATATATTTTCGATAATATAAGCATGAATTTCCTGAAAATTGATGGAATTCAATAAGGTTATCTAGAAGAATGCCAAAATTGGTCTCCGATCTACAATTCATTTGCAGTACATTTGAAATATGGTGTTTTTGTTTTTCCACATTTCAATTATTTATTTTATTTCAATATGGCTATTGGAAAAAAAATCACAGTTATGCCAAAATTCCGATTTATCCTCGCAATGTCTATTATAAAACCCCCGTATAATTTCAATTTGCTGAACTGACTGAAGGCAAACTGGGTTTAAAATGTTTTTTCAACTGACCATAATAAAACGGCATTTCAAAACAGCATTTTACTAGTTCATAAAGCCGAAATAAAACCTTTTTATAGGAGTAAAAGGGATTTATGAAAACACAGTTTTTGGAACGTTGTAAACAACCTTACTTAAATATTAAACCTATTGGCACCTCTTGGTACCATAATAAACCCAAATCGATTTCTTGTGGCTTTTATAAAACTTTACTTAAACTTAAAACAGCTGGCTGGTTTTGGCAATGTTATTTGGATTGCTTTTTAGTTGCCTAAAGGAGAACTTTAATGGTTAGAAAACAGAATTTAATCACTGTTCATCTAGAAGTCTTATAATATATCAAATGACTTTCTTAAAATCTTTGACATCCTGAGGGACTCGGAAATAATGCTGGCACCTAAAAATAACAGCACGTGACGTAAACTGTTGATGAGACCAGCACCGTCAAAACAAATCCTGAGCATCCTGAAGTCTTGAAAACATATTTATAGGATTTCCTCATGATCTTTGATATATTGAAGGTCTCTGAAGAAAGTTCTGAGCAATCTGAGAGGCGTGATTTCAATCCTGAGGTCTTGAAAAAATATCTAGAGGTTGTCTTTATAATGTTTTAGCTTTGTAAACATGAATTTTGTTAGAGCTCAAACACCACCACAAATTAAAACCTTATTTTGGGATCATGCATTCCGATTGGCTGACAAAGGTCTTCCCAAGAGTTCTCAATAGTCCGGCTCAGCTCAGCTCAGCACAGAAAACTGCAAAGCTGTACTCGCAAAAGTATTACGATAAAATCACACATATCATTTATACATATTTACCGTTCCTTTTTTCATTTGTGACCTCCCCCACTTTCCACGGATTTCAAACGCTCCAAAAGCCTTCGGGGGCCTTAGGTGGCATCGCAGCCGTTGCGGAGATGAAAAGCGTTCACCGCGAATAGATTTCCGACACTGACAAGAGTCTCTAAATCTGCATATCAAAACGAGAAATAGGGAAGAAATCCGCAGACGGTTCGATATTTGTGCGAAGAGAGAATATAATGTATAAAAAAAAAATCACTGGCTGCGATTGAAAAGCCCGACAGACATGCGATAATCGATAATTGCGCGTATCTGTATGCAAAACGAATGATGATTACATGGTGTGTGGCGGTGCGCGGTTCGAGCGAAGGAAAAAAAACGCTTCAATATCACACTGAAGAATGCGCTTGGCTCTGGGCCGGGATAGAAGGCACGCCTGTTTGAGAATCGTAGAAATATTACATCACTTAGATGCTACATAGTTGCAGACATACATATATAGCAGACATTCTCCGCAATGCCAATATAGAGTCGGAATTCCAAGCGCATTTAACGGATTTTGAAAAGCAAGCCATGGTGGAAATTGCATTCTTCCTTATTCGAATTAAAAAAAAAACCAGTACAAAGCAGTCTGAGAGTTCCCCCTGCAGAGCAGGGCTTATGAGCCTCTTAAATTTTTATATTTTGTTTACATTACCCAATATAAATCATTAATTAGCCATTTTTTTTTCGGGAATCTGCGTTGAAAACATATTCGGGGAGGGGGTGCCATAATAAAGGAGTAATTTATTGTTTTCCGCGTGCGGCTCTTCGCTAAATCCCCCGCAGTAGGCTGCAGGAAAAGGTGAGCGTTGCTTCGATCAGCATGGGGGTAAAAGGTCCTCGCCATGGTGCACACAGGAGAGACAGAGCGAAGAGTTTTATTAGAAGGCTTTTAAGATTGTTTTTATTGCCTCGATCTCTTGTGTTTTTATAACTTTGCGATTTTCCGCCTTTGCGTTTACGTTAACCTCTTTCTCGCTTGACTTGCACCGGCCGGAAAGAACAAAACCTTGTGTGAGGGTCTGGTTGAATGCGAAAAACCTGCTGAGCTGGGCAAATGATCGTTTGGTGCGCCATTTGCGGCTCCACTCACCAATTCTGACCTCGAAAAAACAGCATCGGCCTCTAGGGCACCTGATCATCACCGTCTTCTCGCTCGGGTGGGATAAGAAGAGGTACTGCTTTTTTCAACCTCTCCTTCGATGGTGAAAGCTCTCGTCGTCGTAGTCGTCGGCCTTGTTTTATTGGTTTCGGAACTTTGTAGCAGTTTTTGATTACCTATATCGATAAGACCACGAATGGGGAGAATCTTCGTTCGGGGCCGGGCGCCGGCTGTGCGCGCAAGGTGAAAGATTTACTCACGTTCACGGATGAGGCCCTTCGCTGGAACTCTTTTTTTCTTAGGTGCCAATTCACTTACCTGTAATGGAAGGAAAAATAAAGAAAGGCTTAGGTTGCATGTTAATGCTTGGGTTTAAAAAGTATAAGTCAAGATTAACCAACTTTTGAGAGATTGCAACGTTATTAACTAATCCAACCGAAGCCGACGCCATTCGGATTCAAATGTTGCATATATGTTAAGCAGTTCTGAGGAGTTCCCGTTGGTGGCATGTGTAGTTAGGTTGGTTTGTGTCCCAACCCATTTGGCGTGGGACAGCAAAGCCCGGGGTGAATCCTTACGCATAAAAGTTTTTTAATTAAAAGTTTGCGTGTAGCGTGGAGCATCGTCAGTGTGTGGTTTTGGACTGTTGTTGCGAGGGAAATTTATTTTAACCACATGTTGCGTTTCCGATGGATGGATGGATGGGGAAGGCAAGTGCGTGTGTTTGCTTCTAAGGCAGAGAACATACGTATGCTGGGTAAGGAACGGAGAACGCGGATTTCCATTGTGATGAAGTCCGGAAAGTTTGATGATATGCTTTATTTTCAGAGGAAAAGGATTACGTTGCTCAAGTTGAGGAGATATTCTCTTGAAAGCCGAATCGTCTTTCACTAAGCGAAGCATTGGTAATTTGCATACGAATCTTTTAATAGCCTTCTTAAGATAGCATATTTGAGCAAGCTACGCAGATAGTAAATATTTAATGACACTCTAAACAAAGATAACACGAATTTCCAGAGGCAAAGTTTTAGTCCGGTTGGATAAAGCTTCTGAATTTCATGTAGATAAGTTTCTAGCTTGGTCTAGGTTTCATCGGGCGTTGATTTAGTTAAATTAAGATATTTCATTTGCATTGACTTTAAGGAGTATTTTTTATGATGAATAATTGAATGGGCTTTTAAATGAAGATAGCTTTATTCATTTCAATTTTATTTGCATGGTGTAAAAACATTATAATGTCTTAACCTCGACTGCGACAGTTTGCCGATATACTCAGTTAAGGGCTGCCTTGTTGACGACCCACGCTTGGCGGTCCCGGAAGGAAGGTCAAGATTTGTTACAGAATGTGTAAAAAGCATGCGCAAAATAGTGAAAGAGGGGGGCTGATAAATCTAAAACAACAGCGGACGTCATATTTCAAATAGATATGCATCAAGTCTTATCAAATTTGAAAATTCTTATTTGATAAGATTTGATGCATATCGATATAAAGACGATTAAAAAATGACGATATATGATTTTTCGAAACACTGTTCATATCAATAAACTCGGAGGCTTTTGCATGGTAAGGGTTTAATTTTATTTATTTTTATATGTACATTTTCTCGTATTAGTACACTGATAGGCAAAATAAAGTGCCCACCTCATCGTTTTTTCAATTTCTCTCATTTACTTGGTTCAAATTAGAGTAAACACACTGTATTTTTTTATTATCTTATTTTTTATATTCTTTTTAAGTTTCACTTATGGAATACTGCAAAAAAAAGGAGTTTTACTTTAAGAAAAAAGAAATCAATTTGTGTTGAAAAACAAAACAGTGACAAAATAAAGTGCCCACAGAAAACATAAATTAAAGTAAAATAAAAGCATTTCAATAATTGATATGTCCTCCTTTGGCCTTCAGGATCTCCTGCTGGCGCTTCGACATGCTCTCGACCAGGTTCTTTAGGTGCGGTGGATCTAGCTCTTCCCAGGCGCGCTCCAGGGCTTCAAAATAGTTATTTTTATTGGTAACACCAGTTTTGTCAACCCTGGCATCGAGAATCGCCCACAAATTCTCGATGGGATTGAGGTCCGGGCTTTGTGGAGGGCCATTCCAGCGGTTTGATCCGACAAGACCGGAAGAAAGACTTGGTCTTCTTGGCAGTATGTGTCCTGCTGGAAAACGAACTTCTCTTCAAGGCCCGTCTGGATCAGCGAAACCTCCAGATTTTCTCGCAGGATGTTGATGTAAGAATCTGCCGTCATTATCCCGTCGATTTTCACAATGCTTCCCACTCCACGCCACGAAAAACACCCCCAGACCATCACATTTCCTCCTCCATGCTTCATCGTGCCTTGGATGTGGCGCTCCTGAAGCTCCTCTCCCGATCTGCACCAAACACGAACCCGCCGCTTTCTGTTAAACAGCTCGAATTTTGATTCGTCCGTCCAGAGAACCGTTTTCCAGAACTATAAGGGCCTATCAGCATGCTCCTTAGCAAACTTAAGCCGTTTGGCTTTGTTTGCCTTGCTGATAAATGGGCGCTTCCGGGCAAGTTTGCTATTCAACCCCTGTGCTACGAGACGGCGACGAACAGTTCGACCGGAAACTGATAACTGAAGGGTTTCCTGGATCTCGCGGACAGTTACCTTCGGGTTCTTCTTGACTTCACGCATAATCTTGGTGTCCGTTCTCGCATCCGTTTTCCGCTTCCTGCCTCTGCCAGGGCGATCCACCACTGATCCAAACGTTTTAAGCTTCAGAAGAATTTTGTCAACCGCTGCCTTACTGATAATGTACTTCTTAGCGACAGCCGGTGCGGTTCACCGTTTTGCACATCACGAACGACCAATTTTCGGATACACAAGGGAATTGCTTTCGAAAGCACTGTGTTCTCCATTTTTTTCAATTTTCATTAAAATTATATTTCTGAACTACAACTACTACTTCATAAAAGACTGACATGTGATAGTAGCAGTATAAATTGTTTTTAAATATATGTGTTAAGTGATTTACATTTATTTCAGAAATCATCGAACCGGGCTCTTCAATCACTAAAACTACTTTTTTCGACCTATAGAATAGTCTGTTGATTCTCAAAATGATAAAACAAATCAAATATCTTTTCGTTGAAATTTTATCTTTGTTGAGAGGACTGATCTACTCTGCATTTCAGGTTGTCCAAGGGCTATTCAGATATTGATACATATCCAAATTTTATTTTGCATCTTCCGACAGTCTACAGTGAGTTTGCTAACCCTATTTTTAACACACCACCAGACGGAAATTCTAAAGTGTATTGCTTACTGTTCATTTCCTGTAATAAGAGTGAAGGAGATTCTCTATCCTTTTCGTGAGTTCCGTGTGAGTGCTTCTGCTTACGGCTCCATACCCCCGTTTTTGGCCCTTCATACATCGGAACAGTGAGGATTACAGATATGTACAGTTTGATCTTGCCATTAGGAGGAACTGTACGTCATAGCAAGTCCTGCACTGGTGGTGGCTTCCTATCACATCACATCACATCACATAAAAAACAAACGATAATTATGACGAGTGATAAACCCATTATTCTTTCACTCTGCAACAATAATATGTTGTAACTTTAATGTATTACAACAAAACACAAAGGAAAGCAACAAAATGTTGTATCGATGATGGGAAAGAAACAAGTTGCTTTGAGAAAATGTTGTGACGCGCATACAGGTTGCAATGTCCCTGTTTTCATGTAACAGCGATAAAAAAACGCTTTTTCATTATTTCACCACACTACCGATAGCAACATTGCTTTATCAGCAACAAGAACAAAAGGGACAATCAGTTGTTGCTGTCAAACTAATTAATGATCTGAGCAATTATAAAATTTGTTCTGGATAGACTTCACCCTGAAGAAAAATGCCTGTATAAAATCACACACTGAACAAAACCGAACACTATCTTCGGCAAAGTTGTTGTAAATTGACTACTCTATCAGGGAAAATTGAAAAATGTTTGCGTTAAGTCTGATTTTGAACCTATACCATCCTTAACATGAAGAAGTTCATAACTACAGTTGTAACTGTAGCTTTTTCGATGAAGTGTGTATCTTTTCAACCGTATTCATTTAGTATTCTGGAAGATCAAATTCAGAACTTAGGATCTATAGTTGAAAATGTAAACCCTCTAGGATTCGTTGAAACTGTAGCTTTTTCGGAAATACAAAGTTACGACATGTGATCAATTATGTTCACTGAATATTTTGGAAGGTCAACAAGCTATTTAAGAAAATCTGGGATATTCTAGGTCATTCAAATTGTTTTTGATTTCCCAACTTAGGATCTACAGTTGTTATTGTAGCTTTTGTAACTATACAAATAAGCGATATACAATCAATAAAGTAATTGTGAATCTAGGGATGTTCTAGATGATTTAAACTTAGGATCTACAACATAACATACTAATTTATGTTATGTATTCAAACACGTTCATTGAGTCCTCTCGAAAAACAACAGATATTATAAAATAATATGGGATGTTCTGGGTCATCCAAACAGTGCTGGAGCTCAAAATTTGGGATGTACAGTTGTAACTATAGTTTTAAGGCTATACAAGTTTACGATATGTATTGAACCATGTTCAATGAATCTTCTGGAAGGTTAACCGATATTATTATGGAATCTGAGATGTTCTGGGTTATGTCAACTTTGTGACAGGCTGCAACTCCGACTCCCGTTCCCGGAACGCACTCCGTTTCGCGCTTTATCGGGCACATTTTCTTGGTATCTTTAACATATGATGAATTCATTTGTTCGAAACAGCACAACGAAACAAAATCCGCAGAGAAAATGCCCACACGTAGGAATGAAAAATTTCGCTGAGGTATAGCTGGGGACTTTAAAGAAGAAGTGTACTAAATTCAATGTTTGAAGAAAACATTGATTCCATATCTTCAAACATATCATGCTTACCACGAATCGGAGAACCACTACGGGTCGGGGTTTGGCGACGACAGTGACAGAAGCGATGCCTACGATGATACAATGCGATCTGCCAGCAAGACCAAGAACAGTTTAGCGAACGAATCCGATTCGGATTTTTCGATCCACAGCTTCAGTGCATCGACCGGGCCACTCTGCCAGAAGGATCCCTCGTCAGATCCGGTGTGGCTTCAGGAGCGCGACAATTCACCATTGGAGCTACCTGCACCGTCCGAAGATTTGCTCCTGTCGAATAACACTGTACTGAAGTGCACATTGATCTATGAAATAATCCGACGGTTTGCTGCGATCACTTGTGATGATCAGAGTCCATTATTGGCGGAAATACACATCATGCTTATGAAGGCAATACTGCGCGAGGAGGATTCCCAACAGAAGCATTTTGTTTGCACCGTTGGATCAGAAGGACAGTGTTAACATTGCACTTCATTTGATAGATGCTATTACTTGGCCGGAAGTGCTTAGAAGTTACACTGAAAGTGATCCCAGTTTAGATCAGGAGGTCTTGAAGATCCTCACAGTAAATGGGTATCCGTTTATGGCACTGGAAGACCGTTTGAGTGTTACAATTTTTGACGGATCCATTTCTAGTTACGACAACTGTGCGGGACGATATGATGCAGGAGGGCCGACGATTATTGCCGTATCTGTCATCGATTGGGTGATTTGCTGTGCAGCGATCCTGCGTGTCCAGCGGTGGCGGAGGTTCCATCCGGAGTGAGTAGATCCACCACCTATAGATGTTCAGAGTGATGATTAGCAGTGTAGCTTCTGTAAGTTGTACAAGGTTTCCGGAAATACAAAGGCATGCTTTGTAAACAGGAACTTCTACGGTATGATTGGCACGGACGGAAGTATTGCTTTATAGGAAGGCGAATCTTCATAGAAACAAAAGATTCTTCGGATGTGTGGTATTTCAGTATCGTTAAGCAGCTTGAATATTTGTTCTCAAAGTTGAATCCCGTTGATTTGGAAATGGGAGCTAGAAGAGAGGAGAGATGAAATCGTTCGACACATCGCCATCACAGAGACGATTACAAACCAACAAAAAGGGAATGAGAAATCGAACATTGAATAAGACAATCAGCGTCTTGAAAAATTAATGGAAGAAGAGGGTTTTTCATTAAAAGAAGGTAACGAAAAAATGGACGTTGATGATCAAAAAGAAGTTGACGAAAGTGTAGAATCAAGCGAAGACTTGAACGGTGGTGAATCCCCTGGCAGAGAGGAAGAAGATTCCAAATCTTCGGGTGATAAGCATGTGACAAGGTTGAAGACAGGATCCGAAAAGAAAGAGGAGGAAGACTCTAGATTAACGCAGAACAAATTAAGCCAGATGTCAAACGGCATGTTTCATTTCAAGTTGGGCATGGAGTATGGATTAAAGGCTTACGTATTCGATCAACCCCGTGCTTTTAACAAGCCCCAGAGGAACGAAGACCGAGATAAGAAGCGCCGGTTATCGCACCAATTTTCCTTAGCTCAGGTCTCCGAAATCAAGTGGCTGGGTGGAGGAATGAACAGTACTCAGACACAGCTCATTTCCACAATTAAGCAAACGAGCATTGCTCTAAAGCAAGCTGGGGCCTCGCCTTTTTGGCTTCAAAATTGATCCAAATTGAGGAAGTCCTGAATCGGAGCCATCAATGCTTGTACTTAGGCGAAGGACTTTGCCCGAATTCTTTGTATTTAACAGGCGAGCATGAGGAGTGTGATATTCGCCAGCGTTTGGCATGAACAGCTAGGTCATACTAGAATGTACAAGATAACACAAGCCTTCGTGGAAAACCAGAACATCCCGTATGTACCAAAACACCGCATTCCAACAAATTTGCCCCAGTGTCGGCTGATTGAAGATTTCTTTGGATATTTGAGTTTTAATGGAACATTGAGATCATAACTGGTCGAATTGAAAATGTGTAAATAAAATAGATTTTTTAAATTTTTAAATTCTATCATGTTCTTTTCCTCATGGCAATCACTGGGTTTGTATAGAAATATGAAAACTTATTATAAAATAGCTGGAAAATTGTAAAAATATTGAAAAATGGTGTAATATGGGAACACGTGCGTCGCATTCAAGCTAATCTAGAGTGCTGTGACCGACCAGCGCTCTGCATTTGACAAGTTCAATTAAGGGAGAGGCGGGACAGTGTTCGCCAGGACATCTATTTTTTGTGATGTAAATTTCCCGACGTTTATATAGTGTGGCCAGATCACTTAATTTGGTTGACTATAGTTCAATAGGTACAAGCGATTTTTTTTAAACTTTTGACAATCAGTGGTGCGAAAATAGTGACTTTAGGAACTATTTTCCGAGAAATAGTGACTTAAGTGAATTTTGGATGCAAATAGTGACTATTTAGTGACTAGACTCAAAATAGTGACTAAAGGGTGATACGGTCAAAATTTGGTCAAGGGAAAACGCGTGTAAATCGGTGAAATCGTTTATTTAAAAAATCAAATTAAATTTCTTTTTCAAGTTCAATTAGTATAAAATTCAGGAAAAATATTCAGTTAGGCTTCCGCTTTTCCAAATCCGAATTGCCGGGCCTTACGCTTGACCCCTGCCATCAGATTTTGTACAGCCACCTTGTCCACCTTCTTCGCCGCAGAAAGCCAGTTTGCCTTGAACTGCTGCTCGTCCTTAGCAGTTTTTTTGGTCTTCTTTAGGTTCCGCTTGACAATAGCCCAGTATTTCTCAATTGGGCGGAGCTCTGGCGTGTTGGAAGGGTTCTTGTCCTTGGGAACCACCTGCACGTTGTTGGCGGCGTACCACTCCATGGCCTTTTTACCGTAATGGCAAGATGCCAAATCTGGCCAAAACAGTACGGAACAACCGTGTTTCTTCAGGAAAGGCAGCAGACGTTTATTCAAACACTCTTTCACGTAAATTTCTTGGTTGACAGTCCCGGAAGCTATGAAAATGCTGCTTTTCAAGCCACAGGTACAGATGGCTTGCCAAACCAGATATTTCTTTGCGAACTTTGACAGTTTCGTGTGCTTGAAAATATCTGCTACCTTTCCCCTTCCTTTTGCCGTATAAAACTCCTGTCCCGGAAGCTGCTTGTTGTCGGTTTTGACGTAAGTTTCGTCGTCCATTACCACGCAGTCAAACTTCGTCAGCATCGTCGTGTACAGCCTCCGGGATCGCGCTTTGGCCGTCGTATTTTGTTTATCATCGCGATTTGGAGTCACTACCTTCTTGTAAGTCGATAGTCCGGCTCGTTTTTTGGCTCGATGCACGGTTGTAGACGATACACCCAGCTTATTTGCGGCATCTCGGAGAGATAGGTTAGGGTTTCGCTTGAAACTACCGGCAACTCTCTTTGTCGTCTCAGCGGCTTCCGGTTTTCGATTTCCCCCCGATCCAGACTTCCTGGCTGTCGACAAACGTTCCCCAAACACTTTAATTACATTTGTAACGGTTGATTTGGCAACTTTTAGCGATTTTGCCAACTTTGCGTGCGAGTAGCTCGGATTTTCACGATGCGCGAGCAAAATTTTGATATGCTGCTCTTCTTGCTTGGACGGCATTTTGACAACTGAAGAGTGAATTCCAAAATCAAAATAGGAGCAACATTTTACACACACATCTTCAAAATGAGGGGTGTTCAGGTTTTTTAAATGCCAAATTGAAAGAAATACGTCAAGTTGATATTGACCAAATTTTGACCGTATCGCCCTTTAAGACACTAAAAAAAGACCTGCTACTAGCCCTGTCCTCGAGCATTGTCCACGTCTCATGCCGTAGATAACCACCGGTCTTTCTAATGTTTTGTGCATGGTACATTTAGTGCGGGGTGAATCTTTAATGATCTCAAGTTCTTCTTGAGCCCATAGTAGGCACGACTTCCACTTTGAATTTCACGGCTGTTGTCCTTGCACAGTGGTCCAAAATGCGAATTTAGCAGAAAAGATGTATTTTCAGCCTAAGTTTGAAGTTTTGGAGCAAAATTGTCTTCTACAAAGTTGTCTCTTATAACAAGGCGCTTCTTTTGGTGTGAATGAAAACAAGGGTGGTCCTTATTTTTAGGGAAATTGAAAATATTACTTTATTCGCTGAAATAAAGGCATACATTATTGGGAAAACTTGTATTATAAATCATTTCAAACAACTTTGAAGGTATAATTTGCATTTTTTGTAACTTTTTCCCATTGCATTTTTTCCTACGTAGCATAGGGTGTCACTACAAACTTGTCTGGCCAGTGATTCTAGAACAATAAAAGTTACAAATTTTGGTGTGCGGAAATTGTCTCTATCGTATGTCAAACAAAAGTTATTATGGTTTTTGTAAACGAAAGAGACCCTTCTCAAATGTTGGGGTAAACAAAAAAAATCTGGGGTAAACAAAAAAAATTGGGGTAAACAAAAAAAATCTTTCTTAACAGAATTTGAAAGGATTTTTATTATTGCATATTATGCTTGAAAACTGAAGACAGGGTATTTTTTTAAAATTGAGTAAACACATTTGAAAAGGGTGTACTTTATAAGAAAATCGTTAAAACTTTTATCTTTTCAAGTTATAAAGATCATCTTCAGACAACGTTGTTGGCAAATTTGAAATAAAAAAGTAACAGGAAAAAACTGTTTTTTCTGTAGGGACACCGGAAAAAATTATCTAATTCGGTCACATCAGCAAAAATAAATACCATCAAACCTGCTTGAAATTATTTTTTCTACAACTTTTCTCAATAATATATGCCAAAAAAGTTAGATTCACGATTTCTCTGAAAATAAGTGGACCACTGTGCATTGCTTGCCGTTAGCAAAGATCCGAGGTAGACCAGTTCTCTCATCACCTCGAAGGTATCTCCATCTATTGTAACGTTGCATCCTAGGCGGGTCATGTCGCGCTCTGGCCTTCTTATTAGCATGTATTTTCTTGGGCCTGAAAAAATTGATATTGTTTTCGCCACATTCAGAACCAGTCCGACTTTTGTCAGGCGGTTGTACAGTTCCAATGTTTCATCCGCGAAACAAACACATTGACTGGAGTGTGTGAAAACCATTCTTCGGCTGTTGATTTCGGCTCTTTGGATATTTCATGTAAATTTAAGCCAGATAACGCCTGAATCTAGCCTGTTGTATGAAGGATTGCAAACATTGTTGTATGGCGCATGAAAAATTGCAAACAATTTCGTTGTTTCACCTCCTTTGACTTGGAATCAAATGAGGGTAAATATTACGCGCTTGTTAAAATTAATTATATTAATGAGAATGAGAAAATTAATTATATTTTTCTGTGCGGCTATCTGAGCTACTTTAGGAATGAACTGCTAAACCGAAGTGATTTTAAATCAAACCATTTGCTGATACACGGACCAACTAGCACTCATTCTGAGAATAATAACTTTTTCTTGTTTCTTGTACATTATACTATCCCTGAATTATAATAAACCCTTCACGTAGGCCCAACTTTGAAATGGATGCACTCTTTCCAAGAAGAAGCATAAGCATAAAATGCGGATCAACAAACGTGCGACGTGCACTGCAAGAATTACCTGTGGGCTATAATTGAATTCAAATCACACAACTCAACCGAAGTTGATTCGATGATGATACAGTTACCACCCGTTCAGAGCCATTATTTCAGTTTCCCAGGAATTTCTCAGTGCCCATTGAAAGGCAAAACTAAAGAGAAAAACCCGCATTAATCCACCGATGGTGAGACTGAACCCTTCTTACATTTCACCAGAATTACAAACTCAAATGTGGGCAATATTGTACTGGATACATATTTTCATCAGAAATTCCAAGAAGATTCAGAAACATTCAATATGCCATACATTCAGTTGATAAAATGAACTATTTGTCAATCCTGAACGTATTGTTCAGGATTGAATAAAAATTAAAATATTATAATTAATAGTCTTTAATGACCTGTGTATGTTAGTTATATAAAAGGGGAAATTACATAAATATTAGAAATTTTATATAATCAGTCCATAAAATGAAATATTACACAATCCTAAACGTCAATTTTGATTATCGATATGGATTCAAGATGCTTAATAAGTACATATTCGTTGAAAATAGTAAATGGAGACTTTGTGTAATTTTCGAATATACTCGTTGCAGTTGAAAACCAGCCAATCGATGCTGCTCTAATTCTATACAGTAGCATAGTGTGGCTAGTCCGCTGTATGTGCTATACAACGCTCCAGATACGACACAATAGAATGCAAGCGGCATCGATTGGTGTGATTGGTCTTGTTCGGTTTTGCACTGCAACGAGTATATTGTCATCTCACAATTATGTGCTCTCAGGTATTGTTTTGGTCATATCTCCATGAAGAATTATCCAATCATAATGAAATTTTGACCAGTTATTTGGAAATATCATAGCTTTGATTTGACACCAACAAAACTAAAATCGGTACACAAATAGCTCAGTATGTAATCGGAGACTAAACTGTTTGATTACTATTATAATAGGCCTTCAAGTACTGTTTCGTTCATATCTTCGTAACGAAATGTCCGAATGAAAACAAAATCAATAGCGTTCTATGGGAATGTTGTAGCTTCCATTTGCCGTCAACAGAACTGAAATCGGTTCACAGATGGCTGAGAAACCGATGTGACATTATTTGTAACGCACACACACACATACACACACACACATACACACACACACACACACACACACATACATACATACAGACATGTGCTCAGTTCGTCGAGCTGAGTCGAATGGTATATGACACTCGGCCCTGTGGGCCTCGGATAAAAAGTCGAGTTTTCAAGCGATCTTAATACCCTTCTATTGATGTAAGAAGGGTAAAAAAAGTCAAAATTGATCCATCTGCAGCGATGCGTTAAAGGGGATCAGACAATGAAATTAGTAATTGACGAACAATTGACTGATTGATGGCATGAACCTTATGACAAGCAACTCATCTTCCACCATTAGACCTTTGAGTGCTTAATTCGATCGAATCCGTCAATAAAATCACATTATTTAGCTCATAAGTGGCCCAACCGAACAACCCGCGCCAAGTGACACACTCATCTCCGATAAGAAATTACCGCAAGTACCGGAATGAAAACAATCCCACGCGTCGTGCATTTGTACTAACAGCCGAACACAATTCTCTTTGTGTCGCTGCAATTATTTGTATTCTCTCTCTCACTCTCACAATCACAAGCGCGCGGCTCGCAAATATGCCAATTCAGTTCGAGCAGGCAAAGCAGGCTTTATCGCAAACAGAAGCGCATTAACACACTTAGATCGTTATTCAACCTTAAAACGCATTTCTCGATTGTTTAATGAGCAAGCTCCATCCCCTTCTAGATCCGGGCGGAAGATGATGGGACTGCTGGATGAGGGGGGTTTATAAGTCACACACACACACCCACACAAACACACATCATTGCACCCACGCTTGCCTGAGCAAATTCGCCTCCCGCGTGCGCCGCTTCTGGCGATGTTTGTTTTTGTCGAGCATATTTGCATATGATAAAGCGATAATATTTACCAAGCACTCTGTCGAATTAACCCTTTTCGCCGTGTCCCTAATGAAGTGGTTGGTTAAAGGCTCGGTGTCCTTTCACGAATGCCACCCTCGCTCGAAAGTTGCATGCTTTAATCCTTTTATCGCTCGCTCGACACGTTGCAGTTTTGCGGTTAAGCTCAATTGCAGCGCACGATGGCGCTAGTTTACTAGGGTTATTAATAATGAAAAATACCACTTCTTGTGACAAAACAACAATGGCACATGCTCCTCATAAAACGTGAATGGCCCATTGTTGATCTCCTCCGGCGGCGGTGGTGTTTCGATAACCTCGAAAGAAGTCAACATCAAGAAGGGGGACACAGGATTGTTTCCCACCAGCATAAGGCATAAGACGCCACTGACTGCACCGAAAGGGTTCTCGTTTAGTTTTGTTTCAAACTGTTTTTTTTTAAATAATTTCAAGAGCCCTCGACCGGAAAATTTTCAAACGCACCCGATGAAAGGGGTAAATAATTAATTCCTTTAATTTATGCTGCTACACACGGCTGTGGCGATGGCGAGATGGTCTTATCGCTGCTCAAACTACAGCGAGGCCCGGCGGCACGCTCTGAAACCGCAAAGTGGACAATGTGGGCCTTGTTTTTTTTCTTCTGAAGTTCCTGCAACCGAGGGATCAAGCCATATGAAACACTTGAACTGTTGTGATTCTTTCTCACTGTATCATGTCGATAGGTAGCATGTGTGCGTGTGTGTCATGAATGTGATTAAGTGCGATACGTGCGTATGGTTTTGATTGACCGCTCGGCCCTCAGTCTTGATTGCTTCTGTTTGACATTCTTTTTTGCTTAAGATGCATTCTCGTTAATTTGTTACTCCCACGGAATGGAATTAATTGAATACCACTGCTGACCGTGCAGGAGTTCTAAGTAAGTTGGAAGTAAAATTGAGTCATACACAGAAAAAAATAATGAATTTTGACAGGCGCTTACAACGGCTTAAACAACGAATTTGTCTGCAATCTTCCGTGCGCCATACAACAATGCTTGCAATCTTTCATACACCAGGCTAGATTCAGGCGTTATCTGGCTTCAATTTACATGAAATATCCTATTGGGCTCTGCCAAATCTAGTATAAAGATATAAAATAATACTGTTAAAGACGACTGTTACTACATTTGGCATTATTGAGCAGTATACTAAAATAATTTTAGACTTAAATTTCATCTTACAGTGTTAGGCTCATTTGCGTGAGTTCCAAGATATTATGGAAACCTTCATGCTCTTAGACACTTTGATATAGGTCAACAATTCGTCAGCTGAGATTTCCAACCCTTCAGCGAAGTCACTGGGACTTGGATGGATGTTGTTGTTGAAGCTCGTTAACGGCAGCTTTGTGTAGACTGACGATGTTTTGTCCAAGATTGTGGAAGCTGACGAAGTGTCGACCTATCTCAGCAGCCTTCTCTGCAGGAGTTATTAAGCGATCCTTGGAGCAATTGCTGTCAAGTGGGATCAACGGTAGAATGTGCCTTGGTTAAGTTTTTAAAATTTTGGTCAACTTTGGCTTTGCACAATGTGGGAGAGAACGGATCTTGTCGGAAAAATTATTATTTCTGAGGTCCATCATTCTGGCCTTAATAATTTTGGTCATTCGATTGCAATGACTTATTAAAGTAGGCAGACCAGTTCGCTGGTATTGCCTCCGGGTAGCGTTGCGCAATTGAATCTGTTATTTAGTGGGTCTATTAATGGGTACAGAGTTGCTCACTTGATCAATCACTGGGACATGTTGCTCTCGGGTCTGGGAGATCCCATGCTCGATGCTCTGCAGCTGCCGTTGGATGTCATCAACCGACTCAAGGTGCATACCGAAATCGATGCTGTCGTCAACGTGTTGTCGGAACCTCTCCCAACTGGCGCGATGGTAGTTCCGTCTGGTGATACGATGCCGGTTGACCGAGGAGCCAACTTCGGCCACCACCGGATAGTGGTCCGAGCTGAGTTCTTGGTACACGACCGGCTGGTCGATGTTGTTCCCCATGTTAGTGAGGAAGATGTCTATTGTTGAGTGGACCCCAGATCTGCTCAACCGGGTGGGAGTATCCAGGCCCAGGATGGTAGTGGCCCTCTTCCAGGTCCTTCTGTAGGATGGAACCATTCTTGTTTCATCGTGCGCTTCCCCAGGTTTTGTGTTTTGCATTCAGATCGCCAGCCTCCGAGTAAGCTTGAAGATATCGTTTCGCAAAGTCGTATCTGTCTCGGTTGTTTGTGCTTGCTTATTTAGGACAATAGGCCGCGATGACAGTTGATGTTGGTGCGCTGGGCGATGACGACTCCCCCTCTGGCGGAACTGGTTCCATCAAGTCTGATCTGTCGGAAATCTGAGCGGAACACGTTGATCTCAGGCTTGAGATGCGTCTCGGTGGTGATTGCGATGTCAATGGCTCGTTCGTTGAGAAATTCTATAAACTCGATATAAACTCGAACAAGCGATCCAATTTGTTATCTTGAAGATTTCACGGTCCATTGAGAAACGCAAACATGGCTTGAATTTGTTCCAAATGGATTTTGCAGGAACGCTTGATGATGGTGGACTGAGTCAGGATTGCAACGACTTCCTCCGTTGTTAGTATCGTATCATCGATGGCGCCGGATGTTGCACCAGAGTACGGCGATCCTGAAGGAGGATTTTGGTATGACTGGGTTGCTGCAGCTGCAAACCGATGCTGGGAGAGCGGGAAAGTTCTCGGTCGTGAGAGCCGGAGACGGACCAAATCGTTGTCGATGGCCGGGTTGGTTGTTGACTGACGATTTTTGTTGACTGACGAATTTCGATGAATCCGGCTCGCTTCGGGCATTGCCTGCTTGTTGCTTTGTGTGCTGCACCGCTGCACATACTGGGTCAGCATCCTCCATCCGCTCAAAGGCATAGGGTCCGTGGTGTTTGCCGCAATCGACGCAGCACCATGTGGCCATTTTTGGTGCCATGCCCAAACATAAGCAGTTCTGGCACTGAGTGACATCACGGTGGATCGGTAGATGCCGATTTGAGATCTCTCTTTCTAACATCTGAAGTCTGTGAAAGAAAAACACTTGGCATTTAGTAAATTTATCCTTAATCCTAGAAAATGTGACCTGTTTAGTGGGATACCTACACTGATAGGCAAAATAAAGTGCCCACCACATCGTTTTTTTCAATTTCTCTCATTTACTTGATTCAAATTAAAGTAAACACACTGTATTTTTTTTATTATCTTATTTTTCATATTCTTTTTAAGTTTCACTTATGGAATACTGCAAAAAAAAAAGTTTTACTTAAAGAAAATAAAATCAATTTGTGTTGAAAAAAAAAACAGTGACAAAATAAAGTGCCCACTTCATTTAGGCTACAGAAAACATAAATTAAAGTAAAATAAAAGCATTTCAATAATTGATGTGTTCTCCTTTGGCCTTCAGGACCTCCTGCAGGCGCTTCAACATTCTCTCGACCAGGTTCTTTAGGTGCGGTGGATCTATCTCTTCCCAGGCGTACTCCAGGGCTTCAAAATAGTTATTTTTATTGGTAACACCAGTTTTGTCAACCCTGGCATCGAGAATCGCCCACAAATTCTCGATGGGATTGAGGTCCGGGCTTTGTGGAGGCCATTCCAGCGGTTTGATCCGACAAGACCGGAAGAAAGACTTGGTCTTCTTGACAGTATGCTTCGGGTCGTTGTCCTGCTGGAATACGAACTTCTCTTCAAGGCCCGTCTGGATCAGCGAAACCTCCAGATTTTCTCGCAGGATGTTGATGTAAGAATCTGCCGTCATTATCCCGTCGATTTTCACTGATGCTTCCCACTCCGACTCACGAAAAACAGCCCCAGACCATCACATTTCCTCCTCCATGCTTCATCGTGCCTTGGATGTGGCGCTCCTGAAGCTCCTCTCCCGATCTGCACCAAACACGAACCCGCCGCTTTCGGTTAAACAGCTCGAATTTTGATTCGTCCGTCCAGAGAACCGTTTTCCAGAACTCTAGGGGCTTATCAGCATGCTCATTAGCAAACTTAAGCTTTTTGGCTTTGTTTGCCTTGCTGATAAATGGGCGCTTCCGGGCAAGTTTGCTATTCAACCCTTGTGCTAAGAGACGGCGACGAACAGTTCGCCCGGAAACTGATAACTGAAGGGTTTCCTGGATCTCGCGGACAGTTACCTTCGGGTTCTTCTTGACTTCGCGCATGATCTTGGTGTCCGTTCTCGCATCCGTTTTCCGCTTCCTGCCTCTGCCAGGGCGATCCACCACTGATCCAAACGTTTTAAGCTTCAGAAGAATTTTGCCAACCGCTGCCTTACTGATACTGTACTTCTTAGCGACAGCCCGGTGCGATTCACCGTTTTGCACATCACGAACGACCAATTTTCGGATACTCAAGGGAATTGCTTTCGAAAGCACTACGTTCTCCATTTTTTTCAATTGAATCAAATGCGATCACGTATACAAATGCACCAGGTTGAGCCATTTGCTTCAAAACATGTCAAAATATCAAAACATAAACAATCGAGGGGTTTCCCAATGGAAACTTATCGAAAACATATCGATTTTTGAAGTGGGCACTTTATTTTGTCACTGTTTTTTTTTCAACACAAATTGATTATTTTTTTTTCTTCAAGTAAAACTCCTTTTTTTTCAGCATTCCATA
The DNA here is from genome assembly GCA_034211315.2 of Aedes japonicus. Lineage (NCBI taxonomy): Eukaryota > Metazoa > Arthropoda > Insecta > Diptera > Culicidae > Aedes > Aedes japonicus. Next base: position 189,172 of record JASCZW010001697.1, on the reverse strand, counting down.
AGTGAAACTTAAAAAGAATATAAAAAATAAAATAAGAAAAAAAAACTACACTGTGTTTACTTTAATTATGAACCAAGTAAATGAGAGAAATTGAAAAAACGAAGAGGTGGGCACTTTATTTTGCCTATCAGTGTATATACACTATTAAATAAATATTTCATGGGAATTGGAGGGACCATCAGGGCACCCGATTGAAGCACTCTGGATGGGGAGAGTGGGAATGCCAACTCCCCATTGCTAACAGTTTGTGAATAGAGGGCGGGCTCTTCTTTCCGCCCATTGGGGCATCCTCATGTTAGATAGCCTGCTCTTTTGACCAATTGTTCAATTTTGTTGTTGAAAAGAGATTCTTTATATCCCTGTGGAAACGTATATGACGTGATGATGCCTATCGATCCACCAAACTCCTTTTTGGCCCTTCACACAATGGCATGATTAGGATAATCAGTGGTTGTTAAAGCTTGATCAAGTTGAACAGAGAGGAGAGCCCATTGCTGTCGGATTTAGTTTCCGTGCTACAATGGGTGGTAGTACATAAACTTAGAAGCAAAAAAAATCCGAGCGAAATATTGCTTCCAAAAAATGCCATGTTCAAACTACTACAACTTTGTCAACTATAAATATTTTCAGTTGAAACTTTTACAACACTATAAACAATATATAGACGTCATTGCCTCGGCATATTTTGCACCGATATTTCAGCATGGTCAATATCGGGTGAAAAAAGGAAATGCTTATGTTAGTGCGTCAACTTTAACGCCAGCTGTAGTCCAAACCACTCTATGAAAAATGTTCAAATTTTGTCCACATTATTTTTTATGTATTTTTTAATTATGGTGAAATTTGAAACATGTTATCTAAATTTTTCACAGAAATACGGATTTTTGAAATTGGTATTACTTTTTTCACATATGTTATGGAAACTTCAAATTTTTAAACCTTATCAATATAAAATTTTGATAAAGTTTGCAGCTCCATGCGAAGCGCTAGGAGTGGGACAGTAATTTTATTGCTAGAACGTATATCCGTATAGGCAACGGCAGGCTTTGAAAATTGAAAGATGTAAGTTTGAAAACGAGCGGAGGGCATTTGAACGGTAGTATCCGATCAGGCACATAACCCTTTGTCATACTACCCCATGCAGGATAGGCAAGGGGAGAAATCCCCTTGACTGGCAAAAGGTTATGCAATCGATCGGGCTCTTATACTATCTATTGCTTGTTTCTAGTTCTAGCGATTTGTCCGTTTCCCAATACTGCCTAACATGGGTGAGAAATTATCTCCCGCTGTTGGGTTTATTTTAAGCATGTACCGCCTATTTCAACACCGATTGTAGTATTTTGATAAGGGACAACCCTTAAGCTACAAGTATTTATGTGAAATGAATATTGTTGCATTCGATTGATCGTAAGTTCGTTTCATCTCTTGGGCTGTATAAACTTTGTGGAGTTTCTCTCGGATGTGTTAACACAAGAAAACAGATTACCATCAACCAGAATAGTAGTTTATTTGGCTCCTTATTAATGTAAGATGGCAAGTACCAGACACGATTCAGTTTTGTTGACTCAACTTTCTTCTACGAAAGACCTACTTTTTCGACTCATCCTCTGCTATCGAACTGTTAACTCGCTCTTGAAGTCATGGTTCCTCGATAAACCATTTCTACGAAGATTGAATCCTGCACACAACAAGTGTATATATGTTTAGAAATGACAGGTGGAACATCCAAAGAATTTTGACACTTCGCGGTGTTTTATAGCAAAATTCGGCTTATTTGCTTTAGATTCAGCTGATTGGCCATCATCGGTCGGCGTGGCTTCAGTTTCTGTTCGTTCTTTGCTCTTCTCTTGAAGTTTAACACGTACCTCTGGAGACCACTTTAACCTACAGTTTTGTTCAACTGTTCACTCTTTAGCTCCCTCACATTAAGAACAATCCTCCACAACCAACGGCCCACCCATCTGGAAGTGACAACACCGATATTTACACAACTTTGGCAACAAAAAAGACAACAGTCCACACGCAATAAATTTCGACCCGTCCAATATCCGTTAATTATTTATGCAAATGAAGCAAGACACACGACCTCTGCTCTTGCCCTTGCCCCTCATGTGGCAGAACCCAGAGCACACCAAAGCCATTGGCCATCATCACCATCCATCGCATCTCGGAAGCACGAGCGCGTTTAGATAATTTATGGACCTACACACTGACCGTCTTGCGTCTGGGCCCTCGGAGCGTCCCGGAATCATCCAATCGAATTGGCTCATTTACCAACCCCTTTTGAATCCGACCGGCCCGGAGTCTGTCTGTGTGGTCAACGGCGTGTTCCGACCGGATGATGGTCTTCGGTCGCAGCTGGACTGGAAAATGATTCCATTCCTCCGTCCACATTGAATCGAGCCGTTCGTTGCTGGAAAGTTGGATTCTCGGTAGATGAAGAATAGCTAATAAATATTAATTCATTAGAAGTAGCTATCGATAAAAAAGGAGTGGGCGAATGGCACTGTGGAACTTTATCGACAGACTAACTCTCATCGATGATGCCGAATTGATTATGCAGTTCTTTCAGTGGACGGAAATTGTCTGAATCCCCCCTCAACTCGACCAAGCAGCTACAAATTCGCGTCTGCAAAATCCCTTCCTCCTCCTAATCCACATCCACCGTGTTCATGAACCCTCATCTCATCGTACTTTGAAAAACACACACACACACACACGCACGTCTCATCAGTTATATTTTACGATCAAGCTGAAATCATTAGCAGCCTGTTCACTTTCACTCCATTCTTTTATTTCCTCAGAACCAACCTCTGCAACTTGTGGAATAATTATCGAGAATTTATGAATCGTCGCGGCTTGCCGCAAAATCTCGATCCTCTGGCATCGGCAAATCTCCCTCACCAGCCAAAATAAAGTTATAAATTATGTCGAATTATGACCGAAAAAGCATATCTCGCGTAAGACGTCTGTCTGCCCAACCCGCCGCCAGACCAGACCAGGCCAGACACTGCGGAAAAAAAGGCTGAGTTTTTGGTGCGTGATTTACCGGTAATGGCTCCTTGTGCAATTTCTTTTCCACCTCGAAATCGAAACAATTCCAGCGACCTTGGAACGGAAAATTTCCAGACCATAAACGCAAATACTACACAAAACATCAAAAGAGCTCACCAACGAGCACTCTATAATTTATCAATTACAATTAAATTACGACTCCGTAATAAAAATCATGCTTTTTCAATTACTTTGATGAACTTCCTATCCTTTCGGGGTGCCCTTCAGTTTTGTTCGCTATTCCGCTGCCCAGCCGGCATGCCGGAGAAAGAAGGCCGACCCGTCAGGAGTTGTTTCCGTGGTTCGGAGAGACGGCGGTGGGAGGAAATCGGCATCCCATTGCATTGAAACGGATGCCGTTTTACGAAGCATATGGCTTGCGGTGCCCCCACGGTAGATCCTTTTCGGGAACCATCAAACCCGGTACGATTCGGCGGCCCACTCAGTGGCTTTAAAACATTTCAAGAGCTGGTTTTCATGCAATCATCCGAAGATTTGCAGTGTGGGGCTTCGAATATGACTAGGTAGACAGTTTAGTTAGAATGGAAGAAGGGATTGCCATGCCGATAATAATGTCGGTAATACGTTTGAAGTATTCAAAACACAGCACTTTTAAGATATTCAGTGCAATGAGTGCAATATTTCAGTATATACAGAGATGGACTACTACTATTCAGAGTCTGGAAATCAACCTGCAGGATGATTTCAAACCCATGGATACCAGACATGTCAACTCTGGCTTCGTGCTTGCCACTGTTAGTCCAATGTTATTCAAAATTAAAATACCCTATTTTTCGGAAGCTACTCAAGAAGGAGAACTAATCTAGAATTAATCTTAATGCATCGCAGAATTAGGGCCTGTTCATAAACCACGTAGACTTATTTTTGAAAATCTCAGACTTTTCTCCATACAATTTTTTGAAATTTTGTATGGAGCATAGACTTTGGTAAAAGCCCCCCCCTCTCTAGAAAAGTCTACGTGGTTTATGAATAATCGCTTACTCTGATACATTCCAGAAAACTTTTGAAAACATCCCAGAAGAATCCTGAAAATATCTCAAAATCATTTTGGAAGCATCCTTAAACAACTTTTTAGATATTCCAAAAATATTCTGAAACCATTAAATTTGGCCAGCATTCCAAAAATACTTTGAAAGCTTCCCAGAACCAATTCGTTGTGTCCCAGAATGATTTGGACGTGTTCAATAAAAATCTTTGAAGCATCTTAAAACTAGTAACTAAAAAGAACTTCTTTGGAAACATTAAATAAATATTTTCCCGCAGCTACTCTGGAAGAATCCCAAGCAATAATAGAAGCATTTCAGAAAAATTTGGGCAGCATCTCAGTACAAGTCTAGAACTATTCTAAGCATCCCATAAGGGAAGGTCCATTAATTATGTCACGCAGTAAGGGGGGAGGGGGGGGGGGTTGGGTTAACGTGACGATCCCTACAAAAAATTAGAAGGTCCATATAAAAAACGTGTGAAGTGGGGAGGGGGGGTTGTTATAAAAAGTCAATCTTTGCGTGACATAATTAATGGACGTTCCCTAAGAACTCTGGATTCCTGCACAGTTTTGGAAGCACCTCAGACACTTGCGCGAACCTGGAATGGAATTCCTGACTTTTCGAAAAATCAACCCAAATTTACAGTCCATAGTGTATTGCAGACAATTACTTAACGTCTGATTACCGGAAGACAAACAAGAGTGATGATGATGATATCCTAAGTAAAAATTTTAGTTTTATTACAGCCGTATAGCAACTCGTCCTGGTGTTGTTGATAAAACTACATCCCACCAACACCTCTATGCCTCTTTAAAGCCACGGTGGTGAAAACAAATTAATAAAATCTTTAAATGACAACAGAGATTTTGAAAATGTTCTAGTGAAAGATGTTATGACCACTTGAGAACCTTCATAAAACCTATTGGCTGCCATCAAAACCAGCATAGGGCCAAATGGCCACAACTGTCAAACTTCACGGTTGTATCGTGTTTGGTTTATGTTGTTCTGTTTTGTTCGATTCTCTGCCCTTCTGAATCATTTAACAGTAAATAATATCTAAGAAAAAAGTTCCAGTGTTGTAGGAAATTTTGTTTGATAGCAAAGTATCTAAAACAAGTTAAGTGTTTACAGCATATCATGGTCAAAATTAAATGCGCATTTAATTGTATGATGAATATTGGCACGATAAGAGCCGTAAAATTAATGCGCCTCGGAAATTATGCGAGTTGACAAAATCAAAAACAAAATTAAGACATATATATTTGATAAATTATTCATGACTTTCCAGAGAGTTTATGGAATTCCATAAGGTAATACAAAAGAATGCCAAGATTGATCTCCGGTCTACATTGCATTTGCATTATATTTAAAATTTGGTGCATTTACTTTTCCACACTTCAATTATATCTTATACTAGTTGAACCCGATGCGAGCCTTGCAACGCTCGCAACTAAATGATTTTAAATTTAATGAAACTTTTACTTTTATGGGTTTTTCTTTCAGTAATGAGTTTGCTGATGTGTGTAATGTCTGCAACATTAAACGTAGGTGTGTGTTTTAATTAAACGCACAGTGCTCGGAAATAACTTTTTTCACGAAGAAATTAATAACTACTAAGAATCGTTAGTAACTGACACGGTTTTTCATTTTGTATAAAATCATTTCATAGACCAAACATTCATCTGAAAAATTGTTCTTACAATCTTTTTATTTTCTCTCACATAACCGAAGATTAACTTCTTGTGCATAATGTAGCACTGAGAGTAACTCAAGTAACCTCCATTCTTCATTTAGAAGGTATTCTATCAGAAAATGCTGCTTACCCGAGAAATACACATTTCTAGCGGAACAATGTATAAGGTCTTATAAGTAACATTGGGAGATTCTCTTCGTCAACTTTCTCTTTGCGTTCCTACGGTTATGTAAAAAGATGTTCAAGTATTTTCAACACACAGTACGATAATATAAAGTGTTATTGAGGATCCAAAACGTCAAAAACATCAGCAAATCAACAAATCGTTAAATAATAGTTTAACGAAAGAGAAATTCGATGAACAGAATCTCTCAATGTTACTTAGGATTTAATGCATTGTTCAGCTTGATTTAGTGTTTTAGTTGCCCCGGAGAAGGGGGTCTCTAACCACCATAGGAGAAAAAATACTGCCTCCAGAAGCACCCATATGCCAAATTTGTTTCCATTTGCTAAATAAGTTCTTGAGTTATGCAGAAATTTGTGTTTCATTTATATGGAAGCCCCCCCTTCCAGATGGGGAAGGAGTCGCAAACCATAATAAAAATCTTCTCAGGTCCCGCTGCAAGCACAGTTCCATAACAGCAGAGATAATTCTCATGTTTGGTTTATATTTGTGTTTCATTAGTACGGGAAACCCCCCCCCCCAAACCCCCCTTCGGGCGAGGGGAAATTCTAAAACCATCATAAGAATCTTCTCCAGTCCCAAAATCCCCTGCATGCAAATTTTCATAACAGTAGGGAGAATTCTCATATTGGTTAAAATGAGTGCTTAATTTATACGAGACTCCAAGCCCCACCCCCTCACCCCCTGTCAGAGAGAGGGGGAGGGGGTCTCGAACCACCGTAGAAAAATATCTTGCCTCAAAAAGCCCCACATGCCAAATTTGATTTCATTTGCTTTATTAGATTTCGCGCTATGCTGAAATTTCGGTTTCGTTTGTATGAGAGCCCCTTTTAAGGGAGGAGGGGAGGGTTCAGTGGGTTCAAACCACATTTTATGCCTTCAGAAAACCCCATATGCCAAATTTGGTTTCATTTGCTTAATTAGTTCTTGAGCTATACAGAAGCTTCTGTTTCATTTGTATGAGAGCCTCCCTTCTAAAGAGATCAAGAGTGTAGTTCAAGTACCCCTCCCCTCTTTAGAAAGGGAGGGGTCTTGAACTACCACAGAAACATGTTTTGTCTCCAAAAACTCTCACGTGCCAAATTTGGTTCTCGAGTTATGCAGAATTTTGTGTTCATTTGTATGGTATCACCCCCCTTCAAGAAGGGGAGGAGTTTCGAACCATCATAATAAACTTCTCTGGTCTCAAAAACCCCTCCGAACAAAATTTCATGCCGATCGGTTCAGTTGTTTTCAAGTATATATGGTTCAGACAAATAGACAGAAATTCATTTCTCGAGTAAGAGCCAAATGTAACTAATGGCTTTCATTGTTGATTTCTCTCAAATCTCACAATATTTTTGCGAATTGAAAAAAGAATCTGTTGGAGGAATATTTGCTCTATGATATGGTTTAGTTGGATATTGTTGAAGTCTTGTGATTCGTGGGATATCAACGATGTAAGTCATGGTTTACAATTGGATTTTAGGCCCTTGCCGTGTATTACTCGGGTGTCTGTACATTTATATACATAGATTTCAATATTGTCATTGAAAAAAATCACAGTTATGCCATAAAACCAATTTATCTTCATAATGACTACTATAAAACTAATTTGTTACGATTATTGTCGATTTAAAACCACATTGAATCTAACAAAACTTTTCATGTGCTGCACACGGATGGCGTTTTGTTTAAAGCATCTGCCGGAAACAAGAATAAAGTGGCCTGGAACTCGGCTAAATGTTGTATGGATCACGAGGGTCTCTAAAACACCCCTAAAAACGTGAAATTATTTAGAAACGCCTATTTCCGTAGTTGTTTATGGCAACTTCTCACAATGCCTATTTGCCGTTTAATGCATTTACTTGAAGCAAAATGGTTTTGAACTGCTTTTGCAACTGATTATAATCAGATAATATGAATGAGTCATAAAACGTATATTTCAAAACAGCATTTTATGAGTTCATAAAGTCGAAATAAAACCATTGATAGAAGGCAAAGACTTGAGAGAAAATCAAGTTTTAAGATCGTTGTAGCCAGGGCTGACAAATGTAATTTTCAATGAAAAATTACCGACGATTTCTGCCGAACTACGATTGAAAATCTCATCGATTGAGATTTTCTTCTAAATCTCATCGAATTTTTCGTCATGACAGCACGTGACAGTGTTTTGGTCATCGCTATTACAAACACATTTATTGATATAATTGTAAGTTTCATAACAAAGATTGAAATAAAACGTCCACTCTTTCGATTACATATTATTGCTTGGCTTATTTTAAGTAGACTGTTTAGAAATTTGTAAAACAAAATCGCATGCGACAAAATCTCATGAATGCATGATGGTGTGGGAATGACAAGAAATCTCATGATAGTTCATTTCTTCTCATGACAATGAGATGGCCTATTTTTTCATTGTGAGATTTACCAGCTCTGGTTGTAGCTAAGCTGTGAAGATTCTCATAAATCTGAAAATTTGAAACCAATTGGCACCTCTTAGAGCCATAGAAAAACCAAATTGATCGCTTGTGACTTTCAAAAAACTTAATAAAGCTGGATAGTTTTGGTAATGTCGTTAGAAGCAAGATAGAAGCAAGTTCACACAATCAGCGATGGCAACGAGTCCTCGATTAGCGGAATGAAAAAGCCGTGACATATTGCCAATAGAAAGGTGACAGTCCCATGTTGCTTATTCAAATCGCTTCACTTGGGTGCCCTGATGGTCCTTTTTTTTTTTTTTTTCCAGAAATGTGATTTGTATTGTATGTTTGGTTATAAAGTTGATTTCTAATTCTGACGCTCGCAGAATATCTGGAAAAATTGAATCAACTTTTGTTATTTCGTAATTATTTTCCTTACGCCGAGTGCTACTTATTTTCTTTTGAAAATAACAAGAAGTCTTTACTCGCAATACATTTCCATTATCATCTTGAAAACAACTGCTGCAGTCGCTATGGTTTCTTGTCCACTTACAGGGCTAGACAAAATAACTAAGATAAGCAAATATATGGTCAACTTTGGAGTGCTCTAACTTGATGAAATATTGACCGATTTTCATTCTCTTAGAAGCATTCGATAATGAGAATGGCCATGATTCCCGAATACCGGAAATATTCCGGGTTTCCGGAGGAGACGTTTCACATGTCGATTTTCTGGTGCAATTTTTTACAGGATGCCGTTAAGAAATATTTTTCACTACTTCTTTGGTATTTCCCAAGCGAACGCTACGTGAAACTAAAAAATCGGCCTTAAAATGGCCGATATATCGCCATTTTCCTGGAACAGGTTCCTCTGAAGGGTTCTGGACGCGGCCAGATCTTTCTTTCATCCAAAACATACCAAGCGACACCTCTTTCTTGTTCTTTTTTCATCACAAAGCTTTCTTCAAACCTAAAGTGGACATTTGGACACATTGGCCACTCCCGGGCCAACGGAATGTTCCCGGGGGAACTTGTAGCAGGGGCCAATCACATGTTGCCGCCAAAACATGCCGTGCGACAGCTCTATCTTCATGATTTTTCTTAGATAAGGTTTTGGCATAGTAGAAAAGACCATTGGCCATCTTGGCCACTCCCGGGGCCACCGGAACGTCCCCGGGGAACCTGTACCAGACCTATTACATTTTAACATCAAAACATGCCATGCGACAGCTCTATCTTCATGGTTTTTCATGAATAAGGTTTTGGTATATTATAAAAGCCACTTTGAAAAGAATTGGACACATTGACCACTTCTGGAAGCACCACAACATCCCCGGGGGAACCTATAGCAGAAGACAATTGCATGTTTATGCCAAAAAGTATGCCACCTTGTTGGGTTTTCATCACAAAGCATTTAATGATCTGACACAGTAGGAGGAGATCCCTTAGCGCCGGAAATCCGTTTATACCGGATATTTAAGATTTTCGTGGTATCAATGGAACATTTGACATGTCTCGTCATGTGCGGTTCTTCATCATTCCTTCTGTAATGCTCTTAGCATATTGTTGATCATAATATACCGTTGGTACCGTGAAAATTAAGTATTGAAAAAAGTCCGGCGTTTTGCGAAAGGTGTCCGGTAATGGGAGATCTCTCCCTATTTGATTTATACATTATTATATTTGCCCCGTTTTTGAGACGTTAGCTTATTTTTCGACTTATGAATGGATTTTGACAGAATTTAGATACACAACATGCATGCCTTACGTAATTAATGTACGGCCCCAATCATCAAAATTCTCCCGGCCTTTAAAACCTATCATTTCGCAAAATTCTCTACTGCGCCATAAAAAAAGTGAACGCGGAGTAGTGAACACGCACGATGTTTACAGCTTTTTCAGAATTTCAACTTGGCCGAATTGTCGGTGCTCGAGAAGCTGGAGCTTCGATATCTGAGACAGCAAAATAAGTGGGTTTATCAGCGTCAACGGTTTGCCATATTATGGCTGAGTACTTGAAGGACGGTAAAATGGTGGCGAATAAAAGTGCGTGTTGACGTAAGACGAAATTAGATGCCAGACAAAGGATATTTCTGAAGCGAACTAAGTGCTGTGAAATTAACCGCGGCCTGGAACTCATCGCTGGAAGAGACCGTTTCTGTTTGAATAGTTCGGAGGGAACTCCACGACCATAACTTGTAAGGCTGAACTGCTATCTCAAAACCATTGATCTCCAAGATCAACGCGTCTTATCAATTGAACTGGTGCAATGAGTACAAATCATGAACAGTTGATCATAAAATCGGTATCCACATTAATCCGGACACCTTCAAATCATTGTAACGTTTGAACTATTGCACGAAGAAATGAAAAATTTCACTGTGGTATAGCTGAAAGTCTACACTCAGCGAAATAAACTTTCGATATTCATATATATTTGCTATAAGGAATCAGTATGAATTTCATAAATTTATCTTATGAAATATAATGATGTTGAAAAAATAAAAATATGGAGCAACCTGGATTCGAACCTTGAACGTTGAGGTTGTGGGTCCAGTGACTTGCCCACTAGAATATATCAACACTTGTAAACAGGAAAGCTTAAAGGCGTACAAGAACAACGTCGGGTGAAACAAAATCCATTCATAAGTCAGTCTTATGAAATTCAAAAGCATCGTTCATAAGTTGAACCTTATGAAATTCATAAGATTATTTGGTTCAGTGTATGATGAAAAAGACTATGATTGATGTTTACATTTCATGTTATGTATTCAAAATGGCGACGAAAGAAAAACAAGTGCGCGAGCGAATTTTGTATGGGCGTACGGCAAATCCTGACTTGTCAATACGGGACCTTGCAAAAACATTGGATTTGCCTAAATCCACTATTCACGATGTGCTCAAATCATTTTCAGAACGTTTGACGATGGAGAGGAAACCGAGAAGTGACAAAAACATTGGACGCACTGATCCTGTCATGGACCGGGAGGTGAAAAGAATATTAACGAAAAACCCAAATCTCTCCATTCGAACGGTGGCTCGTAAAATAGGGATGTCGCTTGGTTTTGTCCAAAAATCGAAACAACGTTTGGGACTTAAGTCGTATAGAGTAAAAACAGTTCCAAATCGCAACGACAAACAGAACTTGGCAGCAAAATCACGGGCTCGACGTTTGTACTGCGAATATTTGACGAAGTTTTCATGCGTTGTTATGGACGATGAAACTTATGTCCTGGAGGATTTCAAGCAGCTTCCAGGGCTGAATTTTTATTCTGCTATGGCCAGAAATGCTACAGCTGCGCATTTCAGAACGAAGAAGGCATCGAAATTTCCCAAAAATTCCTTGTGTGGCAAGCAATTTGCACGTGTGGCAAAAACAGTAAATCTTTCGTCACTAAAGGCACAATCAACAAGGAGATCTATCAGAAAGAGTGTATGTAGAAGCGATTTCTACCCTTCATCAAAAGTCACATAGCAAAAACCTTTGTTCTTGCCCGATTTGGCATCATGCCACTATGCTAAAACTGTGATGGAGTGGTACCAAGCAAATCAAGTGAACATTATACCAAAAACCTCAAACCCGCCAAATTGCCCAGAGCTATGACCAATCGAGAGATATTGGGCTCTGATGAAGCGGACGCTTTCTGGAAAAAAGCAAGGAATCAAAGACATCAAACACTTCCAGCAAATTTGGACAAAGACGGCTTCTACGATTTCTGAAGAGTCTGTACAAACCCTAATGGACGGAGTTAAGCGCAAAGTTCGAACATTTTATGCAAATACCGAATAACTATGTTTTGTCTTCACGAATTGTTAAGACACATCCCATGAATCTGAAATAAACAACTACGACGGAAATATAATGCGAAATTTATGTTTTATTCATGTCTTGAGGTGTCCGGATTATTGCGGATACAGACCTTAGGAAGCAAGTTGTATACATGGATGAATTATCGTACACTCAATTCCCTACTACAGGGAATTATCAAGTCGTGGTTTGAGGAACACGATGAGGACTTTAAGCATCTGCCATGGCCAGCACAATTCCAAGACGAATCCAAGGGGTCATCCTATCAAATGGCGGTCCAACACCGTATTAACTATGCATTCTTATTAAACAGTAGAGATATATAGAAAACTTTCATTTGTTAAAAGTCATATTTTTCCAACGACTATTCGTGAAAACGAAAAATAAAAAACACATCATGTTCATTTACGAATAACATGATCTCAACAAAATGTTCTTCTGGGGCACATCGGTGGTTTCGAGGGTCGCTGATGTGATAAACAGGTTTTTCCGGGGACGTTCTGGTGTTAAAATGTAATAGGTCTACTGAAGGTCCTCCTAGGGACGATCCGGTGATCCCGGGAGCGGCCAATGTGTCCAAATGTCCACTTTAAGCTAAAAGAAAGCTTTGTGATGAAAAAAGAAGAAGATAGAGGTGTCGCTCTGCATGTTCTGGATGCTGGACGCATCCAGAACCCTTCGGAGGAACCTGCTTCAGGAAAATGGCCATATATCGGCTATGTTAAGGCCCGTTACTGCATTAAAAAAACATTAATTTCCCCGTCAAATGCTTCTAAGAGAATTATAATCGGTCAATGTTTCGTAAATTTAGAGCACTCCAAAGTTGAATATATATTTGCGTATCCTAGTTATTTTGTCTACCCCCTGTATGTCGCTAGATACCACAACTCTTGGAATAAAGTTATCAATTTTTTCCACTCGTCGTTTGCCCAGTATTGCAGCAGTGTTTCTTCAAAAATTGGTCAACTTGGTCTAAAGAGATTGAAAACACATATAAAAAGAGGGGGCCAATCGACAGTTGTACTAACCATATTACTTATTATTATGATTTGTAAAATGCCAAACTAGTTTGATGTTTGAATTAGTAAAATTAAATTGAGTTATACAACACCCGAGCCTCTGTTCCCCATTTCAGGATGTGCTAGGATGGGACTCGTGGGCATGGGATAACATTACACTAATAAATATTGTAAAAATTAAGTAAAATGGAAATTATCATACACTATATCATTAAATAGAGCTTGTTAACTGTAATATCGGTAAATTAATCCATCTAATTCCTAAGGTTTTACAGCACTTGTTTTAAGCTCGAGAATTAACCTATTCAATACACCATTTAACAGGACATTCTCATACCAGTTTAAGGACACAAAATGAATGTTTAACCTCGTCACCAACCCAACAAGATTCGCTGCAAAATTTGTTTCTTCATCCCAAGCAAGTTGTTTTGGTTCGCATCTGCAAACTCGAACGAAACATTCTCCAACAATCTAATTCCGAGACCAACCTTCTAGAATATTGAGCGACCATAACCTCCACCCCAATCAGGGCAGAACAATACCCACGTGGTTACACATCTCGAAACAAGCACACATACACGCACACACCAGTTAAATCACCGACAACAGCACAATTCACAATTGGATGCACTTTTTGCTGCTGCTGCTGCTGCTGTCCTCCGGTGTGCAACATTTGAATTTACGGTCCGGAGGAGAAGCACTGCAAGAAGATAGATCAATTTGAGAGTAAAATACGGGACGTGACGTGACTGTGCATGACTTGCACATAAATCGTCTCCCGGTTTGACCAACCAGTCAACAACAGGTTTAGCATCTCAGCTCATAGCTCAACCGGGAGGATGCAGAGGCGATGCAGAAGAAAACGTGTCGAAAGTTGGAAGGCAAAATCGATTTCGAATTATGGAAGACCGAATCCCGGGTTATAGAGCTACCTTCCCTTCTGCTGAGCAATTTGGGGTTTGGGGCGGTGACAGGATTTGCAGTAATCTTTCGGGTTCGTTCCAGTACGAGCAGAGCAGATTCAGGACAGCAAGCTCTCCCGAGAACAGTAAATCTGGGTAAATTTCTTGGCCGAAGCAAAAACAACTGCACCATCGCATCATCAATGTGACCATAACTGCAATTTATGTAAATTACATCGGAGGATAAAGATATTTTCCGATACTGTTCCTGCCAGCAACAATAATGGTCAGATATTTATTTATTTCGCCTTCGCCTGCACTCCATAATAAGACCCGTCTGGAATTGCAATCCCGACCTTCGTCGTCGTCGTTCTCTTTTGAGCCACCCACCATCAGGATTTTCCTTTCGGGCTGGTCGACAGAGATCACAGATGCGTTGGTTTGCTTGGGTCAGCTTCTTCGGACCCGAGAACTCCACCGGACCAGCAGCTAGGAGATGATTGAGAAGAATTTTCGATAAGCAACAGAATTCCATTTACTCTTGGAGTCCGCTTCAATTCGGATTCGATCAATTTATTACAGCTAAATTATCATAATACTTTGTATCGCCGGCGTGGCTGCTGCTGCTCCTGATGCTCGACTATTACGAACCAGCAACTGATTGCGAATGGGCGGTCAGAGGAGAGATGCGATTGCGTTTCTGAAACTGATGAAGGTTTAATGTTTAAATTAAGCGTGAAATTTAGTTTCGTCTGTCTCCACGCTCCTCGGTCGTCCGAGACTCGCTACCTGGGTAATCGATGGGATCATTTCCACTTCAGCGAAGCTTTGATGTGTCACTGCAGCTTACAGTGTTGGCGCAGCATGAAGAAATCGCCAATCGGAGAATCATGCAGAAAAGCTTTCTTTTCTAACATCTCAAAGACTACTTACGTGCTTGTGAAGCGGGCGGCAAACGAACGGCAGGATGCAATCAATGGGTGCAATCGTGTGGATTAAAGAATGAAGCGACTTCTCGAGCATGGATCGAACGAAGATAGCGCGAATCAGTCAGTCAGTGAGTCAGTCAGTCGGGGCGACGACGAAGCCGGGGCCGAAGAAAACGAGCCAAGACGAATGGAAGGGAAAATTGAACATAATGCACATGATCGGAACTAATGCAATGATTCTTCTTTATTTAAATGAAGTTTGCCGGCTCGTAGATCCGGTCTGATGGGGGTTTTGCTTATGAGGTGGGACAAGTTAGCGAATATTGGCGTTGGTGGCACTACGTCGGGTTTTTGAAATAGAAACTCGCGTTATTGTCTATATTTTAAAATTCTGAAAAAAAATTCCCTTGTTTGGTAAAAATTATCACTGATTATATTCTGCAAAAATTTTTGTGAAAACGCACTAGCGAATCATTATGCAGATTGCAAAGCTAAGCAAACATTGTCAAGAAGTTCAGTGCAGGAATTTAGTCCAAACGTATCGTCAGTTTCGTGGTGTTTCTTGTGGAACTGTCATTTTCGGGAAAGAAGCTCCCTATGCGACACAAACACAGGTTTAAATTTGAGTGACGTTAAATTGGTGCATTGTGGGAGCAAAACGGTCAGGGGAAAATATTTTACAGGGTGTCTCACAATAGATGTCACTGCAACAAAATGGAATTACAGCAAAACAAATTTTTCCATGACAACTTTACGCAAACGCTTTGTAAACCCATCGCAGCTGGCACACTCGATTTCCGGAGGAATTTGGCCCAATAACCACCAAATGTTTTTTGAATCGATCTAAACAAGCCCTTTCGTAAGGCTTATATGTTTAAGCATATAACCTCAACCAAAGTAGTCAAGTGGGTTGAGATCGCTGGGGTGGTAGCGGATTTATGGATTAATAATAGTGACTTATATAATAAAAATAGTGACCAAATAGTGACCAAATAGTGACTAAAAATTGATTTCGAAATTTGAGTATTTCTATAATCTTTTATATATTTGATGAATAAGTACAGTAGAAATGAACTAAGAGATCACCCCCGTTTGCAAAAATGAATGCTAATTTGGGTTTTTTTTTGTGTAAAAAAGTTTGTAATCAAGCAACTTATTTTTTCGGAGACAATCGATATGCACGGTTGAAACGCCTGCCAGCATGGCATGTGCTAGAATTTCTTCCCACATATCTTGCTTCTCAACCCCTTTCAAGAGCCGTTGCCATGTGAAGCTGTTTTCACTACCTTTATCACCTGATGGTATTTAGGCTCACCTACAGCCGTTTTTTTTAGTAAACAACTGGTTCCAATACTCCACAATTCTGAACTCTGTGCTCAAGGGCAGCATCTAGCATTTTGACAAGTTCTATTCGCCACTAAGAAGACCATAGTTGACCTGGATCGGAAGTAACTTGGCAATCACAACATACTTGGAGCTTTCACTGGATGCAACGGATGGTGGGTTGAGGCATTGGCAAAATTTTATAAACGAGTTTTGCAAACCAGACTTTTGACGCAGTACTACGTCTTGGTTTACTATACTGTGAAACAATTTAAAAAAAAAAAGTCGCATTGCGACCGTCACGAAAAGTGGTCAGGTTTTGAGCATTAATAATCTCAGTAATTTCTTAAAAGATTTTCATAATTTTTACCCCAATCGATCGGAAGTATTTTTACGAATATTGTTGATTTCAGGCCACATACTATTGAAAAATTCATAAATGTTAACCCTTGCCTCAAAAATTATATTAACTCCTTCAGGTCTAGAAGGTCCTATGCGTTGTTTTAGAATATTGTACATATGCATACGTATTATTGAATTCTCGTTGATGAACGTTGAATATTTTTGTATCTTTATGGGATGTTCTAAGTCATCCAAAATGTACTTGCGTTCAAAACTTCAGATCTACAGTTGTAACAGTAGCTTTGAGGGCTATATAAGGTTATAATGTGTATTCAAAAATATTGAATGAACTGTTTGGAAGGTAGACAGTCATTATTTGATAACTTTATGATGTTTTAGGTCATCCAAACTGTCCTTGAGTTCATAACTTAAGATCAACAGTAGTATCTAAAGCTTTTTGGGCTATACAAAGTTACGCTACATATTCAAACATGTTCATTTAATATTTTTGAAAGTAAAAACACAGCTTGAGATAAACGGGATGATCTAGGCCATCCAAACAGTCCTTGGGTTCAGCAGATATGGTCTACAGTCGTAACAATAGGTGTTTAGAGTGTGCAAAGACACAATATGTATTTGACAATCATGATTGAATAGTGTGGTAGGCCAACAAACATAATGGTACAATCTTGGGATATTCCAGATACTCCAAACTGTCCTTAAGTTAAAAACATAAGATCTACAGTTTTAACAGTAGTTTTTTGAGCTATATATGGTGACCATATGCATTCAAACATATTTGGTGAACATTTTGGCTTTCTGGGGTACGCAAAGATACGATGAGTATTGAAACATATTCAAAAAATAATACGATGTTATTGAAACATATTCATCAAATATTTTGGAAGAAAAACAGGTATTATTAGATATTCTTCGGATGAATGCATGAATCTATGAAAGGCTACGATATGCATTCAAACACATTTAGTGAAGCTTTTGAAAGATCACCAGTCATTATCAGGTTACTTCGGGATGTTCAAATTAATAGAAACTAGACATTCAGGCGGGAAAGCGTTTGCCAGTTCATCTTTTTTTTTGTGTGTATATTTCTCGACATTATATAGTGTGGTCGGATCGCTTAATTTGGTTGGATATTGTACAATTGAAGAATCCAAGTAAAGCTAAAGTGAGTTTAAACATCGTAGTATCTAAAATTAAAATTGATAATAACTTTTTGGCTATTTTTCAAACTGTATGGATTTGGTTTGTAATGTCATTATCGTCGATTTTCCTATTTTTATCACTAATTACATTGCAGACACTCGAAACCATTTTAAACGAGCGACATCTACGACGTTTAACCTCACTTTTGCGTTACCTGGATTCTTCCATTGGTACAAGTGATTTTTTAAACTTTTTACAATCGGTGGTACGGAAATAGTGACTTTAGTGACCATTTTCCGAAAAATAGTGACTTTAGTGACTTTTGGATGCAAAAAGTGACTTTTTCGTGACTAGACTCAAAATAGTGACCAAGTCACTAAAAAGTGACCTGCTACCAGCCCTGCGGTATAAATGCAGGCCATTCTTCGCTTGTGATGAAATCTTGCAAATTTTTCGCGCACCATGCTTATGTCTTCTTCGCCTTATGAGCTGGAGCTGAGTCCTCTTGGAAATAATATGATGTATTCCAATACAGCGTTGAATGATGAGGAAGCAGATGGTTCTTCAAAATCTGCTCGATCAAATATTCAGTGTTGATTTTTATGTTAGGTTCTATGAAAAGAAGAGGAAGTTTTCCTTTTCGTGAATCAACGCCCCATACCATGATTTACGATACATTCTGATAGCGTTATACAGCTAGTTTATCTCTTGAGATATTGGCAAGACTTTTGCCCTACACACGATCATTTTGTTAATTATAACTGGCCTGAAGGAAGAGCTTTTCATTCGAAAATTAAATCTCGCAGTCACCGTACCGAATCAAAAGATTTCTGCTTCTTTGGACCCTGGCTTGCTTTTGACGCTTCGTCAACTAGTGAACCCGCTGTTTCTTGAACGACTTGCATTCCAGATCATGTCTGAGGAGCCCGTTCATTGAAAAGGGTTTGTTATATGCTCAATTTACGGCCAGATACGGCCGGATTACATCTTATTCGCTTCCTCACACATTTAATCATTTTCTTCGTTCTGACAGTTCGTCTGGCACCTCCTTTGTGTTAAATATGGACATTTCCAGTTTCCTTGAACCGTTCCAAGGTACGAAAAACAAAACGCTTACTCACTCCGAACGGCTATAGAATTTCTGAGACGGTCTAAGCTTCTGCAAATGTAATTGTTCCCGTATGGCTGCCATGGTAGCTGATAAATATAAACAAACGGAATCGTTTATCTATCTTCAGCGATAATCTGTCAAAAAATTACACTTAAAACGGGTTTAATCAATTCCGTTGTTAAAATTACCCAGCTGAAATAAACCAAGACTGAAAAAAGGTAACACCTATTGTGAGACACACTGTAGTGAGTCGGAGCAAGCAGTGATTCGTGAACTCAAGAATCTGGGTAAGAGTTGCCGTGAAATAGCTCGAAGAATAAACCGATCGAAAGTATAGTCACTACATTCATAGTCTGGCGGATACAACGACGGGAGCCAATTTGACCTGTCAGTTCACGGAGCCAATCGAGCAGATCTCGAGTAATTCATGTTAGGCGCCTAAAAGCCATTTGTAAACAATGACTTTAAACGTTGATTTCTCACAAATTACGAGAATCCCACTATATCCTGCTACTCCATATGGTAGAACTAACATTCTTCTACCAAATGCTGCTTTCATTTCCATTTTACAAATGACTTTAAGGCCCTTAACATGGATTACTTGAGACATGCTCGATTGGCTCAGCCAACTGACAGTTTAAATTGGCTCCCGTCGTTGAAACCGCCTGACTATGAATCTAGTGACTTTAATCAAAAGCAGTGACCAGAAACACACTGAAGAAGGGAGAAAAGCATGGCAGTAAAAATAAAAGAAAAGGTAATTCGATGATACCCAACCGGACCCGAACCGTGTCGTACACATATGGGTGAGACAGGACAGTTTTTTGCGGCAGAGATCAAGCAAGAACTGGGCATACCAATCACCCTCAAGCGTGTAGCTCAGATTCCGCGCGGATGTAGCTACTTGAAGTACACTAAAATGCCAAGAAACCACATTTCCTGAACGAAAGAATGGAGAATGTACTTTTTCCTCGCAAAAAGAAATTCAACGGCTCCGGCTATTGCACATATCATTGGCAAGATTTGAGGAGAAATCAGCAGGTAAAGTTTTGCCAACATTTTAGAGGTGGTATTAGATATAATATAAACCCCTATTTTGAGCTATGGACAGATTCTTATTTTCAGCATTTTGATCAGGATGAATTCGGAATGCAACATAGAGATTCCCATTATTGAAGACATCATGCCTTTTGGCTTGGTGTTTCAACAACTTGATGTGTCATCCTGACACGACTTGTACATAGAGGTAAAAGGTGATTCGAAAAAGTTTGTGAACTAGAAGCTATCATTAGAGAAGTCTGGAACTCAATTCCGTCCAAAACGTTGCACAACCTCGTTAACTCCAAAATTTTTGAATCTACTCTGGAAAAACGAAAATCATAGCTTGTTTTGATCATCGTTAATTGTTGATCTCTGCATAAAATCTGTATCCAATTAATTTAGTACCTATATCGTAGAAAAATTTAGTACCAATAGTAAAATTTTCTTAAAAATTTGAATAGGAAATATTATTTAAAAAAAAATCATACAAAACTTTCCACAATGAAGGAAAATTGCTTGGTTTTCCCTTGCCAGAAAACCGATTTTTTCTCAAGTCGAGCTTTCGTCATTCCTGTTGGTATTCTTTCAACTCATAGTCCTTCATACGAAAATGAAAAAGTTCCTAAAGTCCGATTCAAAGTAAATTTGGACGCATTCATGTGATCATAACTCGAGAACTAAACAACATGCACAGTTGATCAAAACGTCAAACAAAAGGGTATTTATTCCGCTTTCAAACGATACACAACAAGTTATTACATTTCACCGTTTCGAACGAACTGTCTCACTTTACTTGTGATCGATGCCATCATGATCTGCACAGTCGCTAGTGACACTGTACCGTCGAACTTGTTCCACTTTAAACGCATTTGTTGTGCATTTGTCACTTCTTTACCGCATCCTCGAAGTTTTCGTTTGACAATTGCCCAATATTTTTCGATTGGTCTGAACTCAGGACAATTCGGAGATTCAATCTCTCTGGCGACGAAATTAATATTGTTTGCAGCATACCATTCGATTACCTCCTTCGAGTAGTGGTAGCTGGCTAGATCCGGCTAAAACATAACGTTGGTCTTGTGATGCCGAATGAAGGGTAAAATCCGCTTTTTGAGACACTCTTTAATGTAAACCTCTAACGTCATTGTGTGAGATGTGATGAAAACCTTGGTTTTAAAGCCACAACTGCAGATTCCTTAGCAAATCATTAGTTTTCGAGCAAACTTATTAGCAAAAACAAATTTATACCGGGATGGGACATCCCCACGATCAGTTTCCAGGTAATTTTTTTGTCCGGAGATTTGTTTATAATCCATTTTGACACATGTTTCGTCATCCATGAAAATACAGCCATCAAATTTCGTCATAACTCGTTCGTATAGTAATCGTACTCGCTTTTTGGCCACTACATTTTTGTTTCAGGCTTTCAGCGATTCCGATGTTTACTGGCACAAAAAGACATATATCCTTCTTTCGAAAGGATGTTACGCACGGTGGAAAAGTTGGAAACGTATTTCTCAGGCAAATTACGTATGGAGACACCTGGGATGCCTTTAACGTACCCCCACACCTTTCTGCTCAGCCCTTTTTCCCTAGTGCCACTTTTATGATAGATGCGCTGTGTTCTATCAACATTCAAAGTATCCTTGTAACGTTTGATAACAAGACACACCGTTGATTTTGGGAATTTTAACACTTTTGCTATTTTTGCGGCATACCACGAAAGATTCTCTAGATGTTTGTGCACAATTAATTTCCTTTTCTCAATGATCCGTAATTTCGAGATGCGTCGGTCAATCGAGAAAAACTTTTCACCAATTTCTTCGTCAATGAAACATCAACAAATGCCTGTCAAACGGTTATTGTTCCAACCACCAGGTGGTGTATCAAACCGTGCGTCGAGATTTACTTTGAATCGAGCTTTAAAACTGTCGTCGTTTTGTTTTCTCGTACGTTTCTCAGATGGTTGCTCGGTTTGTTTCCCATTCGATATGTAGCCGGTAGGTAGAAAGTTGTTCACTTTTAAAATTATTCTGTTTTTTTAAGGCTCACCTGCAAATTGTTAAGGAGCCGATGGGTAGTTAATTTGTTCTTTAAGAATAGCCAACGGCGTATTATTGCTTCTACGTTCTAGATTAACAAAGGCTTCCGTTGTCATGAACACTCGTGACTTTTGTGAGAGGAGGGGGGGGCAATGTGGTTCCGTGCAACATGTGCCCCCATATTGGCATGGAGTCCAATATTCAATCTAAATTTAATTATATATTATAATCAAATGTGTTTCCTTCATAGCGATTACACTCTTCCTTGTCCGACGCATGGAGGCGTCTATGGTCAAAATGAATAAATACGTACTTGTTGTTACTTTAATGATTATTATTTATTTATTTCTAGTTCGCGGTAATTACACTACTAGTGTGACAATTATTTCTTTTGTCGTGAACTTCGTGTTGGATGCATACTGTTGAAATTTTTTCGTTTTATTGTTTTTTCGAGAGGAAAGTATACAATACATTGTGGATTTTTTGAAACATCGGAGAATTAATTTACATAAATGCTTTGTACGTATTATGGAATAAACAGATGATACTTTTATGTCCCTGGAATGGGAACAAGATTATTAAACCTTTCCAGTCACATTTTTTGCACGCCTGAGTAATCTTCATCGTTTGCATATATAAATTGCCAATGTTTTTTAAACTCTTGTTTAACTTTTTCTGATGTCGCCCAGACATACAATTGTTTTGCGCTATTTATTTCTACAGTCTTTCTAAGAAGAGCCATTTGTTTTGACGTTGGAGACGTTGGAAAAAGTGGCATCCTGCTAAAGCATTATTTATCAAAAAAGTGTTGAAACTTGTACATTTTAAAAGCATGTACATTTTAAAAGCAATTAGTTTTATGCAACGTATCAAACAAGAAATTCATAATTTTTTTGTATCATGAAAACACAAACATTCATTGCTAATGAATCATTAATATAAACACATTGTTCAGGCCTGAGTTGGCATTTCATGACGGAAATGATTTAGTTCTAAATATTTGTTAAACAATGTATCCAACAATGCAAGCAAACTTTCGAAAGTTCTGACGAATTTTTCTTGGTATTTTATATAAATTGTATTTTTCAACCCAGGAAATGGCTGATTGATGACGTCTCTGGGATGAAAGCTATTAACCTTTTCTTGAACATCTGAACTATGTGACGGTCGCCTAGGTTTCGACAAAGGTTGAATTCCCAAATCGTGCTTTTACTACGCAGTAACCATATGTTGAGTGGTTTCTTCAAGGTATGATTTTAATCTTACATATGACAAGTTTCTAGACAATAGACTAAGAACTTAAACCATTTTCTCAGTTGTGTTGGCTTTTGAAAAAGCAGATTTCAAACTTAATAGCAGTTTATCGAAATCCTGAGACACATCAGAAACTTCATTTGGAAACCTTGTTCTTATCGTTTTGAAATTTTGTGAAAATATTTCAGTTGATTTAGAGAAGCGATAGTTCCTTCTAGAAGCAGTGATAAATTTCCTTCGATGGATATTCCTAAAAACTGTGCCAGAGCTTGTATTTTTTTCTAAATTAATGATCCTACGGATTTTCCCGCTGTTTCTTTCGAATAAAACGACTCATTTTCCAAGACACAGAAAATGGTTTTCCGGCTTTTTCAAGCAATATTCCTTCTCTGTTCACTGTGATTTTTTTTTTAAATTATATATTTTCCAAGTTCTTGAGAAAATTTCATCATAGTTTGTAAAAAAATTTTCAAAGTTATTGATGTTCGGGAAAATCGGAAAACTTCAATCTGCGTTTTCCAGGAAAACTGACATGTCTGATTTTTTTAAAATTGTTCTTTGTTCATATATCTATTAAACCCTACGCATGCACAAAGTTTCGTAACAATCTGAGACCCTTCGTCCTAATATGTACGATAGTAAAATAAATCCCCAATATGAAACCACTTTGAACAATTTGTGAATTTGAATACTTTCTTTTTATATCTTTCATTCTAGCACACATTACTGTCCACTCTTGGTGCCTCATGGTGATGCGCGACCATCTCCTTCTACATCAAGCATTTAATGTTTTCTAGCGTCGCTGCTTAGGCATTGTGTGGGAGAACGGTCAAGAAAGGGCGAAGTATAAACTACGAGCTCACCCAATTTAAAATAAACTAGTGAAAATGTTAATTAATCAGAACAAACTCACCGATCGCAAGCTTGACCGATACTGAATGCTGCTAAGTGCTGATCGTTTATAAAATTTAGGTAATTATTCCTTTGCGAGCAATGCAACTCGGTACTTTATTACATTTAAACATTGCCAGGGTCTCATAGAAGCTATGTTGATAAAACTGGCAAAGTTCACTAGTCCACGCTTTTCAGATCAAGTATCTGAATCCTGTTCATGGTAGACTATCAAGCTGCTTGAAGTATGAAGATGACTGTTTTCGATTCCCTCACTGGTTTGTATATTTGGCGTATCCACTAACAAATGACCATCTTTGAAGAACATGTGAACTTAAAAGCGGCTGCCCAAGTCCCAATATCCTTATTCCAAAAGTGCAATGAAACCACTTGTGAGGCACAAATTTCCTGCTAACAGGCGTAAAATGTTTCAAACCAGTGACAAAAAGTGCAACTCGTCTTGAAAAGCCCCAATCACTGTGGCAAATTCACACCGCTTGTTAACACACAATCCATTGGACCGTTCAATTCTGCATTCACTCGCAATCACCTCCGACACCCGACTGGGGGGCTTCACAAAAACAGACACCGGAGAAGTGTGACTGCCATTACTCGCAATCATCATCACCCACCGATTGACTGCTCCTTTCTGGTGCATTTGGGGGTCTTTTTCCAAGAGGAATTCACATACCTCGTACCGACACGGAGAAGAATCATGAATATTCATTGTACTACTTTTTGCCAGCATCGCCTCCCACAGACCAATCTGCTGCCGGAGCTAGAACCAGCGCGCTCAACTGTTGTTGCTGATGGATTTGCGCCCATTTCGCTCACAGAAAGTCAATCAGCCGGGAGATAAATTGATGCAAATTATCATTATTTTTTATTAAAAGGCTGTAAAACGAATCAAAATATATTGCATTGACCATTGTGTCTGCTGCAATCAGGGGAAAAAAGCTTACATGCCATCACAATCATCATCATCATCAGCAGCAGCAGCAGGAACAGCAACAGCAGTACCATAAAGTCAGGCTTGATTCAGTTCCGATAGACAAAAAATAGGTGCCATGGTGGAGAAGCTTTTGTCTGTTCGAAACATTCACCGGGCCAGAATCTGTGCCGTTGTTGTGCCCTGCAGTTCCTATGCCAGCCAGCCACAGCACTGCAACACAAGGAATCGAACAATCAGAAGTGAAAAAGTGTCGAACTGCATCCCGCTCTTCTCGGCTGTTGGTCGAAATGGGAGGCCCCGAAGTTATGTTCAATCGGTATCTCACACCACACCAACATCACTGGACACCGGATCTCAGCCCTTGTCCAATGCTCGAACCGTTCAATCACATATGCGGCATTGGATTTAGGGCTTCATGCAGATATCTGACTAAAGCAGTTGGGGGAAGGGTCAAGGACTGCTGCACTGTGCATGTGCATTTGCCATTCCAGGAAACCGAGCAACAACGGCGCGATAGATCTGGTGTCACAAAAAGCACATCCACCCAACCACGGAATGGCAATGTTGCGCTTTTTCGACTGTCCGACCCACCGACAATGCAACGATGGAGTGATGATCACGAAGTTAGGTATGGGATGTGAGCACTGAATATATATCCGAACTTTCTTGTGATTTTGGGTCTTGGTGAAGGTGTAACCACTTCGGTCAAAGTGGATCTGATTCCCCGTTCGTTTGAGAAAATCATTCTGGTTAGGAATTTTCCGTAACGTTGGCACACCTGGGTTCCTCGTAGGGGGTTGCGAAATAATCATCCTTCTTGATATCTCGAAGAAAGGTGTGAAACGATGAACTGTGGATGATTCGAATTGCACGAATTTTCGAAGCCTATTCTGCTCCTTGGCTTCGCTAATTACATCGACTTGGTATTTTCGAAAGGAATTTGAATGCAAGCTTAATCTCTTCTTCATATTAAGACCAATCATGATTCGAGTTAATCTGGGATGATAATGTGCAATGATGCTATTAACAAATTATGTAAAGTCATAAGCCTGTCCACGTTAAATTACGGACACCAAAATAATAGCAGCAAAAAAAAATACAAATTCAACAAAACCGATTGTTTATTTCACATTAATAGAGTGGTATCTACATAAGAAACAGTTGATTAAGATGTTAATCCTTCTTGATGTAAAATTCTCGAACTTTCTGAGGTACATCTGCAATCAGGTTCCGTACGGTATCCTCAGATATGCAAGCCGTGACGATTCTCCATCTTCTCTTGAAATCATCGGTACCATTTGT
The DNA here is from genome assembly GCA_034211315.2 of Aedes japonicus. NCBI lineage: Eukaryota > Metazoa > Arthropoda > Insecta > Diptera > Culicidae > Aedes > Aedes japonicus. The sequence goes on along the minus strand of JASCZW010001697.1, from coordinate 162,755 downwards.
TTTCTTATTAGTTTCGAAGAGTTTCCGCTTAACTAGAGCCCAGTGCTTCTCTTTTGCGCGAAGTTCTGGACAGTTTGGTGGATTTGGCTGTTTTTGGTACACATTTGACTTCTTGTACCTGATACCATTCCAGGACGTATTTCGCATAGTGACAAGAGGTCCAACCGGACCAAAATAGAGCTGGAGTGTCGTAGCTTCTGATAATCTGTACGCTTTGGCGGACATTCTTTCTCGTACACATCCTTATTGCTAGTGCTGGTAAAGACGAAACCTTTAGTTTTTTGACCACAACTACATATGGCCTGCCAAATCAAATACTGCCTCGGAAATTTGAACACCTTATTTATCCGGAAACGCTCGGCAACAGCATTTCTTTGCATTGCGGTATATAAAGCCAGACCCGGAAGCTGTTTAAAGTCTTCGAGTACATATGTTTCGTTTTCCATTCTTTTTTTTTAATCAATTATTTGTACAGGCTCAATAGAATCAACCTTACAGAGCCAAGTTTTCATATTATTATACATCAATTATCTTAAAACTGGAGTTAGGGGGATAGAACCGAATACTCGCGGTCGTCTCGAGGTTAATAGGAATAACAATTTAATGGATGGGAGGATGGGCGGGAATTTGAAGTAAGGTTAAAATAAAACATGTATTTTAAATACTAAATTAACAAAAACTTATAACTAAACAACTTTTGGTTTTCTTTTGGCTTGAACATTTAAAAAAAAGAAAAAGAGACACACACACACAAATAAAAAATAAACTAATACTAAACATACATGTTAAAATAACTACAATCTAAGGCAAATGTCAGTCAACAACACATAAATGAGTTTCATAAACTCCAGATCACGTTGTCTACCTCGAGCCCGAAGGGAATCATAAAGCTCAGATCTGACTCCACGATGCTCAGCACATGACCAAACTACGTGATCTTCGTCCAGGTAACCTTATCCACATTCACAGAGATTGCTGTCGCTCAGCCCAATACGGTATAAATGAGCGTTCGAAGAATAATGATTGGACATGAGGCGAGACATTACACGAATGAAGTCTCGACCCACATCCATACCTCCAAACCAAGAACACCTTTGGGATGATAGAATGTTGCCATCGCCCCAAAACCCCTTTTACTTAATTTATACTGCCAGTTGACGAGTGACTGTTGACGAAAAATAGGAAAAAAAAACATTGAAGGCGATTTGTCGATCATAAATATCGCCTTCCATAGCGCCCACCTTTGCAAGCGAGTCCTCATCTCTCATTGCCCAGAATTGAACAATGAGATGGGACCCATACAAAGGTGATGATAAAATAACGCGAAGATAAAGCACTTAGAAGCTTCTGTATTTTCATGAGAAAACACGAAGAGTACTTTACCAGCCCCAAGGAACGAAAAGCCTCTATAGAACTGAGACTATCCGGGAAAATGAAATACTGATCCGGTGAAAGTGAGGCAACAGTTTCTAGCGTGAAGTGTATTACCGCTTATTCAGCGGCATATACGGAATAAGGAACTTAAAGTTTACTGTTCCCGAACGGAAACCAAATTTTCTATAGCAGCCGACTTGTTTTCAGCAACGCTTAAAACTGTAATTTATTTACATTATTATAAACAATATCTTCCAAGTTAACTTATCCAATACTTACAAAAAGTGGTTTCCTCTTCCACTACTTTCTCTTCTAACACTTCTAAGGGTCGATACTGGGAACCGCTACCCTAATAGTAGACCGTATTCGGGTGCTGTATGTATTCGAATATAAATTTTCTACCATTATTTCACTAATTCTCTATATTTTTCTACTTACAGACTAAACGGGTTGGCGGAACTATATTCCCTTTCGTCTGCAGGTAATTTTCCGTTGCAAGTATTATCCGGTAAATCACGGCGACTGGGGAAATATACGTTATGTAATTATATTGTTTTTGTTTTGTACACTGACCACTTGTTTTTTTCATTTCAGGGCTTACCTACGCTATCGGATTGCAATCCAATCGCCTTTCACTAATTTATTCAAATTACTGTTCACTCCGTATAAACCAATCAATCCAAACTTAAATAAATTGCACTTGTTGTAAACTTTTGCCAACGACTAATTATTTACAAAGGCGATTATCGTTTCTTCCACTTAGTCCATCATTTACTTTATGCCTTGGTTTTGGTTTTCGACTCTACTCATACTTCTACTGACTCTCACTTCATCGCTCTCTACTAACACCAGCGAACTCACTAACTAATGCGTACTGTCATGTTAGCTTATGCTGTGAAACTAGGGGTGTCTAAGCAGCGGCGCAACATTTACGATTGGCGCTTTAATAACGTATATTTGTGAACAACTATTTTCTAGCATGAAGACCATATAGTCAAAATCCAGAAATAAGCTATCTGATGAACACTTGGAGAACCAGCTACATATTGCATCGTCAGGTATCAAAGCGAGCTTAGATAAGTTAGCAGAAGATAAATTTAAGCAAATCTCACATTGAGGTATTGTTTGTTTGCTACCTAAACAGGGATGTATTTACAGAATAAAATTTCCGTGATTTAAATATGTTTCATTGATCTGTTTTAATATCATCGGGTACGAAATGTTTAGTGACTACTTAACGAACAACTGTTTATCACACAAAACCTTATGATAAAACCCATGTTAAGAAAATAAAATACCAAAATAAAACAGTGTGGCCCGTGATGTTACTGAAAAAGTTGAATTCGGCCCGCGACTTGTGTTAGGCTGAGCACCACTGACGTAGAACAAGTTTCGTGTCAAATTACACAGTTAAAATTATTTTGTTATTTTCAATCTAGTGTGCATGAACAAAAAAAGAGCATTCAAAATCACATGAATCTTTGAAGTTACACGACATGAAAATCACGTGTTGTAATAATTGCTCGATTGAATTTCACATGACCTACTTCAGATCCTTGCAACGTTGATTATTACATCCAAATGTATTGTTTCACGTGAGAGCGGAAAAGGCAATGATTGAGAGAGATTATTGGTTTGTTGATACTAATAACTTGATAATCCAAACATGCAATTCATGGGCGTCAAGTGGCAGGAGGAATCGTAAATAATGAAAAATATCAATTTCAAAATTATACGACATTCAATTCTTCAAACCATAAAAACATTCAGGCTGTGGCCGCGGTTCGTTTTTTCAACATGGCAAGAGGTCAATAAAATGCGTTCCTAGAAAACACTTGTAAGTTTAATCCAACATGGCATAACATTTATTTTTTTATTATTTTTTTATTTAGTTACATATTATGAGAAGAGTTAGGTTGCTACGTTTGGCGAATCACGATATAAACCGTGAACAACTCAAAACATAACGAATTCTGAAACAGCTATAAAATCAGAATTTCACGCCAACTCGTCATCATGATTGGCAGCACCCTCTCAAAATCCAATGAAGATTTGTGGGTGTGTAGACAATGTCTTTTCAAGCAACTTTGCATACTTTGTTTTTTTTTCAAAATTTATCTATGAAATTTATAAAATTTGAAAAGGGCTTAAATTTTTTGATCACTATTTTTTAAAATCAACATAATTTAAAAAGGAAAAGATTTAGAAAAAAGTGACGATTGGGTGACTTTTAGAAAATCGCCCTAACTTTTATTAAAAAAAAATTGTAAAAATTGTTGAAATGTAAAAAATGCTAAAAAATAAATTAAATTTAAAGTCGATTTGCCAAAAGTGGCTATCTTAGAATCGGACGATTTTTTTTTAATAGAGGCAATATAATTGTCTACAAGCTCGCCATACATTGCAAGATGGGCACTATTAAGGAAAAAAGTTTTAAAATAATAAAATTGGTCTACATTAACTTTATTTAAAATATAGGCATTTTCGTAAAATTAATAAGTAATTGGGATGCAAAAATAATTGGGAAACAATCAGCATCGCGTTTTCGAACACTTAAAAAATCAGCGCTAATGGACTCAAAAGTATTCAGTAATAACGTACTCCTCCAATAAATTTGTATACTTAAGTAACGTACAAGAGTTACTTTATACCTACACGCAACAAATCAAGCAAAAAACTTGCGTTTGCCTGTCTTTTGAATCAAAACTTCTTAAATTTCATGCATTTCTGAAAACATTTCATAACTATTTTTTGCTTTTCGCTTTTTCATAGCACTACATAAACATTGGAGCGAATAAAATACCTTTTACTTCATATACACGTACGTACGTTGGAAGCAGACATCACACTGACGTTTCTCTTTGTCCATCTTGACAATTCAAGATGTGTTAAAAAATTACGTACATGAAATGAACGGGACCGAGGGTCAATCACAAATTACGATTGCGATTTCTGAAAAGCACACGAGTATGTAATCACTAAATTTGATCGTTGGTCAGATCGTTCAACTTTTATTTTCCTTGTTAACAGTTGTTTATTTACAACGCAAGGAAATCGATGTCAATTTGTTGATGTCACTTGGGAAATGAAGTCATTGAAAATAAATTTAATAATATGATATTGATTTTACTTAATCATTCTTGAACGAATTATTGTAGTTTATGATTTAGCAATTTAGCGTTATGTTCGTGTTTTGATGTGAACGGGATAATGTTTTTAAATTGATTAAATTTGTTTCGGAAAGAACTTGCAAAATTCAATAACATTTAAAATTACATGAGAGTTTTCAATTCGTGTAAAAATAAAGCATCATGCATTTTCAATTCATGTAAACTTTGTTTCGACCTTAATTTTAAATCTTTTTCATTGCTCCATTCATAAGCATGAATATTATAATATTATAATTTTAGCGAAGGATTTTTCGAACCTGTTAGTCGTGTTTTGGTATATAAATGTTTTGTTGTATGGGAGCGTAGATGATTTTAAAACTCAACGACCGTGAACACTAAAGCAACGATCTAATATGGCGTACGATTTGTTTAAAATGAAACTCGTCAAAGGAAAGTGTTAGACGTAAGAATATATGTTTAACTTTTTCATAATTTGAACATATAATCATCTGCGACACTGTAACCATCTTCTAGCAGTAGCTTATATGTATAAATCGCTAGAAAAGAATGTTGCCTATTACTTAAGTTCTAGGCAAAAACCATGCATCGTTATAAAGTAGGTAAAGACTGTATTCGATGAAATTTGGACACACGCAATTGTTCGTAACTTTTTAGTTCGTAAATTATTGAAATTTTAACTGAATATATTTCATTGTGTTGTGTAAATTGTGTAATGAGTTTCGTGAAAATCGGTCGACTGATTTCAGTGATGGCTTCGAATGAAGAAATAGTGCGGCAATAAATTTTGGGCACTCACTACAAAAACCCAAATGCTTCTCATCGATGGATCGGAAAACAGCTCAGAATCGCACATTCAACCGTATCTCATGTGATCAAAAAGTTCAAAGACCGTAAGACAACCAAGCAGAAAAATGGTAATGGGAAAAAACGTGGCACATCAAATCCGGCGAAGGCCAATTTAAGCGTTATCCCAACATTTCGATCAGGGATGTTGCAAAAATGGCGAAAGTTTCAGTTTGTTTTGTGCAGAATACAATGAAACGTTCTGGATTACATGTGTACAAGGTCCAGAAAGCACCGAACCAGAGCGATAAACAGAACTCGGTGGCCAAAACTCGTGCAAGAAAACTGTACAGGGAGTGGCTCACAAAACCGTTCTGCATTGTGATGGACGATGAAATCTACATTAAAGCCGACACCAAACAAATGCCAGGACAGGAACACTACGTCGCCACCTCTAAGTTGGCCGTCCCGGAGAGTGTACGGAAGAATAAACTGTCGAAATTCGCTAAAAAATTCCTTGTCTGGCAAGCGATCTGCGGATGTGACAAAATGAGTCACCTCTGGGACCGTCAGCGGACAATTCTACAAGGACGAATGCCTCCAAAAACGACTTCTGCCCTTCTTGAGATCTCACGATGGCCGACACTGTTTTGGCCTGATTTGGCATCTTGCCACTATGCCCGGCCCGTCTAAGACTGGTACAAAGATAATAATGTAGTTTTTGTACCAAAAGACGTCAACCCTCCAAACCCTCCGGAACTTCGACCAATTGAAAAACTTTGGGCAATCATGAAGGCAAAGCTCGTGCAAACTCCAAAATTGATAGAAAATGAACTTTAGTAGTAGTACTTTATTTCCAGGAAGTTTGAAAAGAATCGGGCTCAAAGAAAATTTTTGGTGACCTATTTTGTGTGTCCAAATTTCATCGAATACAGTCTTTAAATAGATCAAACTGAACTAATCACTCAGTAATCATATATGAGGCGGACTATCTTTGGAAGATATTGGCCTCATATCACAAAGTAGGTCGACATAACACCGAGAAAAAATAATTTGACTTCGCAAACCTGCAGTGCCGTATGATGTACATTTCCAAAAAACTTTTTACAGATCAATGTTGTTTAATTTACGCGAAATATATGATTACAAAATATAGTTTTGCTTGATATTTTGGAATACGCTATTGCTAATGTTTATTTATATTATTTTTTTCTGTGCAACGATTATTTCCTTCTCGCAGGTCAGCGATGTTTTTCAACCAACATTTCAAAAGGTTTGTCTCAAAAAACATCAGTTCCACATCATGATAAAATAATTACTTCTTCTAAGGTATATCAGCTGATTTTAATCGAACAGTATTAAAATCTAGCATCTGCGCTCACTTTGTTTGCTGTTGGTCAATGAATGGCTTTTCACACGTTCATATAAACTTCAATTTCTATGAACTGAAAAAACAATATAAGTACATAGAAAAAAAAAGAGCGTTCCCGAAAATGAAAACAGACCGTGAACTAGTTCACGTTTTCAGGATTTTTTCATTTAAACGTTATTTAGTTCATGATTATGTGATCCAGTTCACTGTGTATTCTATTTTGGCAGTCGAGCACTCAACACTTAAGAAGTATGTAAGTCACGAAATAGGCCTATCTGTCAAAAGATATACAATTTGTAGTGGAATTTAACGGAATTTGCTCGCGTTTACTAGTAATAGTTTAAAAAAGTGTTTCAGTTTTTTTATTTTTGAGAAAGTGATCAAGTGAAGTGTTAATTTAAATTTTCCTAGTTTTACAATAAGGTATGTTTTTGCTAGTTCTCGAATTCATGACTGCAGTTTACGGATCCGGGTAAGGCTTTTTTTCCGTGTTTAGAGAACCAATTTATTTTCAGATCGCGATTTAAACATATATTGTTGCAAATATTTAACTAAAGATGTATGCGTTTTTAAATTCTTTTCATTGTTCGGTATATGTGCACGAAAAAACAATTCAAAGTTCAATCTTCTTTTGTTAGTACAATGATGAATTTTTCAAAAGAGTCTGATTTTAATCGCGAGTTATTTTCTGTTATTTTTTGCTGTGTAGCGGCGTTCAGACTGCGACAGAAAACCGAAGACAGCTGATCTGGTTAAGGCAAGGAAGGTGTTCAATCTGTTTAAGCGCCCACAAACTTAGATAGGCATCAAACCAAGACGACAAACAAAACACGGTAGCCAAAACCCGCTGTACTCAAAGTGGGTCAACAAAGGTGCGTCGGAATAGATGACGAAACGTACATCGCGGCGGGCACGGAAAAACTGGTTTAAAGGGGTCGACCACAAAAAAACACGTATCTCATAAATGTGAGTGCATAGAGCTATGGTGTACTCAACAAATTTTCTTGCACACTCAGGCAAAAAAACTTAAGAATTTCATAAGGTTTAACTTATGAACGATGCTTTGGATTTTCATAAGGCTGACTTATGAATGGATTTTGTTTCAGTATTTGTGGTCAAGTCACTGGACCCATAACCTCAAGGATCAAGGTTTGAATCCAGGCTGCTTCATGTTTTAATTTTTTCAACATCATTATATTTCATAAGATAAATTTATGAAATTCATACTGAATTCTTATTGCAAATAATCATAATGCAATCTTATGAATATCGAAAGTTTATTTCGCTGAGCGTAGTATATTTGTCTACAACATTGCTGAAGAATTTATGAATTTATGACTATTCTTTTCCGGGAAAAGTAATTTTTTTATCTCACTGTTAGGGAGATTAATCATCAACAAGATTCTTTCGAGAATCCTAAGAACCATCTTTCAAGACACCAATCAGCTAAAATCAAGTTTTCAGGGGCCGAGCTATTTCGATTACCGATTTGGTCTACTGGAAACACTGTGCAAATTCTTTGCCTGAATCGAAAAAAAATCCACCGCCTACTACTCGTTCGATCCCGGTACGCATCTTTGAATTGCCCATTGAAAAGATTAAATCATTATAATTAAGGCCAATTGAGCGAAATTGATCAAACTGCTTGTCCCATTCCTGCTGCTTGTCAATTTCGCGAGCGGGCGCAACATTGACAATCTTCCAGCCATCGTCATCCGTCAATGAATAGTCGGCGTCGTCGTTGCAAAAAAAAAAGAAAACCGATCATATTGGACACCTTCAACCGCATCGCATTGCCTTTGCTGGCCGGCCAGTTTTCGTCAACGGATTCTCGCTCTTCCGACGCTGACGACGAGGCCCGGGAGCAGCATTCCGATTGGGACGTGAATGATTATTACTATTTCTGTTTTCGTGTAATTGAGCAAATTGGAATAATTGCTTTAATTGATTTTAATTGGTCGTAGGAAAGCCATTTTTTTTGCGCAATAGAACCCTCGCTGCACTTTCACTGGAAAAGGTCTGGTTCCGCTTTGAATTGATGGCGGGCGGCGGCGGCACACGATTCGGTTATTGGTTTTGGGTTTTGGTCCGTCGCCTAGTTCGGGTTTTCGGATGCACCCGAGGGGGATAAGCCCAATTCACAAATCCGGCGTGGAGGGGAGGGGGGAGGGGGGAGATTCAAATTAGTGCACAACAATTCGAAACTCGATTGTAGTTTGGACTCGGCAAGTTTTATGAATGGAAAGCGAAAACAATTCACTTCCAGACGAGCAGGAACAGCAGCGGGTGGCCGGGAGCCGGAAATAGGAAACACTATAAAAATGCAAATTTGGCACTATTGCGAAAACAAAAGGCGTGTTGAGAAGGAGATTATTATGGCCACGCTGCATAGGATGAACCGCTCGGTGGGGGAGTGGAAATTCAATTTATTCAGAATCGATGCCCGACTAGAACCCTGGGACTGTGTCCAATCAGTAGAGGCATGGGCGGGGGGAAGGGAATGTAAATTGGAGGGAAAAATGGAAGAGAAAAATCGTTACTCCCGAAAATACACCCGGGAAGCTGCAGTTCGTTGGGCAGCCAGCGAAGCCTAGTGGTAGATTTCCCCGAGGGTAAATGACGAATGAGTGGGAAAAAGGGAAAATATGCCCCAATGTTAAATTGATCTATTTTGGGCATTCGGCCTGATGGAACTTTATTTCAGCGAGGACTTTTGTTCCGTTGATTTAATTGATGTTGTTGTTTATTTGTGTGTGTTTTTTTTCTCTCTCATTGCAGTGTGTGTGTGTAGTGAGTCGTTTCCGAATTTTCGCTTCATTTCTGCATTCAGTGTTTGATGAGGTTTCGGGAGCGTTGATTGCTTTATTTCTTTGTAAGTCAATGAAGCGAACGTTTTTTAATTAAATCGATCATTACTGAATGGGATTCGATTGGGTTTTCGTTATTGGGAAGCAGGATGCAATTATGAGAATTACTAAATGGGTTTTGCAAGGAAACAGTCAAAGTTGGAAAATGTTGGTTCTCGGGCATAATTGTTGATATACATTGTCAGAGTGAAGTTTTTCTGCAATCCAGCTTCTCGTGTCATTTCAGTGCTTCAAATGGTGAGTTGACAACTTCTAAGGAGGGTGCGACCGCCCTCTGGTCCTCACAAGTTCCTGCCTCACGCCTCCATGAGTCATATGATCACAAAAGACTGCCAGCTGAAACATGGAGTCGCTGGTTGGCGTAGCCTGGGCAATGTTGTCAATCTGACAATAGCAAAGTGAGGGGGTGCGACCGGTAATCATATCATAATTTTCGATTATCATATCTTTCAGGTCTACCACGTCATCAGATATTATAAAATAATTTAAAATTTAAATAATTGTCTAAATTTTCTGGTTCATAGTGGATGCGGAAGTTTGTCTACAAGTGCAACAAAACAGCAGTCGGCACAGATGTAATTTTCAGTTCATATTATAATATTCCTTTACTATATATGTATATTATCATATAGGACATTGTTTATTCATAACCATTATCAATCTTCTTTTTAAAACTTAACAGTGCAAGCAGCTTTAATCCGGGAGTGCTAGCTCTATTGCAGATCCAGTAACCCATTGCAGAATGTCTGGAGAGTCACGCCCATTCCGAGGTTACTTTCACACGCAATAAGCCCCGCATGTAAACATGACTGTTTTCATGTGAATAGCGGTAGAGTTAACATACTTCCAAGTTCAAAAATAATCAAACCCGGCGCGTATATATTGTATATAATTATTATAACTGGTTAGGTCTCACCATAAATCGCTAGTCCGCTATAAGTTTCACTCTTCTGGAATTGCGTTGTTCCCTTTGCTATAACCTCACAATCTTTGTTTGTTGAATTTTCTCCCCTTGTTAGTCGTGTTTTGTTTGGATGTTCTCTTTTGTTTCTTCTCGTGTTCGTAGTATTACCTAAAATAATTTATATCAAAATTATATGAGTAGTCACACCATAAATACATTATTCTATTGGTGCTGTTTGAGTTCCAGTTATATAAATGTGGTCGTTTGATGTTCCCAACGACATTGCTTCATGTTATAGTTCATGGAGAAATGGCCTTTTTTTCTATACTCTATTTATTATTAATTGTATATGCATTATTGTTATTTTTCTTTTTCAAATCGCTTGTTTCCTAAGCTAAAGCTTGCTTCAGATAGAATTGTAACAAAAACAATTGCCTATATTTCAGTTATTTATTATTGAATTCAAGATCTTTTTTTATACAAATGTAGCGTTTTCTTCAAACTTTTAAGAAAAAATACGGATAAAATTATTCGTCACGGTTTCGAATGAATTCTCGAATTTTTCCTGCAACACGGCTCATTAGGCGGCGCACACCTTTTTCGTCCATCGTTTTAGCTATCTTATTCCACCAGGTCTTCATCTGATTGATGTCTTTGACAACCTTTCCCTTTGCCATGAGTCTCCTCTTCATGATTGCCCAGTATTTCTCAATAGGACGGAACTGGGGGCAGTTGGGTGGGTTAAGGTTTTTCGGAACAACATGGACCCCTTTCTCTGCATACCATTCTTGAACGACTTTGCTGTAATGACAGCTTGCCAAATCTGGCCAAAACATTACGGGATGGTCGTGAGATCGAATGAACGGCAAAATTCGTTTTGGAGACACTGTTTTTGGTATCGTTCCGACGTCATTGTCTTATTTGTAACGAAAACTTTCGTTTTTTTTGCCACAGCTGCAAATGCCCTGCCAAATCATGAATTTTCGAGCAAATTTGTCGGCCAAAACAAATTTGAATTTGGCTGGAACATCCCCCCGAGCCGTTGCCAAGGAAAATTTTTGATTTGGGATTTGCCCGAGGACAACCTTGACATAGGTTTCATCGTCCATCAGAAGACACCCGTCGAACTTGGTCAGCACCTGGTCGTATAGCTTCCGAGCACGGATTTTGGCCACACTTTTCTGTTTTATGGTCCGATTTGGCTGTTTGCTAGCTCGATACGACTTGATTCCTTCCCGGAGTCGAGTTCTCCTCACGGTACTACGGGCAGCACCGAATTTTCTGGCCAAATCACGGTCCGACAGATTGGGATTCCTCTTAATCGTCTTCAAAATCTTACCACGCAGTTTCCGGTCGACAGTTCCACTCCGACGATTGGCTTGAGGCTTCCGAATCGTCGTCAATGTTTCCTTATACCGTTTGATAACGCGCCATACGGTATTTCTGGGCAATTTCAGCTGTTTAGCTAGCCTAGATGCAGACCACAATGGATTTTCCAAATAACTGTGCACATATTTTTCCCTTCTTTCGGCTTCCATGTTGATTGTTTACAAAGTACAGTCGATTTGCGGAATGTCAAAAATACATACGTGAAGCTGACAAAATTCCCGACGCGTGGGCGCCAAGAACTTCCAAATCCGTCCATCAGCCACAATATGAGCAAAAATTTGTTCCAAATCTAAATGAAGCTAGCCTTATCTTCTTTAAGTCTTTGCCTTCTAGTCTTATATTCCTGATTCTGACTCTTCTTCACTACCAATTATTTTATAAATATCCTCCACCTGTTCTTTTAATGTATCTTTATCATTCACAATTCTACTCTATTCCTCTTCTTTTATATTTGGTAGCTTGTTTTTATCTTCCTTAATTGAATCGTTCCATGTTTTTGCCGGTCTAACTCTTTTTTTGTTGTTACACCTAATCTTTTCTGCAATTTTTAGTGGGTGGCCATCGGGTCTTCTCTGAATGTGTCCCCATAGCCTATTCTCATTACTCGAACTTTTTTAACTGCAGTTTCACCATCTAATAAGCTTGATACTGTTAATCTCCCTTTTGGTCTCTCCCTACTGTATTTTAACATTTCTTTTAGGATTTGCATTTCATATCTAGTTATTGACCTTCTATTTCTTCTTACTAAGGCTGCTGCTTTAAGGCCGTAAGTCATAGCAGGAAAGATTACTGTTTTATACATTAATTTTGCTAGACTCCATTGAGGTTTATATCTCTTTATAAATTCTATCATTACTATTCCTGGTTGTTTCTGGTCTGTTCAATGTATCTGATAGATACAGGGCTCGTAGCGGACTTATAGGGAAATAATAGTGACTTTAGTGACTAAAATCTTAGAAATAGTGACCAAATAGTGACCCAATAGTGACTAAATAGTGACCATAAAAAGACTTCCGAATATTAAAATGGACAACTAAAATGAACTTTATTTGGTCGACAGACATAGGCTGTGGTCCCCTTTGGCCGTCCAGTTCGACCACATACTGAATGGGGACCATCAGTATGTTGTTCTGCTATTTGTCAGCTTTCTTGCTGAAAAAGCTGGTAATTAGGCGACCCTTCTTTTTCGCTACAATATCTTCTGCATGATCCGCGGCCCTTTTCTGTGTGGCCTGTTGCTTGCGCACTGTAGAAACGCCCTCCAGCATTGCCTGAGCTAACACGACCTCCTGCATGTCACGTTTCTCAATCGCTTTTTGAGGCGGCAGTTGGCTTCTGCAAACAATCTGTAAAAAATATTTTTTTATTTAGATTCACAATTTTAAGTTTACTCTTGGTTGTTGTAAGCATACCTATCAGCAGTTTGCTTTTTCTTTTCCTCTTCTTTCCGTAGTTCCTTCAGTTCCTCCTCTTTTTCTCAATAGATACTTTCAGGTTATTCATCTGCTTTAATGTTTGTTTCTCTGCGTCCTTCCGCTCTTGCTCCTTCAATTTCTCATCCGCTTCAGCTGCTTTCTTCCGCCTCTCATCCTCCAAATACTGCTTATAGTTTGCGTAAGCTTTATGCGCCATCATGAGCAGTTCTTTTGAAGTGGAACCAGATGTGGTTGTTTTCCAAACGTTCGCATTGCGGATTTGACCGTCATGAACGCATTCAATGTCCTTTCAGACATTGAAGCCCGATTTTCCGTAAGGATCCTGCCGGATGCCGAGAAACCTCGCTCAACATCGGCGTTGCCGTGGGAAGCTGCCAAAGCCGCTTTGACTACCTTGGAGACCAATGGATATTTCTGTACACCACCGGCTGTTTTTAAAACAAAAAATGTGTTCCAGTAGTCATCAATTCTGCCGATATCGCTTTCTCCCCTTACCACCTCGAGCTTCAGAAGGTTCCATTCGTCGACGAGTAAATCGTAGTTAATTTCTACCGGCAAGGACTTGGCCACTTGCAAGATATATTTCGAACTTCGGTTGACGTCGGGTGCTGATGGATTGAGGCATTGGCAGTATTTGATGAACATATTCTGTAAACCAGACTTTTTGATAACGTGCTTACCAGCAGCAACATAATGTTTTCTGACCTTGTTCAAGAAGCTGAGTTTGTCAATATCCTTCATTGTTTTCAGCTCGGTCATTGCATCATCTCCAACAACAACATTTTCGAAAGGCAGCAGGTTCTCAATATTATCAAAAATATCCGCTGGAAGTGATGTATTGGCAGGCCATACATCTGACTTACAGGTTCTGCTGGCGATGGTACGTACTAACCGTTCGAGCTCAGAATACAATAGATGGATAAGTGGTTCTTCTCTCTGGAAGAAACCTACAAATAGATTCGTTGTAGTATAAGTTTTCGGAACTATGGATTTTAAAGGTAAAATATAATTGTATCAATTCAAACGTAAAGGTATGTATAGTAATTATATCAAATCACTGAAATCATTTTGAATCTTTGAGACTAATATAACCCTACTTCAATGATTTTATTACTTATCAATATTTTTCTCATCATATTGTTTTTAGAGTACCATATTTTTAAGGATCTATAGTATATAATAACAATGCACCTAGAATTCTTTTGCACGATTTACCGCGCGAATGGATGCATCGATTTGAGCCGACTTTGCGAATAAATCGAAAAACGTTTAACATTCGCATAGAAAATCCTTGCTGTCATCGTACACATTTCATAACAAAATCAGTTTACGATGAAAACACATCACCTATACAACCATATTTCAGCAACCTCTACAGTGTTTACATAATAGGAAAAATAAACTAAAAGCAAATAAAAAAATAAGCTAAAAAGTTAAAAATTTGAGAGGAAAGCTAGATCTAGAGAACAAATGATCTAGTGTGCGGTGCAGAAACATTCACTGATGAAAATATCGGAAAGAAAAATACAAAACTTTATAAAATAACACCATTGCTTTTTCTTTTGAGGCGTTTGTCGGGTCAACTAGTATTAAGTTTTGGTATTAACTTAGGATGAATACTATAAACTCAATTCATTTCACACAAGAATAAATAAATTTCAGAATTCAGAAGGGATTCCTCTAAGAAATGTATATACAATTCATTAGGGAATTTCGGTGTGGGATTATTCGAAGTTTTCTTGGCAAACAAGTTTTTGAGTTCTTACCCGAAGCTTTTTTGAAAATTTTCTAGAAATCTAAGCCGATATTCATTTATCAATTTTAAAAAAAATCTTGCTAAGATCTTCTAGAATTTTTCTAAATAGTGCATAAAAATATCTTCGTGAATTGTTTTTCTATCCACTTTTTTTTTTCGGGGATACCTGATTCCTTGGAATTTCTTATCGGGATTTACTTGAGAAATTTTCCCCGCTTTCCCGTTATTCGTCTAATAAATTGACGAACCAGCCTCCTGAAAGTCACTATAATAAAGAAATAAAAAAAAAATCTAATAAATTTCTTCAAAAAAATACGGCACGGCTCCTACTCTCAAGAAATTTAGGACAAACAACAGACTTGTAAACAACAAGTAACAAGTACTTCAAGTACTTCACAGCAATCGTACCCGAAAGAAAAGACAAAAAACAATCAAAATAAATGCACTGAAGTACATATTCCAAACTAATTCGACAACTAGCTTATCAATTTTGAATCATTAATTTTATTTTATTTGATGAAATACAACGTTTGCCGTGACAACAACTTGTAATTAAGTAATTAGAAAACAATTTATTTGTATTGCTCGAATGAAAGCCTCATTGTAACAGATTTTAAAATTCAATTGTTTTACTTGAGACCCGCAGCTATAACTGCATTTTTTGTTGAAATAGAAATATAATCAAGCTATATTTAGGGTCCTTCCTTAGCTCAGCGGAAACATGCGTGTCTACAAAGCAAGACCATGCTGAAGGTGTCTGGGTTCGATTCTCGGTCTGGTCCAAGAAATTGTCGTGTTGAAAGTTTTCTAGATTCCTTGGGCATAATGTATTATCATGCTTGCCACACGAAATACGAATGCGAAAATGGTATAATTGGCAATGAAAGCTCTCGGTGAATAAAAATGTGGAAGTGCACATAGAACACTAAGCTGAGAAGCAGGCTCTGTCCCAATCGGGATGTAATGCCAGAAAGAGGAAGAATCTAGTTATTTATTACATTAATTGCATTAATAAATTAGTTTATTATATTTTTGAATATAATATAGGTATATGGCGAATGTTTTGATTTGTTACCAGACATCGAAGAGGCATACGAGGGGCACGCAATAACCTTTAAATCCGACGCAGGCAAAAATTAATTACATTAATTACAACTTTCAGTACTTTAATTACGCCGTACTTATTATTAAGTACATTAATTACAGTCGTAATTTCGTAATTAAAGTCCAATATTTGTACTATCAGTACCTTAAATTACATCTTCAGTATTTTAATTACGTTCAGTACAGAAAAATATTTTTAATTACTTTCAGTCCAACTTTAAAGTTCATTAATTACGAGATTAATTACATTAAGTACAATGCTTGTACTTTAAATCCGGCGCACCGGTCCGCATGTCACGACATTACGTGCCCCTAGGAGGCATATTTAAAGAACCCATTTAATGGAATAAATAGTATATAATATCGAATACCTTTTAGTTATTTACGTAAAAACCCTTTACACTGTTTCTATTCAACAAATTTACCATTTTGTATTGAATGATTTATTAGATTGAGATGATGTTTCACATGGATCTGAATCCGATCCTTGATTTTATCGACAACTAGATTTATTAAGATAGGTATTACTTACCAGTAAACCTGGTGAAGATGCGTGCACTTGATGCTACGAACAGTACTTCAGCTTTCATGGTCGGGTTGTTCAAAAATTTCATTATCCTGCCATAGGATGGTGTTTTTGTTAACGCAGCGCGTTTCTTAGGAACGAAGCTGGTAAAATATTTCACCAATGCCGGCCATTGTTGAATGATTCTATTCGCTGATTCTTCCAACGTCAACCACCGAGAGGAAACGTGTTTGATGAAACTGTTAGTGGGCAATCTCAGTTCAGCCTGCACTTTCTCAAAATCTTCTAACCTTAACGGCCATCCTTTGAAAAAGTAATATACGGCAATGATAAGTTCCGATGCGTAGGTCCCCAACTCTTCGATACCTTTTTGGAAGGCGTTGTGAAGCGTGTGAATATTACAAGTTCCAATATTCAACAGCGACTTTTTTCGTTCGTCAAGCAGTTGATCATTCATTAGCCGTTCAATCTTCTTGTTCACGTTGGGTCCGTCACTGCCTGTAATAGAAGTTGATAAGATATGTTGAGTAAGGTAATTTGTGAGCAGTATAATTATGTTCCAAAAGGTATGATTGTCTCAAAAGAGAAATTTATCTAATTAGTGAGGGGCCCTTAAGCAAAGGGGTGTAAGTGACATCTTGGTCGATATTAAGTTAAATATCCCAAAAGTACTATAGATATCAAGCTTTCTAATGCTATTTTTAGCACTTGGAATGTGATTTTTAACGGCCGTGGCAGTCTACGCAGCAGCAAAAACAATTTGGTTTCTACATCCGAGCATCTTTCCGCTATTTTTAGATTTTTTTCTACGGCTGATAGAAAAATTTGAAGAATTCTAGAAAAATCTATTTTCAGTAGTCCCATATAATTTGTATGGAAAAAAAATTTCTTACTTTTGAAGCCCATTTTCTCGAAACTTCAATTTTGTCACATACACCCCCAACCATCTCAAGCGTAAATTCTATCAAGTTATGATCCACGCATTTTTAAAAAATATCTTCCCTATTCAAAGTCATGTCTTTGCAATTACGTCAAATATTTAACAATGATTTGTGTTTAATTATTTAGAAATAAATGCCCCACGTAAAGCGAACTTACCAAGCATCAAAGATTCTTCCTCGGTATGCCAGCATTATGCAGTGCTGCATTCAGTTTCTGTAGAATGTCTTCGGCTGTAGCCGAACCGATGAAAAATGTTTGCAAATGAGCTGACACAATCTGCGACTTCTGTTCGGACCAATATCGGATGATCGTTTGTAGTTCCTTCCGCCCTGCAGAATTCGTTGTCTCATCATAACACAACGTAAGAAGACAATCGCGGGCTTCGTTCAGCTGTGTTGCTCGAAAATGCGGCGCTAATGCATCGGATACCAGATACCGAACTTTGGTTTGGCTCAGCGAAAAATCGCTGGGAACTGCGTTGGGAAACATTGCATTGAATGTATCTCGGATACCATCACAGGAAACGGCAGGAAAATCAGATGCGATGCATTTCAGGACCCATATGAGTTCGGCATTAGCTGCTGCATCTCGTGTGCTCCAACATCCGCAACTTCCCAACCGCTGGTTTGGCCGAGATATTTTCTGCAGGTCCGGCCCTAGTGCGATCAGATTCAGGTACAACACAAATTCTCAGTTGATCTGAGCCGTTAAGAAGCATCCACGCCTCCTTATGTTTTGTGGTATTCGAATGTTGATCGATCGCTTGGAAGCCTTTATTTATTGTGAACGTTTTGTTACACAATGTACAAAACGCTTCTGTTTCACTATGCTTACGGGCCCATTCAGAAACAGCGCAGTCATTGGAGTCGGTTTTCTTTAACCATTCGAGGCGGAACTGGCATTTGCCCATGGTGATCTACAAAGAAAATGACTATAAGTTTTCAGAAAAAATATAATATTTATATTAATAAGTATTGTGCGAAGCGTCCGGTACCAATAGTGGAGGTATTAGGTAGTAAAATAAGTAGCTATTATTCCTAATAATTTAATTTAATTGATAACTTCTTTTGTATAGTTAATGTGTCATTCAATAGATATTTCACTCTTACATAATAAAAACTGCAAACCTTAACTTTGTTTGCCTCAACTGAATATGTATGTTATGATTTCTGAACGTAGTAAATTATGATTCATAATTGATTGCGTTAGTAGTCGTATAGATTTGACTCAATACACTGGTTTTCAAAAGAAATTTTTAAAGTACCCTTTTTTAATTCATCGAGGAATATTGGTTTTTAATTCCGAAAAAAAATAAAAAGATTAATGAAATTAAAGAATTAATATGACTACACGGTTCGTATAGGGAAGCAATTGATAAATTTGACTATATATTGTATGTTCGGAAGTAAATTAGAAAGTCTCTACTACCGAAAATGGATTTTGCTTCGAATCTAGGCAAAATACCTAACTTCGGAAGTGGGGCGCTCAAATCGCATGATGATGCGCTGTAGAGCGCACTACTTCCGAAGTTAGGTATTTTGCCTAGATTCGGAGCAAAATCCATTTTCGGCAGTAGAGGTTTTCAACTTACTTCCGAACATACAATATAGAGGTGCATTCCATTGATGCTTTGGGAACATCCACAAGTGGCGGGTCCCCACTATTGGACTATAAGTGTAAAGGATCAACATATTTGTGAAAAATAATTGTTTAAATTGGTTTCTCAGTCAATTGGAAAAGTAATCACATTATTCAAATATTTTATCCCAACTACTTCCACTATTACTAGTGGCGATTATTTAACCTCAAATCTACTTGTTCAATAGGAATAAATTTCTAATGTTGAGGCTTAAAACTGTATTTTGTTTGAATGAAGATAATTAATTTTGAATACAAACAAAATTTAGAATTTTATATAAATTGTGCAGGTAGTTTTGAGGTTACAGGGAATCATTGTACTGGTTATAGCAAAGCATGCTTACCTTACCGGAATTCAATAATTCTGCGAACCGGAACAAAGCTCGACGCTGGTTTCACACAGAGATGGCTGAAATAATTTATGTTCCAATTACTACATGTATGCTTCAACACATTTGATTTATTATTCATTTACCTCAACCTAAGAATGACCAGATAGTCACCGGACTTGGAACATAACCACATTAACAGTGATCGTAGACCGGGGCTCCACACGAAACGCACAGCAGAATATTCAGCTCAATTCCTGTGTTGCGACGACGGCGATCCAGCAGAATAGTTCTGGGTTATTATAAAAACGGAACGGAATCCAAATACGATACGGACTATAAATTTGACACGGACTAGGACTACAAATTCGGCACAAACTACAAATTCGGCACGACGCGGAAAATTGCAAATTTCGACGCAGCAAACTTTTCAACGTTCTGCACGCACCCAAGACACCACACGAAATCGATGGCTATAGTTGTTTTTCAGGTTAGAAAGAGAAGTTTTCAAAAGCGCGGATGAAAGAAAAGCGATATAGATTGTTGTACTGTCAGATCTACACGTTGGTTAAAAAATACGCAATTTAGTGTTTACTATCGGAGTTAGCGTAATTGGTTGCCAGAAATTTTTTTATCGTTTTGATTTTTCTTGTTCAACAAAGGAGGAACGAAAATAGTGACTTTAGTGACCATTTTAAGTAAAATAGTGACTTTAGTGACTTTTTTATGTCAATAGTGACTTTTTAGTGACTAGCATCAAAATAGTGACTAAGTCACTAAAAAGTGACTCGCTACGAGCCCTGCCGGATACGATTAATTGTATTTCAAATTTAGGTAAGAAATTAAAAAAAAAAACAACAGGATGCAAAACGTGATTTCAAGAAATAGAAAGGTTAATCTTCCTGAATACTTGCAAGCAGATTTAGTTTTGAGATGAGAAAGATTGAATTTAATTGATCATGGTTCAGAGAAGAAAAATGAAAATTAAAGTTCATTTCATTCAACGTAAACATTAAAAAAAACTAATTTCGGATGGCGATGAACAAAGATTTACAAAAGATAATTCAATGGATCCAATTTTCCTTAATTCCTATGTTTATGAAGTACTAAGGTCTGGCTAGCGGCAGTTGGCCGGAACCTTAGCCATGGCCAATGAAAAGATGGATGTGAGCATGTTATTCAACTCTTTCGTGGCCTTGGTGATTATGTGCTTCTCAGTTTCAGCGAGGTTTGCGAATATTTTTTTATATTGATCGAAGCTGGCGGTGTTCGGTCCAAGGGTCCATAGATCTACAACCGGTTCTTTCAGTGATCTCTTGCCAAGACTCTTTGCATAATGAACCGAGGGTAGGTTCGGCCAAAATACCACATCCTACTCCCGTGATACTTCTGGATAAAGCCGGCAATTTAGGTACTTTGGACATTCCTTTATCGCTGATCGTCAGCCACAGAAGAACCTATGTACTTTGGGAGCTTGGAATGAGATATATTTGACGTTAAATCTCCTTGGTGGGCGACGTACAGTGCTCGGTCAAGTACGTCTCGTCATCCATTTTGACCATGACGTTAGGGTTCGCCGGTGTGGCGTCCGACATCCAATCTCCGGCTGGAGATCGGGATGTCAGACTCCGCGTGCGTGTGGAGCTACTAACGTTCACGTCCTGTCCATCTGATGGCCCGAGATGTAAAGAGGCACTGCCTACGTCGTTTGCATCCTGAACAGTCTGTCGAATTCAAAACCCATCAAATGATGAAACAATGGAACGAGGGTAAAAGCGCGCAAAGACTTAAATACCGAAATACCACAGGATATTAATAAATAGAGTATTTTCGTCGAGGTGTCATATACGAATAACTATCATGTTTACTTCTTCTTTCGATCAGACCTTCGCCTGCATTTGTCTTAGAATATCGTATTGAATCGAATTCCGTTACACGGAAACGTTTGTTGTCTTATGCCTGGAACAGACATACAACGTACAGCGTTGAATTCCTTTATTCTAGTACGTGTTTTTTAGTAGTGGATTAAAGTGTTTGACAGTTCGAACAACCCTGTGCATTGTATGTATGTCCCAGGCATTATACCTGGTACAGACATACAACGTACAGCGTTGTACAAACTGTCAAATACGTTAATCCAGTACAAAAAAAACGCGTACTAGACTGAAGGAGTACAACGCTGAACGTTGTATGTCTGTCCCAGGCATTACTACCTAAATAGAAGTAACTCATTCAACTACACGCTAACTGTAAACACCTCAGCTCTTCCCCCTGCAATTTGAACTGGGACGATGAACTAGAGGGTAAGCTTCTGCAAGATTGGGAAAATGTCCGTGATTCACTCCATCACATCCAACAGACATTGGCGTAACTATTGGGGGTGCCTAGGGGGCCAGGCCCCCTCCAGAATTCCGTAGCCCCCCCCCCCCCCCCAGGTTTTTTCTCTAATAGATTTCTAATTTGATATGAAACACTATTCACAATCTCTACGGAATTGTAGGGTTTTTTTCCTCAGTGTAATTTATTTATGTACTTTACTCCTTTTTTTTATTTTGGAAGTATGAATTCCCTTCATTTATTATTGATGCGTCAACAGATAAAATGTTTTATCCCAATGACAATAATAGAAATAGACTGAACGAGTTACTATTTCTGAAGGAGCAAAGTGCACATACCCTCTTCCCCACACTTTTCACTTACCCCACTGTACCTTATACGATGAAAAGTTGGTACATTTATGAAGAAAACCATAGTTAACAACAATTAGATCCATGAGAATTCCGATATACCAACATTAAATCCACTTTGCTCGAGAGTTTGCGTCTGCCAAAATCTTCTGAAATTGGAAATATCTTCCCAACATCATGGGATACAGCAATTTTTGCTAGAACCAAAGATGTGAAGAGAAAGTATCGATAGGTCCGATAGAGCCCAGAAGGTTATGAAATTGAATAGCAGTAGTTCGAAATTGATCGTAGGGCTTTTGTTAGGCAGTATTTCGAAGCATACGCACACACTTTTGCCACACATCCTCCCCATGCGGGGTAGGTCACGGATCCGCCACCTTGACTGGCAAAAATGTATGAGCTTGATCGTGCTCAAATACCGCCGAAGGCACTGAATGGTTCTAGCTATGTAAAATCTCTGTTTTTACACTCCCTAAAGACCAGATTTGATAGAAATTAATGTCCAATTAGAGGTTGTATAACCACAACTTCTCATTTTTACCAGTAGTGTTTTTTCTCGTCGTTGTTTATTTAACAACCTCCGAGAGAAACCCAGTAAGGTGTCGTATGCTGATCCTTTTAACAGCATGTTTTGACGGAAACTCCATCATTGAATAAATACACTACTAATTGTGCTTTTTTTTAATGTTCCGTTTGCTTCGAAATACTGCTTACCAAAAACCCTACGCCTTAGCGCTAAATAATTCTGAGTTCTAATAATTTAATTCTATTAATATTTAAATCGGTAGACTCATATCTAAAATAAAAGCGACAGTAAAATTTAAAGCCAGTTAAGTTGAAACATAAGATGTTAAACACTTTTCTATGTACGTATTTTAATTTTATTATTCAAGAAGGTATTACAATAATGAATTTTATTTAAAGGCGCATTTTAGAATTCACGATATCATTTTCTCTTGTACGAACAATTTAGTAGAGTATAAATTTCCAGATTGATTAAAAGTTTCGAAGCTAAGCAAAATATGGAGATAGAAGTTTATTCATTAACGATAATATTTTCGAAAATGTAGTTTTAGAAGCAAGGTAAACATATAATCAGGTAAATTCCTGAAATAATAAAATATGTTAGGGATGACTTCAGTACCACTCAGGGTGTAAGTCACTCGACCACCTTGTGTTACCACCCTAAAAAACACAATCCGCCACACTTCAAACACACTCGCCACCACATGAAAGATAAATTCATATCTGGCACCACTTACACGAATCGATTGTTTGTTTTTGTTTCCCTCTCGCTTACACAAATGTAATTCAGACGATGCATATGTGAGCATGTATTAAACGTCTAAGCCGTGCATGGTTGCCAATGGGCATAAATTTTCGATAGTAGTTTGTGAAAACACAAACACACCTTCTGCCACCCCAGAAACACATTCGTACACGATCAACACAAACACAACGTGGCAGAGTTACTCATTCTCTGGTACCACTAGTTGTCGATATAGACTACATAATGGGCCTGTATGTAAAATTTTATCAAAATTCACTTCTCCTTTATTATAACAGTTGGCTTACATTTATTCTTAAGGTTTCTTTAAAGGATTCGATTTTCAATCAAAAGGTTGTATTTTTGCTCTAATACATACAGTGTTGGCGAAAATATTAAATATATCTACAGTTTTTCATACAAAATTGTCATATTTGACATTCATTCAAAGGATAGATTGAGCTAAAATTTTGACTATAGCACAGAGAACAGACATCCAAGCTTGAGTGCCCGCCGTGTGTAAATTTCTGCAACTGCTATTTTGAAATTTCAGCTCTTTTCCGTTAGTTTTGGTGAATCGTATGTTGATGGCGCCACTAGATTTGATAGTCTGTCAATTTTAGTTTGGTGAAACCTAAACTAGGCAGCGCTGATGCTTCAACGGTTTGCTTTTGAAAATTTACACAGTAAATTATGAGAAAAATGTTCGAGCCTGGATGTCTGTTCTCTGTGACTATAGCTAGACAATAGAAGTAACCTGAATTTCAAACTGTGTTGAATTTATAAACTGTGCTTCAAAGTCTTCAAAATAACATCCGATCTACCATCTTATAAAATTCAATAAACATTTATTTTCTTTTACAAAAGAGTTTATTTCATAAGAATAAACTATTTTGCAAAAGAATTTATTCTTGTAGAACTTTTCAATTTTAAATAATTTAAAAACTAATTTTTTGTCAAACCTTCTAACAAGGCGAATCTGATGCCATTTTGAAGACTGTACTTGAAAATTTAAAAGTTCAAAACGGTGCATTTGTTATTTTCGCCTATACTGTAGTTGTATACATTCTTTTGCCATAATTTCAAACTTTCGAAAAATTTACATGGAATTTCGATAATCTGGAATACTATAAATATCAATCAAAATCTTAAGTTCAACCTTGAATTACCCATGGATGTTTCTTTCGAACTGCCGTAAAGTTCTCAGTAGGTTTTTGATGGAATAATCATCGGAATTCTCCTTCAAATTTTTTGAACTCGTTTTATAAATTTAGCTAGCTATATGTTTTCATTGTGTTTTTCATAGAATTCTATATTAAAACAACCTTGGTTGATGATTTGCGCACAGAACATTCAAAAAGTTATTTAATAAGATACTTAAATCCAATCCCACTGAATGGTTGAAAAATGTCCACATTGTAGAAACTGAAAAAACTTTCAAAATTTTGAAATTACTGTTTTATATCATTTATATTTTAGTTAGAGAAGTAACATCGCTAAGTTAAGAAGTGGTTACATTTTCATTCTATTTGATACACATAATTCCGTTCAATCTGGACAAATGAACAAAGGTAAATATGAAAAATTAAGAGAATGGTTGGTATATACTAATACTTCAGATATTTGAAATTTTTCAAGTAAACAGTCGTGGAACAGGTTCCAGGTTTTTCTATTTTTTTTAGTTCATTTTGATAGTTATTTTTAAAAAAAAACATTGAAACCCTGGAACCACGGTTTATTAGGGACACCATGCCAGATATTTTCAGACTTTTCTCCAAGGAGCAACTTAAAGCTAATAGCTGCACATCAAAACGCTTAATTTTTCTTTTAATTTTTTAACTTTTTCTTAATTTCTCTTCATCACTGAGAAGAACCATGACGCAGATCCGATTTTCAAATCTGGCTTATTTAAGTGTTGGGAACGAAGTTGTGAAGGAATCAGTATAAACCGACACATTTTTGAAGATTTAAAACGCCTTATTAAAACGAATCTAAATTTTGATATAAATTTAAATTGTTCATTGACTCAATGTTGAAGTTTTAAGATTTTTTGTTGAAACTTGACTCTATATAGATTCAGGACTATTTTCCGCCTCGGATGAGTTGAGACGCCTCAAGAGGATCGAGTGAGGTGACTACAGTAACCTCGTGTGAGTCCATTCTCCATTTAATCCACACGAAATAATAAGAGGTATATATTCACCCCACTCGATTCTCTTAAGGCATTTCGACTCACTGAGGTACAGAATAAACCTAATTATTCGATTAAACCTGTTTTGATTTATCAATTAAAATAACCTGTCCCCAACAATTACGCTACTTTCGTCACTATTTCAATATTACTTTAAACGAAAAAAAAATCCTTCGCGCAGGCCCCCTCCAGGCCCCCTCCAGACTAATTGTCCAGCTCCGCCAATGCCAACAGATCAGAATTACAAGATAAATGGCACTGCCTGACGTTGTTTCCTACGAAGTTCATGGTTTTGCCGATGCCTCCAACTTAGCATATGGAGCATGTCTTAACATTCGTACAGTCTCAGATCGAAGTGTGAAGACAACGTAAGTATGCAGTAAGTCCAAGATAGCACCGATCAAGCGTCTCACAATACCAAGAATGGAACTCTGCGCAGCACTCTTACTCTCCCGATTAGCTTCCAAGGTTATTCCCACCCTGAAGATGGAACTTAGTCACATCTCGTACTATTCCGTCAGAAGATTGTTCTTGCTTGAATGAAAAAACCACCAGTTCAATTGAATTTTTTTGTACGCAACCGCATCGCGGAGATCTGTAGTCAGACACAGGATGTCCAGTGGAAATATGTACGAACCGATGAAAATCCAGCCGACGTGGTGTCGCGTGGTCTGTTGCCAATTCAACTTGCCTGTTACCAGTTGTGGTGGAATGGACCGCCTTTTCTTCGCCAGCATAACTACCGGACGAACCTGAACTTATTCCAGATGATGAGTTGCCAGAATGGAAGTCCACTGCAATTGCTGCTGCAGTCATTCGTCATGAGACTCTCCCGTTTATGACCAACATAAGTTCATTCCGAAAACTCCAGAAAATTGTGGTATTTATTTTAAGATTTGTGAAAAATGTAAGGCTATCCAAGTCTCAGAGGTTTCTCTCAAGGTTTCTTATTGTTCCATTCAATTGAGGCATTCGCTAGAAGTTATTGTAAGATACGTCCAGCACACGGAATTGTTGGACGATATAAAGGCCTTGAGATCTGGACAACTTGCTCGTCGACTTGCTGACCTACGCCCTACTTTTGGTAACGATCAGCTGCGGGTTGGTGGTAGGCTGCAGAATTCCCGCTTGTCATTCGATGCTAAACACCGGATGAGAATCCCATCACGGAATCACTTGTGAGAGCTTTACATGAGGCAAATTTGCACGTCAGTCCGTCAGGTTTGATTGCTCTGATTCGCCAAAGATTCTGACCTCTCAACGCACCGAACACGGTGCGTAAGGTGATAAGGTCATGTATCCTGTGTTTCCGGTCAAACCAAAAATTACTTCAACCTACGATGGGCAACTTACCCGAAGTTAGAATTGTTCCTGCCGCTCCATTTGCCAAATCAGGCGTTGATTTCGCTGGACTAATCCTAATTCATCGAAGAAGGATGCAAGTCAGTGCTGGTGAAGGCATACATTTCTTCATTGTTTTTTTTTTCGCCCAATTGAATCACGACCAATGTGTTTCCGGAAGAAGAAGATTTTTGCTATAATTATTGAAATGCTTTTATTTTACTTTAATTTATGTTTTCTGTAGCCTAAATGAAGTAAGCACTTTATTTTGTCACTGTTTTTTTTCATCGCAAATTATTTTTTTTTCTTTAAGTAAAACTCCTTTTTTTTGCAGTATTCCATAAGTGAAACCTAAAAAGAATATAAAAAATAAGATAATAAAAAAAATACAGTGGGTTTACTTTAATTTGAACCAAGTTAATGAGAGAAATTGAAAAAACGATGAGGTGGGCACTATATTTTGCCTATCAGTGTAGGTTGGAACCAGTTCCAACCTGCGATTCCCGAACTTATTGCCAGCGCAAACCTCAACCCGATAAGAGTTACAAATAAAACCGTATACACGGATGTTAAACACACAAAAAGCCGACCCAATTTTGATATCTGATCCAGTTTGGAACTGAATCAAAAACGAATTCGCTATTACAGTCCATACGTACAATCGAGAAGATAAATAAACAAAGTTTTGTAAAGTTACCTTTCGTGGCAGACTTCTTTCTCCGAACCGAACCAAAACAAAACGGTCTTTTTCAAGACCAGCAAGGAGTTGAATCCAAACTCCGCCGAGTTTGAGCTTATCATTTTAGTGAGGCCTCCTTCAACCGAAGGCTTCGCCAGTTCCTGCAGTGATCCAAGAGAGCCCAGGGTTTGTTTCCTTTTATAAAAAGGCAATTGTTTCTGTAATTGATTAGGAACAACTTTACATTTGCATTAAAATACAATGGACTTTTTTTTTTCGGATAGTGATAAAAAAAAGCTAAGATAGATAATTGCTTTTAGTAAATTTCCCATGGAAGGTAATTATTTAGGCTTACTCACAGAGAACAGTCATCCAAGCTAGAGTGCCCTCCGTGTGTAAATTTCTGTAACTGTCATTTTAAAATTTCAGCTTGTTTCCGTAAGTTTTGCTGATTCGTATGTTGATGGCGCCACATGCCCGCCTTGAGATTTGATTGTCTGTCAATTTTAGTTTGGTGAAACTACGACTAGGCAGCGCTGATTTTCCAACGGTTTGCTTTAACAAATTTACACAGTAAATTGGGGAAAAAATGTTCGAGCCTGGATGTCTGTCCTCTGTGGCTTACTTGCAAAAAAAATGTACGCCCTTGCGAGCGGCAGTTGACGGGATCATTCGCCATGGTGGACAAAAACATGCGTGTAGGCATATTTTTGAGTTCTAACTTCGTTTTATTTATCAACCCCTCCTCAGTTTTTGCAACAAAATTGTTGGAGTAGATTTTACCCTTCAGGTTGGCTCAGAAATTCTCGATGGGACGCAGCTGGGGGACGTTGGGCGAGCTAGCCAACTTGGGTACCACATTGATATTCAGCCGCTCCATCTCCTCCAACGATCGATTCGAGTAGTGGGTCGACGCCAGATCCGGCCAGACCACCGCGTCTTTGCCTTTGTGGTATTTCTTGATGAACGACGCAACTTTCGGCAGGCATTGCGTACTATAAACTTCTCCATTCACGGCCAGTCCGGAGCGAAAGAAAAGCGGCTTTGACATCCCCGAAACCAGTGGACGTGACTTCCGCTTCCTGACATGTATGTTCATGTTCGCCAGGTACTTTTTCACTGTTTGGCCGGTTGAACCGACCTCCCGGCCAAGCGCATCCTTTGGAGCTTCTTGTCGCTCAGGGTCGTCGGCCGTCCGGAAGAGGGCTCTCTTTCGATGCTCTGATTGTTGTCTAATAGTGCCAAGATATTGTAGATGCCGGAACGGGCGTATCTGGCGTCCACACATTGCCGCACGATGTCAGTTTTCGACGCGGCGGGGTGCCGGTCTTTGAACGCGCACACTTCTGAACGTTTTTGCCATCACGATTAGAGTTCGACTGATAGAGCTGTCTGTCGGCTGACTCATGGGTTACTATGATTGATGCTGCATGGGTAGTTTCGTCAGTGCGGGTAAAGCTAAACCCATGAAAAATCAGCAAGTAGAATTAAAAATTCAATAAAATCGGTCTGCGATAAACCATTTGAACAATCACATTCCATTCTGATCCGTCACGCATTTTTGTAAAGAAGTAATATAATAAATAAAGACTCCGTAAACTAATTCTCCTAAGTTGCGAGTTAAAGTTATTCGAGCGAAAGAACACTGTTATTGAATCCAAGGGCGATCACATAAAATATTAAACAATGTTATTTTCTTATATAGATATGATGAGCATGAGCATGATTGACTGCTTGCGGTTGCTACTCTGTTATTGCCAGATCGGCTGTTATTACACAGAGAACCAACAGATGATGTTTGGGACTAACAGTCATCCTCAAAGTGTAAAAACTGGCGATCTAGAATTTAAAAAAGCAATACCAGCGCCGGCCGCATCCATCTATGTGCAGAGTATCCATCGGAACATCACCTTTCAAAATGGGTTGCAGCTCACCTTCTGCCCTCCTTCTCTTCTTCTCGCCAACTATACAGGGAACGCACGCTGCTAAGCACCGTTGAATCTTCTCCTCCATCGCAGGGATCTTGATGGTTTTCATTCTATTGTCGTCATTCTGTGCCACTCGGAACTCGCTCGCGATAGCGCGTTGACGTGAGGCATATTATCATCTGACCGATGTTAAACCGTGTAATCGAAATCCGCTGAAACGAGAATTCACCATCTTCTTAAAGATGGAATCTGTTCACAATAGCGAAATATTCACTCAAAAATACAGCGAAAGTGAATGAAACCCAGGATTTTTCTTCTTTTAATATTATTCAACCATGACAGAATGAACAGATCGAATAAAACTTGAAGTAAAGGTAAATAGGATTTAATGAAAGCATCTGGATTTTCTATCTCATTTTCTCAGTTCCTATCAAATGTTAGATACGTCTATTTGAAAAGTTATGCTTGAATTCTATACGGAAATAGTCATAAGGTCGAAAGTAACATTTGTAAACAATGACTTCAAGCGTATTTTTCTGGGATCTGCTTGCTTCCACGAAACAAATAGCACCAGAAATAGATACAAGGAGTTATTACCTTCCCGTTGGTAGTAGATGTAGATGTGAGCTACCTGACATTTCCATGAAATTTACGTTTTAAGTTTACAAATGGTATACAAATGTTACTTTCAACCTTTTGACGATATTGTGTACATTTGTTTTATCTTCCTTCAATTCCTACTTTCTTTCCACACACACTAACCCCGAGAAGGCTGCGGAATATCGGTCACCCACACTGATCAATCATATTTGCATATCGCGAAAGATTCTAATAATCATTGTTGAATGATTTCTCTAAGGCTGATGCTATACTGGAAGCGATTGGAAGCGTTCGCGTCAAAACACTATTGATGAAAATAGATGCGTATCGCGTAAACCTGATATAGCTAACGCGACGCGATGTGGTGCGAACCGGCCGTCAAACGCGTCAAAGCAGCCCGAGTGGTGTTTTGACGCGCATAAACGCTAGAGGTTCTGCGACTGGGCAGTTTTATTGTTATTCTGCTGACAGTTATTCTGAGATAGCCATTTTTTGACTACATTCTATGGATTTTAATGAACATCCTCCATACGTCAAAAAATGCCTTTTTATTTAATCTAAAAAAATGAATAATTTTAAGTTCTTTTTTTATTCCAGTTTAAAGAAAAAATACATAAAAACAAGGCTATCATCAAAGTAGAAATATGGATTTGTTATAATTGACTGGCTTTGCCGGGAAAAAAAAAGGTGAAAATAAAACAATGGGTCCTTGCTAGCCAAACCTGAATCAAGTATCATGGACAGGCTACGAGGCACTAATGAGATCATTTAAATTGATCTTTATCTATTTATACTATAATCGGAAATGAAAAATTTCTCCTGCAAATCGACAATCCCAGCAAGAAAAACATGTTCCTGCCTTATGATGTATTTTATTTGCTTGTGGGGGCTTTAAGATAAATCGATACGGAATGTAAAATAACAATGTTATTTTCTTATATAGATATGATGAGCATGAGCATGATTGACTGCTTGCGGTTGCTACTCTGTTATTGCCAGATCGGCTGTTATTACACAGAGAACCAACAGATGATGTTTGGGACTAACAGTCATCCTCAAAGTGTAAAAACTGGCGATCTAGAATTTAAAAAAGCAATACCAGCGCCGGCCGCATCCATGCAGGTCAAATAAGGATAGGGTAGGAGTATGTTGACGTGATACTCGCTTTGATGGAAGCCAAGAACATCTCTGCACTTCCACGAGAACTCACTGGGATGTTGGATATATAGGGTAGGGTTAGCAGCATGGTTCGTTTTGGTATACGGAACGCTGAATTTAGGTAGGGATATCATTTCGATAACCATAAAATTACCATAAATTATTTAAAATTTTGATTCCGATTTAAACCAACAGAAAATATGAATGCAATTGGGGTCAGGCACAAGTGTGCGTGGTTCACAGTACTGGAATATAAAAATGTCAAGAAACAAAGCTATTAGTTTAAGAATGGCAAGCGTTAAAAGATAAATGAAGAAAGAAAGAAATAAAGTTAAAATCAAGTTTAGTGAATTCGTGTATAACTCGTGACGTGCAAACGAAACCTAAATTAAACGGAACAGGAAAGACGAAAATATTTTTAACGCGACGTAATTTATATCGGACTACCGAACGTTCACCTGTTGAAAATCCGACAAAAAAAACCACTGAACACAGCAAAAAAAATTCTAAGTGTGTGTGTTTGTGCGTGTGTACATTCTAACACTCATTGGCCGGCAATGGTATTATGGAAGAAATCTGTTTACAACAACCCCTCAAGTGATCATTGGAAGCAGCTTTAATCCGAGAGCTGGAAAGTGATAGCTCTACTGCAGATCCAGCAACCCATTCCAGAATGTCTGGAGAGTCACGCCCATTCCGAAGTTACTTACAGCCCCGCATGTATACATTACCGATATCATTTGGATAAGGGCACTGCAACACACTTCCAGATTTGGAAATGTTCAATTTCCAAACCAGGCACGTATTTGGTATTATTTAAAAATAAGGTTATTGTTATATAGTTATAGGTATAGTTATAGAATTAGAATTATAGAGTTATAGTCAGACACATCTCACCCATGGCCGCTTCCTTAATTACACTCGCTTGTTCATCCGTAAATATGAAAATTCTCGACGTTGATTCGTAATTAGCTTCATGCACTCGTGACGAAATAAGCGCAAAAATTGACGTTGACAAACCGCCCGATAGATATGCAACCTACACAACTACGTGGTGAACGCGGTGAACGCATCTGAAATTATGTGGCAGCCTTTCACGCATGCACATTGTCTTCGTTGGCTGCTTCTGACAAGCAAATGGCCGTTTTCAACATGCACTGGTCTTCCTCTTTTTTCACTCCACACTGCCAATATCAAATCCCCGCTATGAGGCGACTCTATAACGAACTTCAAAACTCAAATAATTATCGATTCAATCGCGACAAAGCGGACAAATACTCAAATTTTATCATTTATGTCCGGATTTCACAACACTACCACTAATAAGCAAGACTAAGCTGATGTAACTTTTCTTCCGGGTGCGGGGGCGAAGCACAAAAAACCAAAAAATGTAGAAATACTACCGACACTCACACATTTCGGGTGCGAATCGATTGTATTCACTACGTCTTTCCCAAAGCACGCCTATATTTAATTATTTCACTGTTAGTTAGAGTTAAATAACGAATTATTGTTTGATTTTTGTTCGCGAAAACGACGCAGCAAAAACAAAACACGTCAGTTTAGAAGCACGGCTTGCTGCGATCTTTAATTCACCGTTCTCTATATTAGCTTAGCTTGCTTAGCTGAGCTTAGCTTAGCTTAGCTTAGCTTGAGTGACTGCACGTATCGATGGTTGCTACTCCGTGATTGATCAGAATCAGTGAAATTGCACAATGAATCAACTGAATGGGGCTGGGAGTAACCGACCATTCTCACTCATCGACCATCAGTATCCTACAAGCGACACGTTCGGACGTGTTTTTCGCTTCCTTATCGTCGCGCGCTTTTGTTCGGGAAAACCGTTTGTGAAGATTGTTGTTCGTCATCGGACGATGTCGAGAAAGCGAGGAAAGGGCCATCACAGCCCTGCCAAGCAGGACCAAGCCTCTTCGGAGAGCAACCGGAAGAAGAAGAAGAAGCGCCAATCGGACGCGGCCAGCGAAGCAAGCCAACGTACGGCGACAAATACAAGCGATGTCGGAGATTTCGGTGCCACAGCAGAGGACCCCAATGCCGCCGAGTCAGGGGCGACCAAAATTAAACTGCCACCGCTGGTGGTTAAATCGGTGCCTTTAGGCAAACTTTTCAGCGACTTCACGTCGTTGGGCGTCAAGGCGGAGTACAAACTCACCGGCATCGGCACCAAGGTCATTCTGCACACCCAAGCGGAATTCGACCTAGCGAAGTCATTCCTCAAGGATTCCAAGGTGGAATTCTTCACCCATGACATCCCTGGTGAGAAACCCTTCAAGGCAGTCATCAGGGGCCTACCGAACTTCGATCCCAAGTCGATCGAAAACGAGCTGAAGGATCGGTACAAGCTAGCTCCACTCGCCGTCTACCGGATCAAGAGGAGGAACGAAAAGAGGCACCCGGACTCCCTTTTCCTGGTTCACTTCAAAAAGGGAACAGTTACCCTCAATGGGCTGCAAGCCGTTCGCATCATCGGATCTGTCATCTGCCGGTGGGAGCCATACCGAGGCGGTCGTCGTGACGTCACTCAGTGCCAGCGGTGCCTCAACTTCGGTCATGGTACCCGCAACTGCAACATCAAGCCCCGGTGCGGCACCTGCGCCGAAGAACATGCCACATCCGACTGCCCATTGAGTGGATCCGAAACAGTGGAGTACAAATGCGCCAATTGTGGTGGTGCTCATCAAGGTTCCGACCGCCAGTGTCCCAAGCGCGAGGACTTTAAATATATCCGCAAACAAGCATCGACCAGCAACCAACCGGGAAGGAAGAAGAACAAGGAGAGTGCCCCCCCGGCGCTCACTGAAGCTCAATTCCCAGCACTCCAAGCAAGACGTAGGCAGCCGCCTCCCGTCAACAACCACAGAACCCCCGGTGCCCCCGCCATGGGTTCCCAAGCAAGCCGGTCAGCCCAGCAAACCCCCCCTGCTGCTACCAACCAGCCGAATCAACGCTCCACCCCCGCTCCTGGCACGTCGTACTCCCAGGTTGCGGCCGGTGACGCCGAAGAAGATGACTCGCTCACTGACGAGGAACTCGCCACCGTTCTGGTGGAAGCCATCATCATCAGACGAACCTGCAAGACCCGAGCCGAGCAGATTCGCGCAGTAGCCGCTTTCATCACCAAACATGGCTACTAAACCGCTAACCATCGTCACATGGAACGCTTGCTCTATACGAGCAAAAACAATTGAGCTTGCCGACTTCCTTGGCAGGCACAACATCGACGTGGGCCTCCTCACAGAGACCCATCTCAAGGCAGGTGACAGCCTCTGGTTGCCTGACCACAACATCATTCGGCTCGATCGCACCAGCTCCAGGGGGGGTGGCATTGCGGTCGTCGTGAAGAAAGGACTCAAGTACCACATTCTACCTCACATTAATACTTCGGTCATCGAAGCGTTGAGTGTGGAGGTGGAAACAACTTCCGCAAAAATCCGATTCATCGCCGTCTATTGCCCTCGGCAGTGTGCTGTCAGCAACGGAACGGCAACGAAATTCAAGAACGACCTGGCCAACATCGCTCGAACCACTTCCCGGTTCGTCATAGGCGGGGACCTCAATGCCCGGCACGAAGCTTGGCGGAACTATCGGCGGAACCGGAATGGAAGTCTGCTTTTCGACCATGCCCAGCACGGACTGTACACGGTGCAGTTCTCAGACGAACCAACATTTACCTCGCGAGCGGGGAACCCTTCCACCTTGGACATCTTCCTGACCAACCCCAACATATCCAAGCCGGTGGCTCACAACGACCTCAGCTCCGACCACCAACCGGTGGTGGCGGAAGTTGGTGTCAACGTGGACCCAGCCCCCCGCTGCCTACGAAAGGACTACCACCACGTCAACTGGGTGTCGTTCGGACGAACGGTAGACAACAACATCGACGAGAATCCACCCCTCGGCACCATTGAGGACATCGACCGAGCACTGGAGGGACTGCAACGAGCTGATGAGACGTGCGTGCGACGAGTTCCGGTGAGGGGTAAGTTTGTCGCAATTGATTCCCACACCCAACTGTTGATCCGTCTAAGAAATGTTCGTAGACGCCAGTTTCAGAGGACTGGGGATCTGGACAAAAAACAAGAAGTGGCCAATCTGAATAGGCAGATTGCTTCCAGAATGGTCTCACTACGAAATGAAAATTTCGGGCGCATGGTCCAAAACCTGGACGACCGCTCCAGACCATTCTGGAAGGTTGCTAAGGTCCTAAAAACTCATCCCAAACCTGTTCCTCCGCTCAAGGTCGCCAACAATATTTTAATTACCCCTCAGGAGAAAGCAAATGCGATTGGCAATCACATCGCTTCGTCGCATCTGCTTGGCTCCACTATCCTAAGTCCGCTCGAAGGTCAGGTTGAACAATGCGTCCAAAATCTGGATGCCTCCCCTTGTGTCGTTCCTCCGGAAGATAGAATCACCGTAGAACACATTTGCTCAGCGCTGAAGTTCTCCAAAAACATGAAGGCTCCCGGGTTTGACGGAGTATTCAACTTAATACTTAAAAGACTTACCATCAAAGTCTACTCTTTACTGAGTGCCATCTTCAACAGATGCTTGGAGTTGCACTATTTTCCAAGCATCTGGAAGATGGCAAAAATCATCCCGATCCTCAAACCCGGCAAAGACCCAACTTCACCCACAAGTTATAGACCCATCAGCCTTCTCTCAGCGCTGAGCAAATTGTTCGAGAAACTAATTCTCAACCGTCTGCTTGCGTTTGTCGAGGAACACAACATCCTTCTTCCGGAGCAGTTTGGGTTTCGGAAAGGCCATTCCACTACACATCAGCTAGTTCGGGTGATGAACCTCATCCGAAGAAACAAAGCTGTATCCAAGTCCACAGCCATGGCATTGTTAGACGTCGAGAAGGCGTTTGACAATGTCTGGCACGACGGGCTTGTGTACAAGCTTTGCAACTTCAACTTTCCTCACCATCTCATCAAAATCACCCGTAACTACCTTCAGCAAAGGTCGTTTAGGGTTTCGATAAATAACTGTCTCTCAGACACCTTCTCCATCCCTGCAGGAGTTCCTCAGGGCAGCCTCCTAGGCCCCTTGCTTTACAGCATCTACACCTCGGACATTCCCCCTCTCGGCGACGGATGCGTGTTCTTTCTGTTTGCAGATGACACAGCCATTGCCGTCAAGGGCCGAAAGTCCCTTGAAATCACCACCAAACTCCAGCGATCCCTAGACACCTTTGCTGACTATGCTAAAATCTGGAAAATCAAAATCAATGCCTCCAAAACCCAAACAATAATGTTTTTGCACAGATATTCCGACAAACGCAAGCCCCCTCCGGATTGCACCATTATCATGGACGGCACAAGGGTTGAGTGGTCCGCCAAAGTCATCTACCTAGGGTTGATGTTTGATGAAAAGCTCCTTCCGCTCGCATATAGATAGGGTCGTAGCTAAGTTTTCCGCCCTAGTTAGGTGCCTGTATCCGCTAATTTGTCGCAGATCCCACCTCTCTAGGACTAACAAACTGGCCGTCTACGAGCAAATCATTGCACCCGCGCTACTTTATGCAGCGCCGGTGTGGGAATCATGCGCGCAGACCCACAGGAACAAGGTCCAAGTCGCCCAAAACCGTGCTCTGAGGATGATCCTGGATCGTCCTTATGACACCAGGATCACAGACCTCCACCAGGAGGCAGACATCTTAAAAATAGACGAAAAAATAGCCGCAATCACAAACAAATTTGTACAGAAATGTAGCACTTCCCAGCATGCTCTCGTCAGCAGCTTGTATATAGTAGGTTAGATGTAAATAGTAGGATTAGTGTAAATAGTAGGTTAAGATAGAAGTAGTTTTTAGGTAGTCTTTCCAATTTTAAACCAAACCAACTCCACCAAGGTGGTACATACTCAAACAAGCCTTCAAGGCTAGAAACTTAGAAAAATAATTAATTAATCACACTATCAAAGATGAAAAGGAAAACCTGCATCACTTGCAAAACTGAAATCCCATGTAAAACCCAAACAAAACGCAGAAATATAAGATCTTTAAGTAAGTAAGTAAGACCATTCTCACTGTACACGTTTCAGTGACTCAATTTCTTTAATAATCAATAACGGCGCCGGCCACGTCCTTGCAATCAGTTGGGAATAGGGACGGAAAGTTAGTGTGACCTTTGCTGATTAGGGACCGTGTTTACCTCTGCATCCCCACAAAGGTCACAGGAAGGAGGTTTTTCTATGTTAGTAGGGTAGGGTTCGATGGATCAGGATTCACCTTGATAAGTGATGTGATCATATATATTATATTATGCATTATAAAATTAAATGAACATTCACACATACATACACATGTATACATACACAAACATACACATAAATACACATACATATACATAAATATCGAATATATACAAATTCAAATTCATATAAACATTTTACTTACCTCCGATATTAGATGCTTTTGGTTGAGCAGTTATGCTTTGACGTTGTTGTCCGTGTTTACTTGTAGATTTCTCCGTTTTTGAACTCCAAAGGCGGGCTGCTTGGTAATCTAATCCTTCCATTCCCGTTTCGAAATTTGTTTAAGTAAGTTCTTCGCCTTTCATAAAAGCTCGGGAGCAGTTTCGTAGCGAATCGAATAACGATCTCTATCTGTTATATTTTTAGAATATGGTGGAGCCTTCTTAACATAGATAGCAGGTTGACCGCTCGGTGACGCTATCGTTTTCGAAACTGCATTCATTTGAGAAACCTGCCCTGAAGAATGTATTTCTCGCCGGGCATAACAACAGGCTCTCCCCGGAGGTGGTGCTTAAGCCACTCGTCAGAAAATCCGAGGGATAGAGAACCCCGTAGGTACTTGTTGTGTGCCAAAACTACATAGACCATACCGTATAGTAAGAGCGACGAACTAGGCGATAAGACCAAAGCCCGACCCCCACAAGAGAATGGTAACCTGAATATTCACAATACAACAAAACAACACAACTGCCCCTCCACCCAAAGCCATCAGATATGGAATTTTAACAGTGGTACCATTAGCTTTTGTAGGGCGAACAAAAAACTAACCCACAGCTCTTCAACTCAATTAGCTCACTGAAAACGATTCTTAAGTTCTCAACACACGCATCCCATATGGAAAATGAACCACGATCCCATTCGACACAGAAAAAAGCTCAAAACTTTTCGCCCAGTTCAAATAAATAGAAAAAAATACTACTTAGCTGCGGTTTCCTCGTATCAATTCTTCTTCTTCTGGATAATAATTCGAGTCTTCGAGGAAAACTTTGGCACTAAAACTAGCATTTGCTCGCACTTCAGGTTCAACAGCTAATTAATGTGGAATAAATACTACTAGCAAACAGAGTAAAATTTGGAAATTTTACAGAGCACAAATAAAACGATACGTCAAACTCCTTAATTCACCGTTCTCTATATTGCACACGAAGTTTTTTTTTTCCCACTTAATGTGTTTCCAATTCACTCGCATTTTTTTTCGAGTAGTAGTAGTAACTTCAAAACTTCTGTTGATTAGTGTTATTAAGAGAACTTCCTATTCCATTCGACAATTTTGTTTAGCTCATTTTCTTATATAGATGTAGATGTAGACAAACTTTTTTTTGCGTATTTTTTCTATCGTTTTATTGATTCTTCCATAGTGAGTATCGTGTGAATTTGATAGCAAAATGACAAGCACTTAAAATTAAATAAATCCATTGGCGTAACTACTGGGGGTGCCTAGGGGGCCAGGCCCCCTCCAGAATTCTGTAGGCCCCCCCAGGATTTTTACCTAATATATTTCTAATTTGAAATGAAACACTATTAATTTTTTATTCTTTGCTCCCTTCAGAGAAGGTCTTTACTCCTTTGCATTCTCTTTTACACACACTCATCCCACTGTACCTTATAGGATGAAAAGTTGGTATATTCATCAAGAAAACCATAGTTAACGACAATTAGGTACATGAGAACTCCGATATATCAACATTACATCCACTTCGCTCGAGAGTTTGCGTCTGTTAAAATGTGTTGAAATTGGAAATATCTTCCCAACATCATTGGATCCTAGTTGTGAACAGCAATTTTTGCTAGAACCAAAGATGTAAAGAGCAAGTATCGAGCTCGGCAGGTTATGAAATCTAATAGAAGTAGTTTGAAATTGAACGGAGGTCATTTGTTAAGCAGTATTTCGAAGCAAACGCACACACTTTTGCCACACATTCCCATGCGGGGTAGGTCACGGATCCGCCACCTTGACTGGCAAAAATGTATGCGCTTGATCATGCGCAAATACCGCTCAAGGCACAGAATGGTTCTAACGATGTGAAATCTCTGTTTTTACATTCCCTTGAGACAACATGTGATGGAAATCAATGTCCAATTAGAGGTTTTAAAACCACAACTTCTCATTTTTACCAGTAGTGTTTTTTTACGTCGTTGTTAACTTAACAACCTCGGAGAGAAACCCAGTAAGGTGTCGTTTGCTGATCCTCCTAACAGCATATTTTGATGGAAACCCCATCATTGAATAAATACACTATTAATAATGTTTTTTTTATTGCGTTTACTTCGAAATACTGCTTAACAAAAGCTCTACGCCTTAGCTCTAAAAAATTCTGAATTCTAATAGTTCAATTCTATTTATATTAAAACCTCTATCTAAAATAATAGTGACAGTGAAATGTAGAGACTGTTAAGTTTAAACATAAGATTTTAAACACTTTTCTATGTACGTATTTTAGTTTTATTATTCAAGAAGGTATTGCAATAATGAGTTTTGTTCAAAGTCGCATTTTAGAATTCACGATATCATTTTCTCATGTACGAACAATTTAGTAGAGTATAGACTCCCCAGATTGATTAAAAGTTTCGAAGCTAACGAATGTCCATAAGCAAAATATGGAGATAGAAGTTTATTCATTAACGATAATATTTTCGAAAATTTAGTTTTAGAAGTTAGGTTAATATATAATCAGGTAAATTCTTGAAATCATAACATTTGTGGGGGTTGATATCAGTACCACTAGTTGTTGATATAGACTACATAATGGGCCTGTATGTCAAATTTTATTAAAATTCGCTTCACTTTTATTACAAAAGTTGTATCACATTTATTCTTAAGATTTCTTTAAAGGATTTGATTTTCAATCAAAAGGTTCTACTTTTGGCTGGAATAGTTCCTAGTATACAGTTGTCGCGAAAATATTAAAAACATCTACAGTTTTTCATACAAAATTGTCATATTTGACATTCTCTATGTCAGCACTCAAAAGATAGATTGAGCTGAAATTTTGACTATAGCTATACAATGGAAGTTACCTGAATTTCAAAATGTTTTGAATT
This sequence comes from Aedes japonicus, assembly GCA_034211315.2. Classification (NCBI taxonomy): domain Eukaryota; kingdom Metazoa; phylum Arthropoda; class Insecta; order Diptera; family Culicidae; genus Aedes; species Aedes japonicus. The sequence goes on along the minus strand of JASCZW010001697.1, from coordinate 122,029 downwards.
TATAAACTGTACTTCAAAGTCTTCAAAATGACATCCGATCAAGGGTGAGTCGCTTAGAACAGTGTGCCAGCAACGATGTTTTACACACTAGACGAATTTGTTACATAACTGCGGAGCTTCGATTTTCAATCCAAAACACACATGTGGCACATTGAGGCACACTTTTGACAGTTGAGCTTTAAAAATAAGAAACTAGCAACCTTGCTAATATGCGTTATTGGTTGCCACGTACAGCAACCAAATAAAAATTTAAACTGACAACACAGCGGCACCTTCGGGACAATACGGGAACACTCATGCAACATTGGAACGCTTGTAGACACAGTAAAATAAAATAGCACAGCAGAAGCGTGCGCTGAGCAATCCACCCCTTGAATCCGATCCACCGTCCTGGAAAATTAAAAAAAAAAATATTTTCTTTTACAAAATAGTTTACTTTCTAAGAATGAACTATTTTGCCGAAGAATTTATTCTTGTAGAACTTTTCAATTTTAAATAATTTTAAAACTTAATTGTTGCCAACCCTTCTAACAAGGCAAATCTGATACCATTTTGAAGACTGTACTTGAAAATTTAAAAATTCATAACGGTGCGCACAGAACATTCAAAAAATTATTTAATAAGAAACTTAAATTGAATTCCACTGAATGGTTTAAAAATATCCACATTGTGGCAACTGACAAAAATCTCTAAATTTATAAATTACTGTTTTTTATTCAGTAATAGAGTCAGTTTAATTGGAGAAAAAAAATTGCTAAGTTAAGACGTGATTGCCTTTTAACTTTATGTAACAATTGATTTACAGAATTCCGTTAAAATACGGTTAGCGGCTAGATAGCTAGTTCAAACTTATTGAATCTGTTTAATTCATTAAATTTGATATACTGCAAGTAAATCGTTACATCATCTAATTAATTAAAGCTTGAAACTATTCTTGAATTTGTTATTAGATATAGGTAGCAACTGAAATCACAATTTGAAATTAACATCTATAGGATTTGTGCGGAGGAAACAGAAAAATTGAGAGCCAAAATTTATAAATATTATTGATAATATTCACAGATAAAAAGAAACATTGAATTTTCTGCGTTTCTAATGCACATAAAGGGAATGCTAGATTTGGCAGAAAATAATGGGATATTTTATGTAAATTTAAGATAACGCCTGAATCTAGCCTGTTGTATGAAAGATTGCAAACATTGTTGTATGGCGCATCAAGGACTACAACCAATTGCGTTGTTTACGCCTCCATTGGCTTTGAATTAAACGAGCGGAATTTTTTGCGCTTGTTAAAATTAATAATTTTTTTCTGTGTAACTAATAAAACTTTATTACAGCTAAAGCTGTTCCTAACAAACTTAGAGTTTTTACGGGACGCTACAAAAAATCATTATTAACAATAGGTACTTAAAAATTATATTGAAACCCCTGACCACGGCTTATAAAGGACACCATGCCCCAGGTATATTCAGACTTTTCAGCAAGGAGCAACTTTAAGTTAATAGCTGCATATCAAAACGCTCAATTTTTCTTCTTAACTTTTCGCCTAACTTCTCAGCCATGAAACGCATAAAAACATGACGCAGATCCGATTTTCAAATATTGCTAATTCAAATATTTGGAACGGAGTTGTGAAGGAATCAGTATCAACCGATAGAATTTTGAAGATTTTAAACGCGTTATCCAAATTAATCTATATTTTGATATAAATTTAAAATGTTTATTGACTCAATACTGTTCTTTGAAGTTTTTCAGATTTTTACTTGAAAAATGACTCTATATAGATTCAGGACTATTCTCCGCCTCGGATGAGTTGAGACGCCTCAAGAGAATTGAGTAAGGTGACTACAGTAACCTCGTGTGAGTCCATTCTCCATTTTATCCAGACGGAATAATATGAGGTATATATTCACTCCACTCGATTCTCCACTCACCGAGGCGCAGAATAGACCTAATTATTCTATAAAACCTGTCTTGATTTATCAATTAAAATAACCTGTCCTCAACAATTACGCTACTTTTGTCGCTCTTTTCAATATTCGTATAAACGAAAAAAAAATCCTTCGCGCAAGCCCCCTCCAGGCCCCCTCCAGACTAACTGTCTAGCTCCGCCAATGAATAAATCATACAAAAACATGCATTGAAACATCTTACTTTTCAACTGAACAACAGGAAAATTGCGAATTGGTGGTAGGACTGAACAAACTTTTTTACATACTGTACTTACCCATACTCCCAAGTATAAGCGTAACTTAATAAAGCTTGCTTCAAATAGAATTGGAACAAAAACAATTGCCTGCATTTCAGTTATTTATTATTGAATTCAAGATCTTTTTTTATTCAAATGTAGCGTTTTCTTCAAACTTTTAAGTAAAAATACGGATAAAATTATTCGTCACGGTTTCGAAGGAATTCTCGAATTTTTCCTGTAACACGGCTCATTAGGCGGCGCACACCTTCTTCCACCATCGTTTTAGCTATCTTGTTCCATCAGGTCTTCATCTGATTGATGTCTTTGACAACCTTTCCCTTTGCCTTGAGTCTCCTCTTCATGATTGCCCAGTATTTCTCAATAGAGCGGAACTGGGGGCAGTTGGGAGGGTTAACGTTTTTCGGGACAACCTGGAGCCCTTTCTCTGCATACCATTCTTGAACGACTTTGCTGTCTTGAACTGACAGCTTGCCAAATCTGGCCAAAACATTACGGGATGGTCGTGGGATCAAATGAACGGCAAAATTCATTATTGGAGACACTCTTTTTGGTATAGAGGTATACCTCGTTGGTACGTACATCAACATTCGCACTTCAAATCGCAATTGCATAGAAACTACTGGTTAGATCTGAGAGCTTATATAACCAAAACAAAGAGCAATCTTTTACTCTGTCTTTTGGTTGTATTAGATTTTCGATACAACCAGTAGTGTCTATGCAATTTCGATTTGAAGTCGGAAGGTTTATGTACGTACTATCGAGGTATACCTGTAGTTCCGACGTCATTGTCTTATTTGTAACGAAAACTTTCGTTTTTTTGCCACAGCTGCAAATGCCCTGCCAAATCATGAATTTTCGTGCAAATTTGTCAGCAAAAACAAATTTAAATTTGGCTGGAACATCCCCTCGAGCCGTTGCCAAGTAAAATTTTTGACCTGGGATTTGCCTGAAGTCAGCCTTGACATAGGTTTCATCGTCCATCAGAAGACACCAGTCGAACTTGGTCAGCACCTGGTCGTATGGCTTCCGTGCACGGATTTTGGCCACACTATTCTGTTTTATGATCCGATTTGGCTGTTTGCTAGCTCGATACGACATGATTCCTTCCCGGAGTCGAGTTCTCCTCACGGTACTATGGGCAGCACCGAATTTTCTGGCCAAATCACGGTCCGACAGATTGGGATTCCTCTTAATCGTCTTCAAAATCTTACCACGCAGTTTCCGGTCGACAGTTCCACTCCGACGATTGGCTTGAGGCTTCCGAATCGTCGTCAATGTTTCCTTATACCGTTTGATAACGCGCCATACGGTATTTCTGGGCAATTTCAGCTGTTTAGCTAGCCTAGATGCAGACCACAATGGATTTTCCAAATAACTGTGCACAATTTTTTCCCTTCTGTCGGCTTCCATGTTGATTGTTTACAAAGTACAGTCGATTTGCGGAATGTCAAAAATACATACGTGAAGCTGACAAGATTCCCGACACGTGGGCGTCAAGAACTTTCAAATCCGTCCACCAGGAGCGCCACAGTATTAGCAAAAGTTTGTTCCAATTCTAAATGAAGCAAGCCTTATAATGTATAGCATAAATCTAATTGAAATGGGCCGAATGTAGTGCTTCCAGAGTTAATCAAACGCAAAGGTTCACAGCTGGAAGCATGTATTTTGGTATTTCGGCTTGTTCTTCCTCAAGTTTCAAGATCACTTCCTAAGTGAAGCAAAGCTATAATTATAGTAAATATATTTGTACAAGCGAGTGATTTAGTGAGCTGCTGGTGTCTCATTGTACACAACTAAACATTGATCATGTATCGAAAGACGAACGAAAATTTCCTCTCCGCTGGTAATCTGCAGGTGTCTGGTTCATAAATTATCCACAATTGTTCAACGTGTTCAACTTACTCTCGGCTGCGGCCCGCTGGTTGGAACAAAATTTAGCAATTAGAATGTAACGGGTGTTGTTTGTTTAGCGCTGGAGCTGAGAATCTGGAAAACCATGCAGCTTTCCCATGGATCGCTGGAGGACAACGACTCATCAACGGTCGTGGCCTGTCAAAGGAGACTTGCTTCGAATCGTGAGCTATAAATCACACTCAGTAATGCTCGAGCACCGTTTACGTTTTCAAGACCGAGCAACTAGCAATCTATCTAACTGTAACGGGGTTCTTTTTAAATGTAGTTCTAACCTCAATCCGTCAATTCTGAGCAGAATGATACCTCCGCCGAGAGAAATAGGGGTTCTATTCTAACAACCACGAATTCGCGATCGCCTCAATAAAACAAACAGTAAATCCCATTAGTGAGCTAGCTATCATGGGCGTTTGAGCCGGGCCGAATGCGAGGACGAGGACCTCACTTCGCCACACAGGTCCACCAGGAGATTGGATCCGATCGCCCTTCTTTGCGGCTCGCTGCCGCAATTCCAACAAGGTGCAAGGGAATACCCAACTTCCCAACGTGAAGTAGAAATGGCATGGCAAAGACAGAATGTTACTAAAAGTCGTGACATTCCATTTTTCTAGCGTGTATGCACGCGACCCCGCGAATGCGCATGTGCAGCTAAAAAAAAAGGTGTAAAAGCGTCCCTTATATGTCGACGAATGGAAAGTTGCAGCGCGAGCTTTTTCGAATCGCCGCAGCCGCTGCCGTTGTCGGTCGCTTGTCGTCGTCGTTGGCGGTGGTGTGGCCTATGACGATCGGCCGGGAGAACGGGGACATTGATCTCGCCAAGTGCTGACCCTCGGTGATGAACTTTGAACAACGGACAGCAACAGCAGCACGTTGTTGCGGTGGTGGTGATGAGTATGTGCTTCTCTAAAGATCTTCTCAACAACTTCACGCTCTGTGCTGGCTGGTGGCGTTGGGATCCTCTTCGAGATTGGGTTGATTTTCTGGATCTACCGCACTCGAGGGCGGTACGTGAGGACGAGGACAGTGAACTCTCTTGTCTTATGGCGGCGGCAACGACGGGGCTTCTGTTGGATGGGGTCGTGATGATCCATTCTTCACGGTGGCATCAGCCGTCATTGATTCGGAGTGGAGGTGTCAAGTTGCATGACGCAATTCATCATCGAGAGGCGCCAGGTTGATCCGAACTGAATTCGTTGGTCATTGTTGATGAATCCGCTGGCAGGTATCAAAGGCTATTACTCATCTTGAGGAAGGGCAGAGCAGACGGAAAACGTTTATTTATCCGCAGAAACTGACAGATTTCGGAGGAAACAATTTTGTTTCTTTTAATCGAATGAGTCATGCTGCTTTGTGAGAAGTGGTGCGCAACGACGCAAGCCGAATAAGAAATTAAGGGGAAATAACAGTTTCGGAGGCCTTCTGGAATGATCCGAATTGTTTTATTAGCATGATGTTGCATAGTGATAAATGGACTTTTTTTTGTTGTTTTTGGCATAATCAGCGTCTTGGTTATTGATTCAGGTAGATGAGCCTATTTGATGCTGCTCAATCAATGTTGCAGACAAAGTACTATTAACAATCAATCGGAAATTAGCGATCAAGAATTGGTTTACAGCTTAAGATCCTTTTGCCCACAAGTATAGTATCAAAGATGGCAAATGAATATTTTCTAGAATATTCTATTCAGACGATACACTATCTTTATATGATTGCAACGACGTCTGGTGATAGCACATGGAAATATTCGATACGTCCACATATCCTAGCACGGATCATAGTTTGCGTGCAACTTTTTTGACAGTCGAGATGCTGAGAGCAGGGTTGCCACATGCACAGCTTTATCTAGATTGACACAGATTTGTTTTACATTTTTCACACAGATATGTTAAGAGTACAGATTTTTTAGGATAAACCAAGATTTTTAGGATTTATAACATCTGCTTGTTAAATCTCATATTTAAAATATGTGTTTATTTAAGGATCCAACTTCTCACCAATTCTACCAACATTGTGCTATTTTAGGCCCATGACGCAAACAATTGACACTAACACCAACAATCAATAAGAACTGGCGATTTACAATTAACCTTCTGTTGTAAAACCCCTTTGTAGACTGAAACTGTTTTATTACCAATATCACTTTTTTCCCCTCTTAAACTTACACTGATAGGCAAAATAAAGTGCCCACCTCTTCGTTTTTTCAATTTCTCTCATTTACTTGCTTCAAATTAAAGTAAACACAGTGTAGTTTTTTTTCTTATTTTATTTTTTATATTATTTTCAAGTTTCACTTATGGAATACTGAAAAAAAGGAGATTTACTTAAAGAAAAATAAAATCAATTTGTGTTGAATAAAAAACAGTGACAAAATAAGTGCCCACTTCAAAAATCGTTTCCATTGGAAGACCCCTCGATTGTTTATGTTTTGATATTTTGACATGTTTTGAAGCAAACGGCTCAACCTGGTGCATTTGTATACGTGATCGCATTTGATTCAGTTGAAAAAAATGGATAACGCAGTGTTTTCGAAAACAATTCCCTTGTGTATCCGAAAATTGGTCGTTCGTGATGTGCAAAACGGTGAATCGCACCGGGCTGTCAGTAAGAAGTACAGTATCAGTAAGGCAGCGGTTGGCAAAATTCTTCTGAAGCTTAAAACGTTTGGATCAGTGGTGGATCGTCCTGGCAGAGGCAGGAAGCGGAAAACGGATGCGAGAACGGACAACAAGATCATGCGCGAAGTCAAGAAGAACCCGAAGGTAACTGTCCGCGAGATCCAGGAAACCCTTCAGTTATTAGTTTTCGGTCGAACTGTTCGTCGCCGTCTCGTAGCACAGGGGTTGAATAGCAAACTTGCCCGGAAGCGCCCATTTATCAGCAAGGCAAACAAAGCCAAACGGCTTAAGTTTGCTAAGGAGCATGCTGATAAGCCCCTAGAGTTCTGGAAAACGGTTCTCTGGACGGACGAATCAAAATTCGAGCTGTTTAACCGAAAGCGGCGGGTGTGTGTTTTTGGTTCAGATCGGGAGAGGAGCTTCAGGAGCGCCACATCCAAGGCACGATGAAGCATGGAGGAGGAAATGTGATGATCTGGGGGTGTTTTTCGTGGGGTGGAGTGTGAAGCATTGTGAAAATCGACGGGATAATAACGGCAGATTCTTACATCAACATCCTGCGAGAAAATCTGGAGGTTTCGCTGATCCAGGCGGGCCTTGAAGAGAAGTTCGTATTCCAGCAGGACAACGACCCGAAGCATATTGCCAAGAAGACCAAGTCTTTCTTCCGGTCTTGTCGGATCAAACCGCTGGAATGGCCTCCACAAAGCCCGGGCCTCAATCCCATCGAGAATTTTAGGCGATTCTCGATGCCAGGGTTGACAAAACTGGTGTTGCCAATAAAAATAACTATTTTGAGGCCCTGGAGCGCGCCTGGGAAGAGCTAGATCCACAGCACCTAAAGAACCTGGTCGAGAGCATGTCGAAGCGCCTGCAGGAGGACCTGAAGGGCAAAGGAGGACACATGAATTATTGAAATGCTTTTATTTTACTTTAATTTATGTTTTCTGTAGCCTAAATGAAGTGGGCACTTTATTTTGTCACTGTTTTCTTTTCAACACAAATTGATTTTTTTTTCTCTAAGTAAAACTCTTTTTTTTTGCAGTATTCCATAAGTGAAACTTAAAAAGAATATAAAAAATAAGATAATAAAAAAAAATAAAGTGTGTTAACTTTAATTTGAACCAAGTAAATGAGAGAAATTGAAAAAACGATGAGGTGGGCACTTTATTTTTCCTATCAGTGTAGATGGTAAATGCTCTATCACTGGAGGACATCGTGTTCGCCTGTTCCGTTGGATCATCTAGTCCAATTAGTTTCCTCGTCGATTCAGGAGCAGACGTGAAAGTTATTGGAGGCAACGACTGGATTCAACTAAAACGAGAGGCACAAACAGGAGTAGCTGTACTAGGATTTATTGACGAATCTTATAGAAAGTTGCATGCATATGGATCGTATAATCCGATGATTGTTGACTGCACTATCAAAGCGGAGATCTAACTGGATTCACTGAGCCAGGTATAAAAGCCGTGTTCCACGTCGTACCAAAAGGAAGAAGGTCATTGCTTGGACGATCCACTTCAAGTAACATGGGATTGTAACATGTAGGAAGCAAAATCAATTACTGTGAGAAAATGTCTATCGAAGAACTATTTCCAAAAATGCCGGGAGTCAAAGTAAAATTTAGCATCGACCAAACAATACCACCCATGAAAACCGCATATTATAACATACCAGCCGCGTACAGGTAAGAAATCAGTTGTAACAATATACAAGCACCACCTTCACCCTAAAAATAATACAGAAATTCAAATATTGAAATATCATCGCAATCTAAATACCCTTATGGTGCTTACAGGGAAGAAGCCCGGCGAAGACTACAAGAAATGGAAGCCCAAGGAATTATTGAAATGGTCACGTCCGCCCCTAGATGGATAAGCGGAATGTCCGCAGTGCCAAAAGGTAAAAGCGATTTTTGCCTTGTGGTAGATATGCGTGCCCCTAACCGAGCAATTAATCGTGAGTATTTCAGACTGCCACTCCTTGAAGAAATACGGGTTAAGCTTCATGGAGCGAAATACGCCACGAAACTTGAAATGCTTTTTACCACCTTGAACTGTCGGAAGAATCTCGCGACTTAACCACTTTCTTGGCGGAAGATGGTATGTACAGATTCACCAGGCTCATGTTTGGTGTAAACTGCGCACCCGAAATATTCCAGCGCGAAATGTTGCGAATCCTAAAAGACGTTGCTGATAATATAATCGTTTACATTGACGATTTCCTGATCTTCTTCGATACCCTGGAAGGACTGCGTGCAAAAGTGGCGAAAGTTTTTCAGATTTTGAGAGCGAATAACCTGACTCTAAACACAGCCAAGTGTGAGTTTGATAGAACCAGGGTACAGTTCATAGGCCATCAACTCGATGAGAACGGATTCCACATCGATAATGAGAAAATAAATGGCATTAGAAATTTCAGAGAGCCCACTACTTTGTCGGAACTGAGAAGCTTTCTAGGCTTGGCCTCATTCCTCAGTCCATATCTGAAAAATTTCGCTGACATGTCTAGCCCACTATGGGTTGCCACAGTTTCCAAATCATGGTCCTGGGGTCCCGAGCAGACGTTAGCTTTTGAACTGGTCAAGCAACACATCATTCAATGCACCATTTCATTAGGGTTCTTGTCCTTTCCGAGTTCTTCCGAGAACTTCAGAGAATTCTTCCTATAAATTCAGGAAAGCTCTTCCGAGAAACTCAGGGAAGTTCTTTCAAGAACTTCAGGGAATTTATTTCGAGAACTTCAGGGAAGTTCTATCCAGAACTTCAAGGAAGTTCCTCCAAGAACTTTCGGGAGTTTCTTCCGAGAACTTCAAAGAAGTTCTTCCGAGAAGCTCAGGGACGTTCTTCTGAGAACTTCAGAGAAGTTCTTCTGAGAACTTCAGGGAAGTTCTTCTGAGAACTTCACGGAAGTTCTTCCGAGAACTTCATGGATGTTCTTCCGAGAACTTCAGGGAAGTTCTTCCGAGAACTTCACGGATGTTCTTCCAAGAACTTCAGAGAAGTTCTTCCAGAAACTTCAGGGAAGTTCTTCCAGAAACTTCAGGGAAGTTCTTTCGAGAACCTCAGGAAAACTCTTCCGAGAACTTCGGGGAAGTTCTTCCAAGCACTTCAGGAAAAAAATTTCAAGAGAAATTTTTCAGTTAACTTTAGAAAAGTTCTTAAGAGAACTTCAAGGAAGCCTTTCATGGAAACTTAGGGAATTTCTACAGAGAACTTTAGAGAACAGAGAAAATCTTCAAAAAACTATAGGAAAGTTCTTGAGAGGAAGTCAGGGAAGTTCTTTTCTAAATTTCAGGGAAGTTTTTAATTAAAAATTCAGGGAAGTTTCTCTTTCACTTTTCATTCACCTTGAAGTTTTCTGGAGAGCTTTCCTGATGGTCTCGGGAGAATATTCTCGAAGTTGTCGGAAGAAGTTCTGCTTTCAGCAGAACTTCCCCGAATTTCATGGGAGAATTTCAGTGAAGTCTTTGGAAATACTTCATTGAAGTTTTAGTAAGAACTGAAGTTCTCGGATGAACTTTTCTGATGTTCTGTGATGTTCTGTGCCCTGAAATTCTCGATTATCATTGCACAGACTCAATTATTATTGCACATAAGTTTGCAACGATCAGTGTATTCCGGAAGCCTATAGCCGGCCCTCAACGGTAGCTGGCGAGCCCACACTGGAACGATATATTCCAGTATACTTCGCACAAGCGAGCAGTACAAAGCCTTGAGTGCGTACACATCCGCGAAAAACTGCGTGCTACGTTTTATGAAACCAAGAACTGTGAATGCTTTGGTGGTAGTCTGTGCTATGTGCTCGATAAACTTCAGCTTGCTGTCGTTTAAAACGCCCAAGTCACGGATAGAGTTGACACGCTCAAGAGGGCCCGAGTTACTTTGGTAGTCGAACTGGATGAATGACTGTCGGCGAGTAAAAGAAATTACCTTCGTCTTCTCAATATTTATCTCCATTTTCCCAAGGCAACATAGAATGGAAATACCTCGGTAATTTTCGATTTTGTTGATGCTCCCGGATTTATGAATCGGAACTATTGCAGCAATTTTCCACGCATCAGGGAATGTCCTGCTCTGCAGTGATTGGTTGAATAGCAAAGCGATAGGAAATGCTAGAGAATCAGCACATTTTTTGAAAAAGGACCTTTAAGTACATCAAGCACATCATGCCGAGTAATTGTCATCGGTGGTAAATGCATTTCAACTGGTTGAATGTTTCTGACGCTTTCAGATATACTTACAGAGGATGCGGTGCAATACACGTTCTGTAGGAACTCTGCAAACAGATCAGCTGCCTCGTTCACTGTGTTCGCAGTGCATCCGTTGTACTGAACATTCAACGGAATCGAGTTCTGCTTCCGCCAGTTTTTCACAAAACACCAGAAACCTTTTGGATCTTCCTTCAAGTAAGCTTGCACACGATTGACATATTCACGGTAGCACGATGTATGGCCTTCCCCGTAGTGCACTTCCATATCACGTGGAAGTATTCGGTTCTGTTCTGATCAGCATCGAAAGTATTTTTTTTGCGAGTCTTCCGCAAACGATTGCGTAAACGGCGAAGTTCAGCAGTCCACCATGGGTGTTTGAAACTCTGATGCATACTCCGCCTTTTAAATGGAACTTTACCGCGGATAATTTCAAACAGTCGATTGTAGAAAGCGACAACAGCCCCGTTCAATGATGCAGTTTGAAATAGTCGAATCCAATCAATGTTCCGCAGTTCAGCATTCAATGCGTTGAAATCACATCGTCTAAAGTCGAAATCCATGTCTAAGCTACGTTCTTCGATCGGTATATTGACGTGACAGCTTGAATCTACCCGTAGTACAAACAGCTTATGATGGGAGTTAATTTTGAGAATAGAGGATGACGGTTGAAAAAGCTCAGTGCCACATGGATCAGTCACGTACGCCAAATCAAGCAGTTTTCCATTCATGTTCAATAGCGAATTTATCAGCACCATGCCCATCGCAGAAAGTGATTCAGTTAGCTCTAACTCATGCTCTGAGGATGCATTGATAGGAAAAAAAACCGTTCATATCTTCATCAAAACTCCATCAAAACAAAGATTTGGAAGATTTTTGTCGCCCAAAACGATGATATAGTCGGATTCCGTTGCTCGTGCAGCGATTTGTCTGATTGCGTTCATGTGTCTGGAATACGATTCAAGGCTCGAGTTTGGCCGTATGTATGGATTTCTGCGGAAGTTTGATGCCTACTGCATTTTTTTTTTCCAAATCGTCACTATCAAGCAGAGCAATGGAGTTGCAATTCAAACTAGATTTTACGGCAATTAGAACCCCTCCACCTCTTGCAAAAGCACTGGTGGCTGTGCTGCGGTCACATCGAAAGACTGTGTAACACGAAGCGAGTTCAGAATTCATTATGCCAGAATGAATGCCATGTTTCAGTCAACACTATGACGTCGTAGTCACAGCTGGACAGAGCTAAGTAAAATGTCGTTATTTTCGTACGCATGCCCCACATATTTTGGTAATAGAGAATCAGGAATTTTTTTCTTTGCGGTAGGAGATAATACATCAGAGGTGCGACATGGGCTCACTAGACTTACGGTTGGGTGCTCGGTGAAGTTAGACGGATGCAATTCTATGTCGACATTTGTTGGCTGGGCTGCTGTTGCGATGGGTTCGAAAAATTCGTTAACGGATCGTGGTGCTGTGTTGGCTTCCAAAAATGTTGGACATTGGAACCATGATCAACAAACTCCTGAAATTGTATTCCTTCAGGCCATGTAGCAGGATCCATCGCCTTGATTTTGAGATCCTTGTGTACTCCAACCTTGAAAGACACAAACGATAACATCGACAGCGGAATTTCCCTGAAGTTCTTGGAAGAACTTCCTTGAAGTTCTCGGAAGAACTTCCCTGAAGTTCTTAGAAGAATTTCTCTGAAATTTTTGGGAAAACTTCCCTGAAATTCTTAGGAGAACTTCTCTAAAATTTTTGACGGCACTTACCTGATGTTCTTCGAGGCACTTTTCTGAAGTTCTTGGAAGAACTTCCCTGAAGTTCATGGAAGAACTTTCTTGAAGTTCTCGGAAGAACTTCTCTGAAGTTGTCGCAAAAACTTCCCTGAGGTTCTCGGAAGAAGTTCCCTGAAGTTCTTGGAAGAACTTCCCTGAAGTTCTTGGAAAAACTTCCCTGAAGTTCTCGGAATAATTTCATTGAACATCTCGAAAGAACTTTGATGAAGTTCTTGGATGAGCTTACCTGAAGTCCTGTAAAGATCTTCTCTGGAAATCTCTGGAGAACTCTCTTGAAATTCTCGGAAGAGCTTTCCAGGAGGTTTTCGGAAGAACTTCCTTGATGTTCATGGAAGAACTTTTCTCAAGTTCTTGGAAGAACTTTTCTCAAGTTCCTGGGAGAACTTTCCTCAAGTTTTTGGAAGAACTTCCCTTACGTTCTCCGGTGAACTTTCCTGAAGTTCTGTATAGATCTTCTTTGAAGCTTTCTACAAAACTTTCATAAAATTCTCGGAAGCACTTCCCTGAAGTTTTAAAAAGATCTTCCCTGAATGAACTTCTCTTTAGTTCTCGGTAGAACTTCTTTAAAGTTTTCAGAAAAATTTCGCTAATGTTCTCGTAAGAATTTCTCTGAAGTTCTTATAAGTATTCCACTGAAGTTCTAAGTTGAACTTCTCTGAAACTCTCAAAAGAATTTCGTTGAAGTTCTAGGATGAACTTCGATGAAGTTCACGGATGACCTTTCCTGATGTTCTGTAAAGATCGTCTCTGAAGTTCTCTGCAGAAATTTCTTGAATTTCTTGAACGTCCCTGAAGTTCTCGAAAGAACTTCTTTCAAGTTCCCTACAGTTCCATGAAGTGATGATGTAAAAGTAGTTTATTATTAAACGAATAGAAGCTTCACTTTTATGCTGGTTACACTCCTTATTGAACTTTGAAAGTGGAATAATAATATGTTGAAATTCAATCATTTTGCTTTGACAATGTTTTCATCTATTGAAATAGTTATTTACAATGTATTCCATTTCCCTTCTTCCTATGTGTAAGAGCTCATCATTATCATCATCATGGCCAAATGGATCGTTTTCTTGAATGACGTTATTACCTTCATTATTCAGATTTTCATCCAAAATATCTTCTACTGGATACTTATTGTAAAAGGAAAGCTGTGAATGATCACACAATAATCGAATATCTGACCGCAATAGTCCTTCTCATATCGTAAAAGTGAGTCACGAGAAGTTCATCTGAATCTAGACTTCAGGCACCCGTTCGACAGGGTTCTGTGCCTTACAGTGAGCTGTATTAAAATCAATTTCCGGTTGGCTTGCAGTCCTTGAATATCAAACTAGAAGCTATGGTATCCTCCGTCTCCCAGCAAATATGTGTTTCTGCTTCCGGTATCGTATCTTTGCTTCAAAAATCGACGCACTTGGCTATGCTTTCATATAAAAGCATCATGGGTAGAGCCTCAAAATTTAGCATTCACAATAAAAATACGAAGATTCATATCACAAACCATTTGAACATTCTTTGAGTGATATTCCTTTCAGTTCAAATACACTAAGGTTCTCTTTTACAAAGTTTGTTTTCGGCGTTAACTCCAGAACGGAACAACTGATCCACCTAATTCAAATCACATTTCACATTTTGGGTAAAAAGTAATTATATGGTAGTTTTTCAAAAAATTCACAATTTCTGGAGTAGATATTCAAACTTTCTAAAACTGTAGTTTGACCATTAGCTAGAGAGGTAACGCATACAAACAAAATCGAAGCAATATAAAATGTTTAAGCATGAGAATTTAACAACTTTATTTAGTCTTTTTTTACACGGTTCTTGTGTAATTTTCTACAGCGTTTTTTTCGTGATGCAATTTGATGTGGGACACCCTTTACACCACAGCGGAGAAGTACTGTAGTGGTATCGAGACAACGGGGTCGATTTCTTCGAAATGGACATCAATCCATCCATTTGCTCTCATTTCCGCCCAATTGAGAAATGTTGGGCAATTGTTAAGCAGAAGTTGAAGAAGAGTGGAGATGAAGTGGAAGAAGATAGTGGAACATAACGGCCGCTCAGGTTATCAAACAAAGTGTCCAAAATATGATGAGTGTTGTTTGGTTCGGGATTTCATCCAAACCAAATCGGAATAATTTTTACACTGTTTTTCATATGAAGTGAAAGGAAATGACCTTTATTTTGAGAACTCCACATTTTACATTCATTAGCGTGGTTCCGAGTTAGGTCCGTTTTTTGCGTCCAGATAATAAAAGAATCAAACTTAAAAGTCATCGGTTTCACTCCATTCTGAGTAGCAGGGAACCTAGTTATATTGAACTTTGAAAAGTAGAACGCATTTTAAAACCCCAACAAGTATTTCGCGTTCAACCTTTAATAAAATCAAATAGGATCAATGAAAGATCTCTGTGCTCCCATCTGTCCAAACGAAACATGCAAATCTGCAACATCTGCTCAAGGAACATGCACCAACCGACCGGAGGAAGAGACAAAACGCGATCATTAGTCTCAAGGACAACTCCAATTCAAAGAACGGCTGCTAACCGGTGGCACGATGGTCTTATTTTCCTTTCGCCGTGTTTTGTTTTGCAGCTGTTTTGCACGTCTTCTTTGAAAATCTTAACAATTTGGCTTACGATTTTCAATCAAACGGAAATAATGACTTCAGTGGCTAAGGATGTATTTCATCGCTGAATTGTTTTTGTTTTGTTAAAATACCACAGAATTTGATCAATTTTCACTATTTATTCGATCTTCTTCAAACGTATCATCTAAACTCTCCGCCAGTAAACAACCAACGATGCTCAATCCAATCAACAAAGGTGCTCACCGGCAATGGCCAAGACGGCGAAAACGACGTCCGCATGCCGATAGGGATTTCACAGCTCGGTAACTGCATTTTAATCGAATTATAATGAAAACAAATAAAAGGAAAAATTAAGCTTGAGAAAATCTTGGCACCGATCGGGGCTCGACTGCGGAACGAGACGCGACACAACAATCGAAGATGCCGGCCGGTCCTCCTTTCGTTCGTTCGTTCATTTCGCGTTGCTTAAGGTGAAACCGGTAGCCTGATACTTTGAGAGCAGCACACCCAGTAAGCTGGCAATCACCTTAAGCAGAAGTGCAAAATAATAATAAAAATTTCATGCTCCATCGAATGGCTCATTCGGAGGAATTCCAATGCTCCCGCCACCTGGAACTTCGTCTGCAAGCTTGAGGCTGGTGTGGAATCCTGACACGGTTGTCATAGGAGGTATCTCGTGTCGGTTGTCCGCTATCTGCTGACATTAGATCGGACCGCATAATTGGTTTGCATCGCCATCGGTAAACATTGGGAGGAAATTTTCAGAGATCCACTAAGATCTCGTGAACATTTTGGACCAACCCTAACGCCTCAGCCGTCGCCTATTCCCCCTTTATCAATTTCGCCTATCTCAAAGAGTGGTTGGTGCATTGCAACCCTATCGTCCGACAGCATTGCGCCGCCCTGGCCAGACAATTCCACCTCTGGCGATAACAAGCGCCGCTGTAATAAAACACTCCAGCCATCCGAAGCTAGCGCCACCAACCCCAACCAAAGCCGACGACCACAACGACGCTCTACAAAGATCGAAGATTCGGAGGGTGTGTTCCTACATGGACCGCTGCATTGCACATGGGCCTACGAGCAGCACAGAAGCTGCCGCGCGCCGCACCCGGCAATAGCGAAATAATCGAAACGAAGGAGGTACGAAATAAAATGCCGCGATAAAATGATTAATCAGTGGAGGGGGCTGTAAGTGTGTGCATAGTCGAGGAGCGATATCCTCTTAAATTAATTTATTATAATTAAAATAAATATTTATAAACGAAATTAACGGGTTGTCAAGAGTATCGGCTGGTATCTTGCGGCTTGGGGCTTAAGAGGTTGCAAATCTCTTTGATTGCCAGCAAATGGATAAGGTCGGAGGCTTCTTCGGGCAGAGTCGATCTCGGTTGGGCGAGGAGTGGAGGCTGGATCTGCTGGGTTAGGGGCGCTGTAAATGAACACGTAGATAAGCTTATCCGGGCTTGTAATGGGCTCTCAATTATGCAAGTATGTGAACACTAGGATTCAATTATCTGGTTTTTTGTTTTGATCAGCATCGGCTACGAGGCTCGCTTCAAGAAAAGCAAAGAGGAATGTGCAGAATTGCAAACTTTGAAAATCAATATCATTGAATGACTGATTTTCAAAACGTTAAAGATTGAAGTCTTCTAAATAGACTAGCTTACCAGGCGAAATTAGTTCCACCCTAATTGTGTTTTTACATTAAATTTTTGAGCAGTCATGATGCAATACGTTCTTCAAAAAATAATTATTGAATAAATTTTAAGTCAGGCTTTGCTTGTTTGTCACCTCGATTTTTTCTTCTAAATCTTACGTACGCAATCCATAACAAATGACACCACTAGGATTTAAATTGTTGATAGATTGAAAATCTTTCCGAATTTGATGCAATTCATATCCTTTATTTGCATGAAATGTAGAGAATAATACGTCAGTTCAATTCAGTGCTTTGGGCAGACTACGTTTTTGATCCTGCGCGTAAATTAAGAATATCAAAGGCATCCCAAAACGAGAGCATGTTAAATATAATTGCGAGAAGCATGGCTGTTCGAGACTATTTTTACATACTTCCAAAGTTTGACCATGTCCTGTTCGATGGTGAATTGAGACTTGATGTTTAGTTCACGCACACGCGCACCGTTCGGTGTCAGAAATCATCATGCTTTTAAATGTATCTAGAACAGGGTGCCAGACGCGATTTTTTTACGAATTTTTGTATTCATCTGAAATATACAATCCACACTTGCGAGAGACCCTAACAGCATCCTTACTATTGGTTTAAATCGGTGCCAAAATTTGAATAATTTTACTGTGTATCTGTGTACATAGAATAAATCCGAAACAAAGTTAAATATTTTATTCGCTGCCGACGTCCAGGGTTCAATATAGTCATTTTCATTTGAAAATCGTCATGCTAAACACCACTTTCAAATGAAAACTTGTTTTTGATCTTCGAGCAAACACTCTATCAGCATCAACAGAACCACTTTCGAACAGATTTCATGCAGTTTAGTTTTGCTTGATGCTTGTTCATTTGGTATCTCATTGTAAAATGAACCTATCTACTTATTGAAGCGAAACATCCAGCCTTGAAGAACGACGCACTTGATCCATCGACATGGCCAGAGGGAATAATGTTTCGACAGTTCGAGGACTACAGCACCCAAAAATTTCGGAGACTGTCTACTGCAAATTCAGGTGCATAACCAGAGCTACCCCAACAGTGACAGCACAACTCAAGCAAGACTCGATCACAAGATTTTACCCGGGACGCACCGAACACAGCACTCTGGAAGCCCTTAATCCCCCCACCGTAGTCGAGCCATTCCAGCCAGCGACCAACAGCCGTCCCGGCCCTACGTGTGGGAGCGGAGAAAGGGGCTTTCAAAACGTGAATACACGTAAGTACCAATGCGCTAATTGCCCTTCAAGACCTGATCCGCCCTCCGTTTCCAGCGTTTTTTCATTGTTTGACGCATCTCAACAATCCCAGCTTGTGAGCCGAACACCGGGACGCACCGAACACAGCACTATGGAAGCTCCTCGATCCCCCACCGTAGTCGAGCCACTCCAGCCACCGACCAGCAGCCGTCCCGGCCCTACGTGTGGGTGTGGGGAAAGGGGCTTCCAAAACGTGAATTCAGGCAAGTACGTTTGCACTAATTGCCCAACGAGACATGAATCGCTCTCCGATTCCAGGCCAAAATCAAGCTTATCAGTATACTACCAGAATGTGCGAGGTATGCGCACCAAAATTGCTCGCCTTCGTATGATGCTGTCTAGTTGCGACTACGATTTGCTCGTTATCACCGAAACCTGGCTTCGTGACGACATCAAAAGCGCAGAGATTTCTTCCGACTACACATTTTTCCGCTGCGACCGCAGTGCAGCAAGCAGCCATCACTCACGAGGTGGTGGTGTGCTGATTGCCGTGAAGCATCATTTACGCTGCGAGGCGATTCCACTGTCAAATAGCGAACAATTGGAGCAAGTAGCTGTTCGGGTGAGTCTGGATCACTGCTCCTCTACATCATCACAATTTATATCCCCCCCAACTCATCCGCTGACCGGTATTCTGACCATGCTATATGCAGTGCAGAGCCTCGTAAACAGTGCGTCGGCAGAGGATATCATTTTGTCTTTGGGTGACTTCAACCTCCCAAATTTGCGATGGCAGTTGGACGAAGAGTTAAATGGCTACATCCCTACAAACATTACATCAGAACACGAGCAGTCTCTCATCGAAACATTATTTGCTACCGGTCTTCGGCAAGTTAATCACTTCGAGAACATCAACAGTCGAATCCTTTGACCTAGTTTTTGTAAGTCTGCCAGAACTTCTAGATCTAGTTGAGCCTCCTGCACCACTTTTACCAATTGACAACCATCATGCGCCGTTCGTTTTAATATTCGACGTGGGCGACGTTATTCCGACCTCGCTCGATGAAGTTGACAGTTTTGGCTATGATTTTAACAGGTGTGATTTCGATCAGTTGAATATAGCGTTTGAAGAGGTTGATTGGAGCTTTCTCGCGAGGACCGTAACGATCGATGAAACATCTGCAGCATTTTACGACAAGCTCTTCGAAATTTGCAGCATTTTTGTACCGCGCAAACGACGTGCGGTTAACTCAACTTTCAACAAACCGTGGTGGACCTCTGAGTTGAGACATCTTCGCAACTTACTCAGGAAGGCACGCAATCACTATTTCCTCTCGAAATCTGAAGCCGACAAAACCATTCTAAGAGAAGTTGAGACAACATTCAAATCTGTTTTGCAATCCACTCACGACGACTATTTATCCGAGATTCAAGCAAGCATCAAACAGGATCCAAAACGTTTCTGGGGTTTCGTTAGAAAACTGAGATCTTCTGCTAGCATCCCTTGCAACATAACATACGAGAAGGCTCATGCTAGCTCTAACGCAGAAGCCGCTAACCTCTTCGCCGAATTCTTCGAGAATGTATTCAGTAAGTCGTGTCCTGTACCTCGTCACAATTGCTTCGCGCATATTCCTTCGCACAACATTAACTTTCCCGTCATCCAATTCTCCTATGATGAAGTGCTGAAGGTCATTAACAATCTCGACTCCAAGAAATGATCCGGAACAGACGGCATACCACCACTATTCCTGAAAAAGTGTGCTATGGGCCTCGCAGCCCCTGTTACGATATTATTCAACCGATCGCTTAGCGAAAAACATTTCCTTCCGTTTGGAAGAATGCTTCTATCGTCCCCATCCATAAGTCAGGAAACGTCAACCGAGTCGCAAACTATCGTGGTGTTTCCATACTGTGTTGTTTAAGCAAAGTTTTCGAAAAGTTGATGCACAATGTCCTCTACACAGTAGCCGCACCATTAATATCTGAAAATCAGCATGGCTTTATGAAACATCGCTCAACGACAACAAACTTGATGTGCTACGTTACCTCACTGTCACGAGAAATTGAATTAGGAAGGCAAGTGGACGCGGTGTACGTCGATTTTGCTAAAGCATTCGACACAGTTCCTCATATTTTGATCATTGACAAATTCAAACGCATCGGCTATCCTGACTGGCTAACGAAGTGGCTTTTTCATATCTCTCTGGCCGCACAGCGCACGTAGTGGTCAATTCATCGAGATCTCGTCAACTCAACATCACGTCAGGAGTACCCCAAGGCAGCGTATTGGGCCCGCTGTTATTTAACATCTTCGTTAACGATTTGTGCTTGTGCCTCTCGTCGTTCAAACTATCGTTCGCCGATGATCTTAAATTTTTTCGCGTAATATGTTCTCCACGCGACTGTTTCGCCTTACAAGAGGATATTAACACATTGTTAATCTGGTGTAGCGACAATGGCATGCGTGTTAATAACGATAAATGCAAAGTTATATCCTTCACTCGCTCCAACAATCCCGCTCATCACCAGTACAGCATGGGGTCAGCGCATCTGGATCGTGTGGCTTCAATCTGCGACCTGGGAGTTACCATCGATGCCAAGCTACAGTTCAATCAGCATGTGGGAATCACGACTGCTAAAGCCTTCTCAGTGTTAGGGCTAATCCGACGGCACGCCTCTGAGTTCAACGACATCTACGCTTTAAAATCACTTTATTGCAGTTTGGTACGGAGCATCCTCGAGTATGCGGCCCCAGTTTGGTCTCCTTATTATGTGGCACCCATCGTTTCTATTGAACGTGTACAGAAGAAGTTCATTCGTTTCGCACTTCGTTCACTTCCTTGGAATGACCCGGACAATCTCCCTCCGTACTCGGACCGTTGCAAACTGATAAGATTGGAACTACTGACTGTCAGGCGTGTTAAAATGCAGCGTCTGCTGGTTTTTGACATCCCAATCGGCGTTATTGACTGCCCTGCGCTGCTTGAGCAGATTTCACTGAACGTTCCTCCTCGTCGACTTCGAAATTATCCGATGCTTGCTGTTCCTTATCACCGCACTAATTATGGCTACAACAATCCGTTAGATTCGTGCCTTCGCACTTTTAATTCTGTATGTGACGAATTCGACTTTGATATGTCCAAAAATGTTTTTAAAAATCGAATAAGTAGAATTGTTTAGACGTTAAGTTATTGAAAACTAGTATTAAGTAGTTCAGTCTGTACGATTATTTTAATCGAAGACGGTGATAATAAATAAATAAATAAATATCGATCCAAAAGTTTATTTTGAGCAGTTTATATAGATTTTCCTCGATTTATTCTACTAGGTGTACGGTTAATGAAACTTAATCTTGATTGATGCCTTTTTAAGCATCGTCAACTGAAGAAGATTGATTATTTATTTTATTTGTCGTCAATCATATTTGTAGACCGGTTTTACATTCTTGCCTTTAATTTTATTCTGGCTGATATTGAGAGAAAAATACTTTGTTTTAGTTGATTTTTATTCATTGTTGTATCAATTGTGGTGCAAAATTTGTTATAGCAAGACATCATCTTATTTATGGGTCCATTTTGGACATCGTTGAATTATCAAGTCTGATTTGTTTTATTATCTAGGCATTTCTTTTCATTTAACTGTAATTAAAAAAAACAAAGCAAATAAAAAACAAAACTATGATTTGATACACAGGACCACAAAATCCAAAAAGCTCTTTGCCAGTTTCCGTTAGCTTGGGTCCCAAAATCACCGAATATCGTATTTTGTCCGCATGTGATTTGCATTATTCTATACAAATTGGCATCAAAAATTGAAATTAAAATAACTTCCTCAGCTTAGATGTAAATATTCCGAAAAAAAATTATGAAATTTCTCAGGTTTTAACTAACAACTTTGCAGAAGAAAGTGTGTCGATTCGATTTCACAAGAAAAAGTTGTAACTGTTGAAAGGCAGCATATTTTAACAAAAAAAGCAGAGTACAGTAAACCCCTTGACATGCGCGGATTCTCTTGACGATGGTCTTAAATGAGATATGGGCATTGACCTTTGTTGTTTCATCATAAAATATCTCGTAATCCTTCGTATATAGGAAGTTTTTATCCTTCAGAAAAGTTGTTCTGTAGATCCAGGCCTTCAGGATGGTAAAGACTGTATTCGATGAATTTTGGACGTACAAAATAGGTCCTCAAAAATTTTCCTTGAGCCAGAATCTTTTCAAACTTTCTAGAAATATAGTACTACTAAATGGTTAAGTTTTGACATCATTGGTTTATTGGTCAAATTTTAGGCAATGATAGGACCGAATTGCTTACTTACTTTTAACCACATTTTTATTAGTTCAAGTTCTTTTTCTATCAGTTTTAAAGTTTTAACGAGCTTTGCCTTCATGATTGCCCAACATTTTTCAATTGGGCGAAGTTCCGGAATGTTTGGAGGGTTGACGTCTTTTGGTACAAAAACTACATTATTATCTTTGTACCAGTCTAAGACGGGCCGGGCATAGTGGCAAGATGCCAAATCCGGCCAAAACAGTGTCGGGTCATCGTGAGATCTCAAGAAGGGCAGAAGTCGTTTTTGGAGGCATTCGTGGTTGTAGATTTGTCCGTTGACGGTCCCAGAGGTGATGAAGGGCTGACTCATTTTGCCACATCCGCAGATCGCTTGCCAGACAAGGAATTTTTTGACGAATTTCGACAGTTTCTTCTTCCGTACACTCTCCGGAACGGCCAACTTAGAGGTGGCGACGTAGTGTTCCTGTCCTGGCACTTTTTTGGTGCCGGCTTTAATATAGATCTCATCGTCCATCACAATGCAGAACGGTTTTGTGAGCCACTCCCTGTACAGTTTTCTTGCTCGAGTTTTGGCCACCGAGTTCTGTTTACCGCTCCGGTTCGGTGCCTTCTGGACCTTTTACACATGTAATCCAGAACGTTTCATTGTTTCAGTGCACAAAACAAACTGAAACTTTCGCCTTTTTTCGCAACATCCCTGATCAATATGTTGGGATAACGCTTAAACTGGTTCAATACCATCCTGGCCTTCTCCGGATTTGTTGTGCCACGTTTTTTGCCACTACCATTTTTTCCGCTTTGTTGTCTTACGGTCCTTGAACGTTTTGATCACATGAGATACGGTTGAATGTGCGATTCCGAGCTGTTTTCCGATCCATCGATGAGAAGCGTTTGGGTTTTCGAAGTGAGTGCACAAAATTTGTTGGCGCACTATTTCTTCATTCGAAGCCATCACTGAAATCACTCGATTTTCACGAAACTCATTACACAATTGACACAACACAAGGAAATACATTCAGTTAAAATTTCAATAATTTTTACCCATACGCTAAAAAGTTACGAACAATTGCGTGTGTCCAAATTTCATCGAATACAGTCTTTAGACTTAAAACTTCATAATTATCTTCACTACGTGGCGCTAGTATGCATGTAAACTTACTTTATAATCTGAATCTCGAGATCCTTGACATATAACAAGTTGATATCTTCGACAAAGAGGTTTGGTTGATCAAGGTCTTTCGGATGGTGTTAATTATAGTTCAGAATTCATCCACTACGTGACACTTGTGTTTTGAGATCTAGATCGTATTAATTTACTGTTTTTATGAAAGTTAATTGTAAAAATATAGACTTCAAGACGCTTGACTCAACAGTTCATAATTATCTCACTCTGTTGCGTAAGTGTGCATGTGAACTTACTTTATAATCTGGACCTCGATATTACTGACATATAGCAAGATGGCATCTTAAAAACAGATATTCGAGGGTTTTATGTCCTCCACTTACTGGTTGGATGGTTTGGCTATTCGGATTTAGAGAGATAAAACAACTGACTTCTAGCTCGGTGCGAATTCAACTGACTCTTATATTTCTACTCTTTTTCCATTACAACTAAACTGTCATACAACAGCGTTACTTATTTTCGAGACCACTGTATATCAGTTTACAGTATTGTCTCTCTAATGCGTACACGACAGAGGGGTCAGAGCTTTTTGAATGGTGTACACATTAGATCAGAATTCGTTCGCAACGTGTTTTTTTTTACTTTATGTGATATCTGTATATTGATATCTAGATCATGTATGAATTCTAGTAATCCTGGTCTTCAAGACGATTGAACTCAAAGTTCAGAATAATTTCACTGCGTGGCAATAGTCTGCCTGTGAACTACGTAATGAATGTTTATCGCTAGTGCACATAATAGGCTGATTACCCCTATATGGATATTTTTGGTACGTTATTCTAGCATCATTCCAGTTTAAACAAGCCACACGTTCAGTCGTGTTTTTCGTTCTCTCGATACGAAGTTTTTTCCCAGTTTTCCCCTAAGACCGATTCCGTGTAATTTCGCGTCCGGTTCGTGGACTATCGAATGCACTTGCTAATTTTTTAGCGATATCAAGCCACAAGGAAGCGCTGCAAACTTGTACAAGTTTTATCGCTCGACCTGTTGCCGTGGCAATGGGTCGAAAAAATCAACAAGTGGTGCCATCCGCACCTGCGGCATCAGCTGAAGCCATACCAAAACCGAGCAGCTGCAAGCGCCAACGGCATGACGACGATGGGCTATCGGATCCCAACGCCCGAGTACTAGCGAGCAATCGGTTTGCTGCGCTCCCGGTACACGAGATACCAAAAAAGATGAAGATTTCGCCTCTATTCACCACGTCAAGAGACATCGCTGTCCTCAGGACGGAGTTTGTAGCAATTAATGTAAATCCGCTGTACAGGCTGTGCAGTACGGTCACCAACATCATGTGCTTAACGGAAACTGACTACCTAGAGTTGAAGCTCATCTTGTCGCAAAGCGATACGAGTTCTACACGCACGATGCACCTGGAAGCAAGCCACTAAAGGTGATTCTGGTGGCCTTCCGGAATTCATCCCGGAAGAATTAATCACTGAGCTACAAACGGCAGTCACGATGGAGGCTCTAAAGAAAACACGGAACCTCTTCAATATTATCATCGAGTGGGACTGGTACCGCCCAAAACAGCATGGTGTGACACAGTGCGGCAAGGTTCTGACGTTTGGTCATGGGACCCGAAACGGCCACATGAAACCCCGGTGTGATAAGTGTGCCGGAGCGCACACAACCATGGATTGCACCCCGATGGATGAAGGTGTCCCCATCAAAGTGCGCCAACCACGAAGGCAGCAACCGAGCCTGTCCCAAGCGAGCGGAGTATTTGGCCATCTGCAAGCAGGCGTTCGCCAAGTCTCAGCCGGCCCAACGCCGCCCGCCACCTCGAATGGATGAGGAAAAATTTTCCGACGCTCAGGTACCAAGTGCCGAATCTGCCGCCAGTTCCATTAAATCATCGCCATGCAAAACCGCCCGATTCACCACCCCCTGGCCGGCTCTTCCTCCAGGTAGCTGCAATCCAGGTTGCAGTACCTCCATGCAACCACCGGCCGATGGACAGCTCTAAGACTCGGAGCAAATGGTAAAATTCGTCGAAGAACTCTACTGCCAACTACGTTCCTGCCGCTCAAAGGAGGAACAGCTCAAAGCCGCCACATCCGTGACGATGAAGTTCCTGAACAAGCATGAACCGTAAACGCACCATCAGCATCCTCATTTGGAATCAGCGTTGCCAATATTTGTTTTAAATAAACTGGAAGAATGCAAACTAAAAAGCTGGAAAAACACTGGTTACTAAAAAATTCAAGAAAAAGCCCGCATGATGAAAAAACATATGCCGCATAATCCAATCTATATGTTGTATTTAAGATACATTGTTACAATATATGGACTTGTTCTTCAATGGTTTTAACTATAAATTCTTCACACTAACACAGATGGTTACTGTATGCCATATTGTCATTGTAAGATTTCTTATGTTCTGGATTATATACCTACATTTTGACATAAAATAGAACAAAAATAAAACGAATGTAACCGCCCATTCATTAAAATATTATGTGGAATTTTAACATCTGACACACTGACATATGGTTAAAACTGTATAGGATACTGTTAACTCATAGTTATCAACTATAAGAGTTATTGTCAATATCGGTACAATATGGGAAATTATTATCATTAATATGGGAAAATGTAAATGAATGATATAGCATATAGGATATAGCAGTACTCGAACCAAGCACGCATTCCTTTGCCTAACATCCCACTGCGGGGTAAGTCAAGGCACGGACGAATCCGCCACTTTGACAGGCAAAAGAATGTGCGCCTGATCGTGCTCACGTACTACAAATTGCTTGTGATAGTTCTAGTGGTTGTTTTTACAGACTCCGTTTTGTTACCTACATGGGAGAGAAACTCTCTCTTCTTGGGTTTATTTTTGTACACAACGTAATTTTTGTAATTTTACTCAAATTATCCTCTCGTCATCTCTGACTAAGAGATATTGGAGAGAAATACCGTAAACTGTTGTTCGAGTACTGCTATATACAAGCCTTTCGCTCAAATTTCAATACGTCTATTCAATTTTCAGAACCTGCCATACACTGACGGAACTATCAACACTTTTTCTTCATATCTTTCATTTCTAACAAACATTACTACATCATAATCGTTACTCCACGTACGGAGAATACAAACATAACAATTCAGCGCCAACATTTGATTAGGGTTAATCTGCTTTTGTAAACAAACACTTTGTTTGCTAATTTATCGGAAGTTGAATACAATTCCTTCAAACTGCATATATCAACGGATAGAGATAAAGCTCTTCTTCCTTAATGAGTGCTTAATTAATATTTGTGACCTTTTGTTCAAGAGAAAATGACTACGAAAGCCATTGTTTACAAAAGCAGATTCGCCCTAATCTAATGTTGGCGCTGAACTATAATATTCAAAAAGCGATTAAACTTCAAAAATGTTCAACTATAGACAAAATATTCAATAGGTCGAAAGTAACATTTGTAAACAATGACCTCTTGCGTATTTTTCTGGGATCTGCATGCCTCCACAACCAAAATAGCACCAGAAACAGATAGAAGGAGTTATTGCCTTCCCATCGGTAGTAGATATAGATGTAAGCAACCTGGCATTTCCGGGAAATTTACGTTTTAAGTCATTGTTTACAATTGTTCCTTTCGACCTTTTGACGATTTTGTCTAGAACTATTACTGGGTAAAAAATTGTTCTCAGGGTTGTGTAAAAAAACTGGAAAAAACTGGGCAAAATTTGGAAAAACTGGATGATTTGAAGATTTAACTGTTTGACTGGATCCTGGAAAAAAACTGGAAGAATCCAGTTTAAACTGGAACATTGGCATCCCTAGTTTGGAATGCTTGATTAATCCAGAACAAAACAATTGAAGCAGTTGCGATCGCCCTGCGCTACAACCTCAACTGGTAATTGTCGTAGCGTGAAACATTTCACGAGCCCGATTGCAACCACAGCAAAAAAAAGAGTCCGTTGAACTTCGGAATAAGCAAATTGAGACTAGTGCCAGTGTGCTAATGAGTCAGAATGTTCGACGCAGCAGGGTAATGCAAATACGAGTCCATTGCCATTTGCAATGAAGCAAAAGAAAAAGAGAGAAATGTTTTCTTTTACTTTTTCATTGACAGTAAATAAGACTCCTATTTCTCGTAGCAGGAGCGAGGCAGCAAAATTGGAAACATGATCATGAGTTGTTTTTTTTCAATCTAATCTTTTAGAATCATGGACGACAAGGATTGGCCATTGAAGACTTTTAATGAGGCAGTCGACGTATCCGATCTTAGAAGGGAATGGGAGGAATGGCACCGTTCGTTTGAGCTCATCTTGGAGATGAAACGAACTGAGTCTCAACATGAGAAACTAGTATTATTACTAGCTCGCGGAGGACGTGGTTTCCAACGTATTTTTTACAATTTGCGGCCGGTGCCAGAAGAGTTATACCCGGAATCGGTGCTAGTACCATTGATACCAAAGGACATTCCCGAGTACGATAACGCTGTCGCCGAGTACGGAAAAACTTTCCGAAGTTTCCCAATGTGCAGGTGAAGCTCTCTGTTGATCCATCAGTTCCGCCAAGAAAGGTCGCGTATTTCAGAATACCGGAAGCCATGAAAGACAAGGTCGACGAGAAAATTCAGCAGCTGCTCCGACAGAATATCATTGAACCGGTTAGGGGACCACCGGATAAGATTTCACCATTAGTAGTTGTGCCTAAGGGTAAGAGTGATGTTCGGCTCTGTGTAAATATGAAATTCCCAAATATGGCGATACAACGAGAGCATTATCCGATACCTGTGATAGATACCTTCTTGAACAAACTTCGAGGAACAAAATACTTTTCGAGACTAGACATGACTTCGGCCTATTACCACCTGGAGCTTCACCCGTATTCCCGTAATGTTACAACGTTCATGTCAAATCGTGGGTTGATGCGATTTAAGCGGCTTATGTTCGGGATAAATTGTGCCCCGGAAATATTCCAACGGGTGATGACGGAAATGTTAGCAGGAATCGACAGAGTCGTTGTTTATATAGATGACAATGTTGTTGCCGGAAGGACGCTTGAGGAACACGACAAAAGATTGCAGGAAGTTTTGTCCGTCTTGAAACTCAACAATGCTAAACTGAAGATGGAAAAGTGCGTGATTAGAGTAACAGAGCTGGAAATATTAGGCTTCAAAGTAAGTGCTCTAGGAATTTGCCCCTCCGAGGAAAAGATTACTGCAATCCAAAACTTTAGGATGCCAAAAACAAAGGAAGAAGTTCGGAGGGCTCGTAAACTTTGTAGGACACTTCATTCCAGATCTATCAACTCGTTCAGAACCACTCCGTCAGATCATCCGCGGAGCAGTTGAAACCTTCGGGGAAAATCAAAAAGCCGCTCCTGACGACCTTCGACAAGAGCGAACAACAAAAGCACGATGGCTGGGTTTTTATGATCCCAAAGACACGACAGAACTTTACGTGGATGCCTCTCCAGTAGGCCTGGGAGCCGTACTGATCCAACGTGACGAAGCAGGGTGGCCAAGAATCATTAACTTTGCCTCTAAAGGTCTGACTAATGCTGAACGATTGTATCCTCAAACGAGGGGCGGTAGAAAAATATTACTTGTACTTGTCTGGACTTACTTTTACGATCTTCACAGATTACAAAACGCTCGAATATATCTCTGAAGGTAAATACAGAGATGGAAGGCGTGCTTGCTCACGAGCGCAAAGTTGGACTTTACGCCTTCAGCCCTACGAATTTAAAATAAAGTATGTCCAGGGAACGCAAAACATATCTGATGTTCTATCTCGCTTATGTCCAAACGAAGACACGCCGTTTGATGAAGCCACTCAGCACTTTCTGTTTGCAATTGAAGACTTGCCTGCGGCTGTAACTCTTGAAGATATCCTCAATGAGACCGTTCATGATTCGACGCTCAGTGGAGTTCTTCAAGCATTGAAGACGCAAAAAAGGCCTTCGGACCTATTCCGATAACAGGCATTCAGTAAGGAACTAGGAGTGTTTGATGGTATAGTTGAACGTGGAGACAGAATAATATTACCATATAACCTGCGTCGGCGAGCATTGGACATTGCCCACCGTGGTCATCCCGGGATTGTGGCAATGCGTCGGAATCTCCGGCAATACGTATGGTGGCCCTGTATGGATAAAGAGGTTTGCAGCGCCGTTAAGGAGTGTATCGGGTGTACAGCTGTGAGCCGCTTTGGCCCACCTGAACCTATGAGTCGTAAGATGATGCCGGATCGAGCTTGGCAAGAGATCGCCATTGAATTTCTGTCAGCCAAAGAATGCGCTACTTTTTTGGTTGTGGTGGATTACTACAGTCGGTATCTGCATGTGGTCGAAATGAAGAGTACAACTCCGTCGAAGACGCTTGAAGCGTTAGAGCGGATTTTTCAACACCACACGTACCCAGAATCAATCCGCTCTGACAACGGCCCACAGTTCAATAGCGAAGAATTTTCTTGTTTTTGTGCAAACAAAAACATCAGGTTAGTGAAAACTATACCATATTGGCCCCAAATGAATGGGTTGGTGGAGCGATAGAACCAAGGGATTCTTGAAAGCACTGCGGATTTCAAAGGCTCTTAAAACCGACTGGAGGAAGAGTCTTGAGGAATATATGTATACATATAACACCACCCTTCATGCAGTTACTGAGAAAACTCCTCTGGAACTACTTACTGGACGTCCGGTCAAGGACCTATTACCTTCACTGCGGACAGATCCCTATTGGAAGCGAGATGAAAATACTCGGAAAAACGATGCAATGAAGAAAACGCAAGACAAGCTGTATGCAGATCAATGAAGACACGCCAAGAAATCTGAAATATCTATCGGGGATGTAGTGATGATGAGAAACTACGAATCTGCTAGAAGCTAGAACCAACCCTTCAAAACGAAGAAATTCACGGTCCTGGAGCGTTCCGGTAATGACACGATAATTGTCAACCAAGACGGAGTAAAATACAGGCGTTCAGTGGCCCACTTGAAGAAATGGTCATCTGCAGTTAATCCTACTCCTTCTGATTCTCCTAAAGATCTTCAACAACCCTCGGAACAGGCCTACTCGCAATCACCACCACACGCGTCAACGGAGGAAGAAGTGTGATGGAGAACGTCGTTATCCTGAAGTGAACCACCCTATCCCGGAAGCAAGCTAAGCATCCAGTCGGTGATTCGGAGTCGGGACAGAAATGTCCCATTAGAACAAAGCTAGTCCTTACAGGATATGCTTGATTGTTTGTATAAATTGTTATTGAATTCAGTATAGAGTAGGAGAGGGATGTAGGGTTGTGGGCAAAGATAAAGGAAAGAGAGATAGAGATAGATAGAGGGAGAGGTAGTTCACTAGTATGGAGGAGAAGTTGAGGTCAAGAGACTGCTTTAACTATAATGCACGAGTCAGTTGGAAATATAGAGTCGAGTAAACCAAACGTGAAGCGTTGTTAATTGTTGTACGAGAAAAACCCCTACAGCTCGATCCGACATCATCTACTTCCGAGCTTCCAGCTGCAGTCCATCGAAACTATAGGAGTCGAGGTCGAAACTGTTGTCGGCCCTATCACCATCATCATGGCCTATTGTCCCATGCAAAGCCAGCACTGCCAATGGAACAACAACAATGCTAACTGTGGAGTAGCATTCTGTTTTTCTAAATTTAGCTAAGGTATGATTGATTAAATATATAGTGCCCCACACCGAGAGCAATCTGCTAATCACATTAATCAAAATCATGCATTTTCTTGAGCGTGGCTATCAACATTTCTGTTTGTCTTCAATGCACATACACAAAATAATTGAATCAGATAGGGTACGGGACGGGTTTTAAGCAGTGTATTCAGCACCTGGGACATTTGATGAAGCTTTATGTTATCTATAATTGGAACTGCCAATATTTAGACGTCAATCCCTTTGCTTACTTCTGATCTATCGGAACATTTATTCAAAAATGACCATTAGAATCCGAAAATTGCCTTGCCATGGAATAAAGTTCCCAATTGCAAGGACTTTTAAAAAGCATGTGGATTTCTTTCCGTTCTAGAAAATGTTTTCTTCAGCTCCGCAATCTGTACATAAGCTAACAATACTGTTTGAGTGCCAAGGGAACGAAGGTTGGAAAAATAAGAAGACACCAAGTGGTGAAAAATCTGACGCTCCCATGTTAAAGTATAAGACGAACATTTTAAAATGATTCTTTAAAAAAATCAAATGAAATTCTTATTAAAGGCGCTTTGTTGTTTGATTTAAGAAAAATCCAAAACTGCAAATAGGGGCATTTTTATTATTCTACTTTGATTGTGCTGAAAATGTCTTTATTGAGTAGTTTTGTATTTTTCGTCCAGCATACAACAAACCGCTTTTAATTAGCATTTTATTTGAATTTTTACAAGCATTTTAAAATGTTCGTCTTGTACTTTAACATGAGAGCTGTCACGTTTATCACCTCTTGGCGTCTTGTCCTTCTCTTAACCTGGATTCCTCTTTAGGCCAGTTCACGATTGGCTGCAAACGTCAATTTCTTCAACCTGCTCCTACGTTTAACCCATCCGCTTTCGAAAACAATCAAACAAAACATGTCGATTGCTACGATCACAAATTCGTCTACTAGCAGGTTATGAGACAGACATACACAACCAAACTTTTAGTTTGTCACTGATCTTTAGATTGCAATGTGTATTTCTTATTTCTTAAAAAGCGACTGCGACGAAAAACGGGATGCTTCGTTTAAAAACAAACAAATGCAAGAGACAACAGGTTTCACGTTACAATACCGGTGCGCTATATCCATGGTTAACAACGAGTAGATCGACCTCATCAGCATAGATCGACCTCAAATGACTGGAAGAAACAGGAAATAAATAGTGGTTGCTAAACATCATATTCTGGCAACTAGCCTAGATGTGAGAAGGAGCTGATGAAGATGATAATTTAGAAAAATGTAGAAGTTTTAAACCTATTTCTAACAACTGAAGAAAACAGTAACCCCTGATTAAACCGTTCCGTACGTTAGTTGCTTAAAATGCGAATCGACCGCGATTCGAAAATCTCCAAGGAATGAACAAATTTTCCCATCACAGAGCAAAACACTTTGCAGTAACACTTTTGACACTTTTTGATATTAACTTCTGATATTAACCAAATTTTTAATCGGTGAGATGCGAGACAACGCCTGCTTCGCTCGAAATAACGGCCTGCTTTTATAGAAACACACGCAGTTGTTGAAACCTAACGTTCATTTATCGCTCCCCTCCTACCACCATCTCCCTTCAAAAGGTCATGTTGAATTTCTTTTCCTCCTCATAGCAACAGATTTGCACGATCCTTTTGATCAATGCTACTCAAATTCGAACAATGCAACGGTGAAACGTTTCCATCTCTACCTCATTGTTCTCCTCTAATGTGCTTCAATTTCAACATTCAAAGCTGCCAAGCACCATTTCACCTGTTTTCCCTTTCAAAGCTTGAACCCCTTTGAATTGTTTTGTCATCGAGTGGGCAGGCTGCAATATCTAAGAGTTCGTGGCGGTTGGAATTTTCATTGATCTGCTAGTTCCGTCTTATCTGAAGGGGTTCATTTTGCCGGATTTCCACTTGTTAACTGATAAAATATCTTTCGACCGCCACAGCAATGATATGATTGTGCCCAATGGTCTGTAGTGTGGAATTATTAAAGAATTAAATATTAGTCTGTAAAATGTAACTGATGTTGCTTTAAATAAAACAACATTTCTCGATAAATCGATATAAAATCCAATCCAAATCCAATCCCTCACGGCCAAAGGATCTCCCGTGCAACACGTGTAGTACTCACCATTGTCCAGGTTGTACATAGTTTGGCTGGTGGGCGGAGATCACAAACATACATTTCTGCATGCACCCACCGATGTGAACATGAAAGAAGAAACACGCTGCTTTTGACGACTACACGATGCGTAGGTGAAAGTGTTAATACATGTTTTAATGTAGTTTTGTTTACATGTGCAGAAACTTGGACAGCTTACAAACAGCGGCAACACCGAGACAGAACAAATGGGATTGTCCATCTGTCCAGTGCAAGTATCCAAACAACAATAGAGACAAGCATTTTCCCTTCTACCGGGGGAAAGTGCCGTCAAATTGCAGTTTTCATTCCTTCGGAAAATGAATTACTGATGTCCCCTCCGGGACGAGCAGTTTTGATCGGTTGCAATAAAACGTTTAGAAGCCGTTGCATAAAATTACCTTCAGCGTGAAAAGTGTAATTTCTCAACATTTGAAGAACAGATTTTAATTAATAGAAACATATACCGCGTGCGAATGTTTGCACGGCAGAAACCAGACAGTTGCAAGATTTAGATGATTACGGACTCTCTCGGTAAAGGGTAGCCTCACGTTCTCTTCTGAGCCATTCGTTGTACATATTCGTGTGTAAAGCTGTTGATTTTGTGCATTATTAATTGCCCACGCGAGGATCGATAATTTAATTTAATTAAAGGCACAGGTATAGTGCGGCCTAACGAGTGCACCGTTTAGTGGTTACGAATGAGCATTTCTGCTCCTGCCTGGACTGTTCAAAAAGTGACGGCGGCAGTGCGAAGAAGCGTGTTTACATCATCTGCCAATGTGCCATGTATGGTTTTAGGCTGGGTGAATTGATTCTAGGGGGGATAAAAAATATCAGATCTGGAATTGATTCGTCTTCGATGTGTTTCGTACGTTTAATATTCTCCTCTCATCATTCTATTCTTCAACAACTCATATAACTAGTTAACATGCGCTTCCATTTTCTAGATAGTACACTTCCATCACAGTGAAGGCTTAGTACTTTCCATGTATAGTAAACATCAAACTTTTCAATATATTGACAATATTTCTACGTTCAATGTTTTGCTTATTATCACCAATTACATACTCATTTCTAACCCTTGGGGCTGCATAGAGCCAACGTGAAAGATTGCCATCTGGGCAGCTGCTTACTTTAATCGACTCTGTCAACCATGCTCTGCTGCTGCTGTTGGTGATTCCCTGCATGCCAGATTGCGCAATGGTACCAGTGTGCCACTACACTGGAAACTATTCAAAGTTCGTTTTATTCGACAAGTTCAATTTTGGAAACAGATTAGTTTAACGGACGTGCGTGTTCCTTTCCCGCCGATAGACGGTTTTTACAACTTTAGTTGACCTTTGGTCAAACTGATCACAAAACGAAGATAGCCAAACCAGGGATGGGACATTGTCTCCCTTGAACTATCAAAGAGAAATAAATTGAAATAAGAAATTGGAAAGAAATATGAACAAACAATATAGGAAAAAATATAGAACAAGAAACAAGCAATTCAATATGTGAGATGAAAAATAACAGTTAAGAATAAATATTTTAAGAATAAGAAATCACCAAAACAACCAAAATTAAGAATAACGTATCTAGGATAAGGAAATAAGAAAAAAAGTAAATAAGATATAATTTACAGATGCAAGAAATGAGAAAGGTGAGAATAAGAAATAGAAAATAAGTTATGAAAACTGCATATGAGAGCAAAGATTTGAAGAAAAAATAATTAAAAATGATGTAAAAGAAACATAACAAGGAAACAGGAAACGAAAACAGAAATAAAATATTGTATGCAGAAATGAGAAATAAAAAGTATAAAATAATTAATTAATTAAAGAAAGGAAGAAAATAAGAGATATATATAAAAAATAAGATATGAAAATCAATACATGAGGAATAAAAAAAACGAATAAAGAATAAAATTCGAGAAAAAAAATCGAACACAAAAAACTCGAAATTAAATCTAAGAAATCATGAATAGGATATGATAACCAAGAGGGAAGATATTAGAAATAAGGAATAAAAAATGAAATAAGATATAAGGAATTAGAAGTGAGAAACAATATTTTATTCACGTAAAATAAGGAATTATATATTATAATAATTAATAATTAAGAGAATTGATATTTATAAAAGAAGATATAACAAACCAGGAACATGAAATAAATATACGATAGAAGCAATACGTTATCGTGAATGGGAAATAAATAATAAGAAACAATGAATATAAAACCAAGCAATAAGGAAAATGAAATCAAATATCAGAAATATATCAGAAATATAAATAAAAAAAAAATTACAAATAAGGATCAAGAACAGCGAAATAAAATATAATTTATGAAAAATGGGAATTGAAAATTGAGAAACACGAATTCAAATGTAAGGCAACATGATAAAAAAACCTGAATGAACTTCCAGAACAAATTTTAAAAAATAAATGGAATAAGAAATTAGGCATTAGAAGTAAGAAACAAAAAGCGAGCGTTGGGGGAATACAATTGTGAAATAAGAAATAAGAACCACGGAAAAGAAACAAGATAAATAACAAAGCAATGAGATATAAGAAAATTTGAACCATTGTACCAAAATAGAACATAAAAGAATCCCTCCATCAAATTGAAAGAAATTAAGAAGAAGAAAATTACACAGTGGAGATCCTATTTCATAACGCCCTGATTTTGTCCTCCCCCAATTAAGTTTTTGACCCGACGTTGTTTTCATATGACACTGCAGGCAATGTAATATTAATGAATTTTTCTTCCACGAAAACTTCAAAGTTCAATTGAAGTTGATAGTCTTCCATAAACCTTACTTTAAACTTGATGGCTAACTGCACTGTGTGGAAAATTACTCTTTATGCTAGCTTGAAAAAGGCAAGAGTTGCGTTCCCCTCAAGTGTGCTCAGTCTACTGTTGCCTTGCCAGGTTGGAAGCGACACGTTCGGATACGTCGAATTCATGTTTTTAATTTTTTTCTCTACTCTTCTGTTATTCATCTTGTTCACTGCACAAGATACAAACAAGGAAAGATTCAAACGTGGATGAACTGTTGAATGAATTGGGTAAACCAGTACAAGTGCTGGTGTTATCTCTTCTCAAAAGATTCTGGTGACAAAAGGTGTGTGTATGTTTGTTTGTGTGTGTGTGTGTGTGTGTGTGTGTGTGTGTGTGTGTGTGTGTGTCTGTGTGTGTGTATTTGTTTGGTGACAATTCCAGAGCCTAAAACACTACGAATTCGAAGACACTGGAATGATCTTGTTTGATTTCCAGTAAAGTGCAAGCGTACACATCAAATGGAAGCACACAATAATTTACAAAGTTGAAGAGGAATCAAGAACTGCATGAACCAAATAATACAACCAGGCATGCTAAGTGAACACGCACACGATAGGCCTATAGAAAAATGTAAGCAAACTTGAACACTAGCAAAAAAGGCCATTTTTATCAATTTTCCGCTTTTATCACCTCAAATCTCACTAAGGGGATGATTGTGTCATCACTGTGTTAGAAATGAGAAATTTGAAAATAAGAATTTAAAATAAGAAATAAGCAATAATATAGAGAACGTTTAAAATGGGAAATAACAAATAAGGCATAAGAAATAATAAAATAAGATAAATGAAATAAGAATTACAACATTTAATACATGGTATATAAATAATAGATAGAAATAAAAAATAAGAAATAAGAAATTAGAAATGTGTATATATGAAAAAAAAAACAAATATAAGAAATCAAAAATAAGACATACGCATGACAAAAAAAATTAGAGAGGAGAAATAAGAAATAAAAAATGAGAAACAAGGAAAAAACATAAGAAAAAAGAAATCAGATATATGAATTAAGAAAGGACAGATAAAAAATAAGAAATAAGAAAGATATAAAGAAAAATAACTATGAAATAAGAAACAAATAATAAGAAATAAGAAATAAGACATGGGAAAAGAGTAATAATAAATACGAATTATGAGAAAAGAAATATGAGATTAGCAAGAAGAAATATGAAATAAAGAATTCAAAATGAAAGATGAGCAATAATACAAAGAACATTTAAAATATCACATAACAACTAAGACAAAAGAAATAAAAAATAAGACATAAGAAATAAGACATGAGGTATAAGAAATAGAAAATGAACAAAAATAAATAAAATTTAAGAAATAAGAAAAAGAAATTAAGAAATGGGATATGAACAATAAGAAATAAAAACTTAGAGTAGAGAAATGAGAAAAAAAGAAATAAAAAAAAGAAATCAGATATTAAAGATAAGAAATCAAAAATCAGATATAATAAATAAGAAATGAGAAACAAGAAATAAGAGATACGAAATCAGATATGAAATATAAGAAATAAGAAATAAGACATAAAAAATAAAAATAATAAAAAAGGTAGAAGAAATAAGATTTCAGAAATACGAAATAATGAATAAGAAATTATATATCAGATATAAGAAAAAGGATATAAGAAATAATAAATAAAAAAAAGTTAAGGAGAAGTAAGAAATAAGCAACACAAAATAAAACGGATGCATAAAAAATATATAGGATATCAGATATAAGCAATAAGAAGAGTATATTTAGGTTTGGAATAAGAATTGAGAAATGCGAAATGAGGCTTAAGAAATAAGAAATAGGATATATGATTAGAATTAAGAAAATAGTATTAAGAAATGAGAAATTAAGAATAAGACTTAGAAAACAAGATTTAAGAAATGAGAAAAGATAAATAATAAATAAACAATAAGAAATAAGAAGTGAAAAATTAGCAATGAGAAATAAAAACTTAGCAATAAGATAACTGACATTACATTTCATATAAAAAATAGGGCATAAGACTTGAGATACAAGAAATAAGAAACAGTAAGCCTTTGCGGATGCTTGTTATTCTGAAGAAACACGAAAAAAGAAATAAGAAAAAAAAATGGATTAAGAAACGAGGAAAAGGAACAAGGAATAATGAATTTCAAATAATAAATAATCAGAGAGGTATAAAAAGTTAGCAATAAGGAATGAGAGTAAATAGTTGTGTGGGAAATAAGCAATTAAAACAAGATTCAATTTACAACAAATAAAACAGAGGCAATAATAAAAACGATATAAGCACTAGGAATAAAAGAAAATATAAAAAAAAAATTAGCGGATATTAAGACTAACACATTACAAAATGGGAACAAGGAATAATAAACTGAAAACCGAAAATAAGCAAAAGAGTATATGAAACATAATGAGAAAAAAATATATGTGAATTAAGCTTGAAGAAATAAGAGATGAGGAAAAATACAAATTAAATAAGAAAGAAGGTCGTTTTTTCAGACTAAGAGCTATTCGATGAAAACAAATTTAAAATAATACAAGTAAACAAGTTGAAAAAAATTCGAGTTTGGAAAAAAATAAGTCATACGGAATCAATAATTAGCAATAATAAATAGAAGCTACGGTTTTAGATGTGATAAAAAAAAATATGAACATCCAGAAGAAAGTTTGAGATAAAGAAAAATTTTGAATTATTAAATTAGTAATAAGAAATAAGAATCATAATGTACACAATTAGCAGTAAAAAAAAAGAAACCAGACATAGAAGTAAGAACGAGGTGATGATAAATAAGAAATAGACGTGAGAAAAATTAGAAACGAACTGAAAACCAAAAAATATGAGAACTAGGAAACAATAAATAAGATATAAATTATATGAAACACGAAAAAAATGTGAGGTCTGAACTTCTTCACAGCTTCTTAAAAGAAACAAGGCTTGACTAAATATGACAGTTTTTATTGAACGAGAGACAAGTATAATTGTTAAGTTAGGAATGAACAGAATTAATAAAACTTCAGCTGCCCCGGTTGCTGCTATTTACGATCCTAAGTATGAATAATTGCGTGATCCGCAATAAAAAATAAAACCAGTTTTAATGAATAAAATGTATGAATTAAGATGTACGAAAAAAGAAACATGTAAGAGAAAATGATAAGTAAAAAATAAAAAAAGGAATCAGGATACACCACAATCAATTGAATTGAGAAACAAGAACAAGAAAGCTTTAATCGAGATATAAGAAACATAATATACGATTAAGGAACTAAGAAGTGAGATGCTTAGACATTAAAAATATAAAAGAGGAAATAAGATTTAAAAAAAAAAGTTATACGTGATTTTAAATTTGCAATAAAAAAAAAAATTATCAAATTGAAAATTAATAAAGTCAATACTTATTGAATGGAAAATTTAAAATGGATGGTTGTAAATTGAATGCTCAAAATAAAAAACTCATAACTGGAAACTGAGGTTCTCGCTGAGCACAGTCGGTAAAGGCGCGGCTACAAAGCTACATTATGCTGGAGGTGGCTGGGTTCGATTCCCGGTCTGGTCATGGAATTTTTTGTTATATGGTATGATTGCGGGCATAGAGTATGATTGCACTTGCCACACAATTATACCAATGCAAAAATGGTACCATCGAAAGCTCTTAATTATTAACTGTGGAAGTGCATTAGGAACACTGAGTTGAGAGCAAGCAATAAGAAAATTGTGAAAGAAATAAGCCTGAAACTGAAATCTGAAAATTTAAAATTGAGAAATGAACTTTGAAAATTGAAAACTGAAAAGAAAAAAAATTAAAAATTGAAATAGAAATTAGCAAATTGAAAAGTATGTTAATTTGTGAAAATGCTTTTTTGTTTGTGAATGTCGTATTTTTGTATATGATTATGACCTATTCTGAGCTCTAGGTATCACTTATCAAGCATTTCCGTCCGCTCTCAAAAGGACGAGGAATTGGCGATTTTTGGCTCAAAGGTAATTTATTGAAAACTCTCATCATACTGATAGAATTTCTGAGCAAGTATCCTGGTTAGGCTGATGCAAATTTCGAAATGTTTGCTCCCCTAAGCTTAATCGACGCCAATTTGGGTCCTGATAGTCCCAAAAAATTGAACACATTTGGTTTTAATTTGGCTTTACACACGCTATTCAAAGTTTGTATGGGAATTAGTATGAAGAATCTCAAACTTAAATTTCCAGATCCCTAACATCTTGATATTATGTTCTTAAACCAAATGTAAATAAGATTCATATAATGTAAGTTGCCAACTATCAAAATGCCGAAGATATCTGACATGTAAATTTCATACAAAAATAGTTATTCAAAAAATAAAATAATAAGAAATAAAAATAAATAATATATATAAAATATATGAATATAAAATATATAAAATATATAATATAATATTTATAAAATAATATATATAAAATATATAAATGTAAAATATATAAAATAATAAGAAAACACAAATAGGAATAAAACATCATACCTAAAGTTTGTATTTTATGTTTTATTGAATAACTATTTTTGTACTAAATTTTCATGTCCGGTATCTTCGGCATTTTGATAGTTGACAACTTACATTATATGAATCTTAATTAGATTTGGTTTAAGGACATAATATCAAGATGTTAGGGATCTGGAAATGTAAGTTTGAGAATCTTCATACTAATTCCCATACAAACTTTGAATAGCGTGTGTAAAGCCAAATTAAAACCAAATGTGTTCAATTTTTTGGGGACAATCAGGACCCAAATTGGCGTCGATTAAGCTTAGGGGAGCAAACATTTCGAAATTTGCATCAGCCTAATCATCACTTGAAGATGCCAAGGGGGATGCATCCGTCCATGCATCCGTCGAACCATTCTGAACGGCCGTTGTGAGAATATCACCATTGAAATCTCACTTGCGCATAGCATGCTGCCATTAACTAATGCTTTCTCTTCTTTCTCCATTTCTCTTCTCAATTCTATGACCACGTCATGGATCAACATAAGCCTTTGCCTGAAGTCAGCTCTTCAAAAGCAGAAACACCAAAACAACACATAGGAACAAGTAAAGAACGGTATAAACCCTAACCAATTTTACATTAAGTCAAATTTTCTAACACAAGGTGAGTAATCATATGACCACTTAAAAATATACTAAATATCCATGGCATAATATAGAACGGGGAAAGGAAGGGACCATCAGGGCACCCAAGTAAAACGATTTGAATAGGAAGCATGGGACAGCCTCTCTGCTCTTCGACTCCATCTATTGGGTTTGTTCTGGCAATCGAGGGTTTGATTCAAGTGCTGTGGGTGTGAACTTGCTGATCAAGTCGTTTTTTAGATATTCCACTGCTATGGAAAGTTTCCTTGCTACAATGGATGGTAGTATTTCATCATCCTGGTATCCTGGTATATTGACCTATAAAGAAAGACAAAAAGACTGCCTGCAGATGCGCCGAATTTACTTCATCTTCTCGGAAATGTTCTTAGTTCAACTTAGGCTCTTTGACGAAACCTTGTAGGTACATTTTTCATCTACTTCCAAAACTAAGGTAACGGAAGAGTTTGTTCGTCGAACGATCATATTTGATCACCTTTTTATGGATCCCTTCACATTGCTCAATCCCAAGCAATGAGAAAGCGGACCCAGGTAACCAATAAGCAGTTCCGAAGCGTCTTAACGACAGCCTTTCGAGCAATTAAGTCACCTTAAATGCAACAGAAATGCCGCTTTTGGCCTAATATACGGCTGCTTTACTGCAATGATAATGCTTCCTTTATGCTATTTTGCATTCGAAATGCTTATAACAGGCTACAAGCATTTAAACAACATTTGATATTCAACTTTACAGTAGATGGCATTCTATATGCTGATGTAATGCTAATATAATGCTTGTAGCATCTGATATGCAGATTTAGGGTTGGTTTACTGCATATGCTAATGCTTATTGGTTAGCTGGGGACTCACTCGCAAAGGTGGGCGCATTAAACATGTCACAGTACTCTTTGGAGCTGGCAAACCGGTTGAGATTCTGGAAATCTAGGACGATTGTTACATCTCATCATTCCTATAGTTTCGAAGAGGGCGTGGTCAAGGACCTGTACGTAAGTTGTGATTTCACCACTAACAGTTGGATGCACATTCATATAGAATTATATCTGACAACGTTCGGATAGTAACGCCGCCAGAACACAATTTTTGAATTTCCTAAAGGGCCCAGGAAGACAACCTAATGTTCCTATTAGAGGTGTGTTGAGATCTCACGATCTTTCTTATATCAAGTCAATTTATGTGTTTCTTCGAATGTGTGGTAAATTTAAGAATTAAGTATGTTTGTGTTTTTACCCTTCTTACATCAATAGAAGGGTATTAAGATCGCTTGAAAACTCGACTTTTTATCCGAGGCCCACAGGGCCGAGTGTCATATACCATTCGACTCAGCTCGACGAACTGAGCACAGGTCTGTGTGTATGTATGTGTGTGTGTGTGTATGTGTGTATGTGTGTATGTGTGTGTGTGCGTTTACAAATAATGTAACATCGGTTTCTCAGCCATCTGTGAACCGATTTCAGTTCTGTTGACGGCAAATGGAAGCTACAACATTCCCATAGAACGCTATTGATTTTTTCATTCGGACATTTCGTTACGAAGATATGAACGAAACAGTACTTGAAGGCCTATTATAATAGTAATCAAACAGTTTAGT
The DNA here is from genome assembly GCA_034211315.2 of Aedes japonicus. Classification (NCBI taxonomy): domain Eukaryota; kingdom Metazoa; phylum Arthropoda; class Insecta; order Diptera; family Culicidae; genus Aedes; species Aedes japonicus. The sequence continues at coordinate 79,037 of JASCZW010001697.1, read as the reverse complement.
CTCCGATTACATACTGAGCTATTTGTGTACCGATTTTAGTTTTGTTGGTGCCAAATCAAAGCTATGATATCTCCAAATAACTGGTCAAAATTTCATTAAGATTGGATAATCCTTCATGGAGATATGACCAAAACAATACCTGAGAGCACATAATTGTGAGATGACAATATACTCGTTGCAGTGCAAAACCGAACAAGACCAATCACACCAATCGATGCCGCTTTGCATTCTATTGTGTCGCATCTGGAGCGTTGTATAGCACATACAGCGGACTAGCCACACCATGCTACTGTATAGAATTAGAGCAGCATCGATTGGCTCGAGTGGCTGGTTTTCAACTGCAACGAGTATATTCGAAAATTACACAAAGTCTCCATTTACTATTTTCAACGAATATGTACTTATTAAGCATCTTGAATCCATATCGATAATCAAAATTGACGTTTAGGATTGTGTAATATTTCATTTTATGGACTGATTATATAAAATTTCTAATATTTATGTAATTTCCCTTATATAACTAACATACACAGGTCATTAAAGACTATTAATTATAATATTTTATATTTTATTCAATCCTGAACAATACGTTCAGGATTGACAAATAGTTCATTTTATCAACTGAATGTATGGCATATTGAATGTTTCTGAATCTTCTGGAATTTCTGATGAAAATATGTATCCAGTACAATATTGCCCACATTTGAGTTTGTAATTCTGGTGAAATGTAAGAAGGGTTCAGTCTCACCATCGGTGGATTAATGCGTTTTTCCTTTATTTATTAGTTTGTGTTCAGTTTACTTTACTTGAAAATTCATGTGTCCAAATTATGTCACCATTATGCCTATGTATAATTCTTCCATGTATTTAGATTTAAAAAACATGGTTCGATGAAGAATTATTGAGTTTATTAATGAAATGAAAAAGTGGGTGTATTGCACTACTATTCTAGAGGTGGATAAAACACCATTCGCACCATTCGGTATAATTTTTACTTTGTAGATCTTCCCCATTTTCCCAGCCTAACCACATCTGTCGTTGGGTTGAAATTTGCACTCCGATCATCATCGATGCAAGTGCCAGGCAGAGTTGGTAACTACACTGTTTGAAGCAGTCGGTCACCCCCGTAAAACGGCGTCTCTGAAATCTGCCAATGGTCGATTTATGATCGCTTCTCCTTCCTTCTACCTATTCATATGCTCCGTTTGGCCGCCGTTTGAGCTACACCCCCAATCTGGCTCCGTGGCACAGCAGGGTTATCGAGCTAACTCAGGTTGGCAATTATGAAACGGTATATTTTAGGTGGACGATGATTAACGGAGACCAAAATTTAATTAATTGAAATCGGGAAGTACGATTCACGGTAGTAACTATCTCGCATGTGCCCCGAGAGGCTGCCGTAAGGTTGGGGTCCGTTTTTTTTCCCCTTCAGGTGCAGAGATGGTAGAGATTGAACAATTTATGACAGGCTCAAGTGTGCGGACTTTTTGTGGGTTTTGGCACGTTTGATTAGATCACACACACCTGATGAGTGCTACGATTTCACGATTGCCTAACGTTAAGTTTTTTTCCTGCGATGCAACACACCTACAAAAGCTGATCCGATTATTTGTCATCTTGGACTTGGTCGCTATACAGTTGAAAGCTGGAGGTTTTACAAAAGAAAATGTTAGGATTCTCTAGTCGCTTTGTCCAGATTACAGAGGCTGCGCAACTGCAATCGATCCCATCGGTGACGGAAAGATGACACATAAATCAATCATTCGTCAATCCGAAAAAATAATCGCGCATATCTTACGTGACAGAGACGCGTCATTAAACCGAGTCAAAACATTTGCATAGTAAATTTCGCCTCCCATTGCGGCATCGAACACCAAAGGGGTGCCCAAAAAGTCAAACGAACACTACCCTTCTGAACGGTTTCGCCATGCACTGCCGGGGAAGTGTGTTGTGAAATGGGTCTCTCTAGGCAAATCTGGCGTTGAAATGGGCTCAGCCAAAATGTTGATGAATGCAAGCCTATTTAAAAGGACAACAAAACGCTCAAAACCAATAAAAGTCGCGATTTTGCCGCGCTCCCGTCGCCGGCCGACGACCGATTGTAGTTTTGACTCCCGCGTGGAGAGTTCGTGCCGCAGATCGATCATTGTTGCTTGAGAGCTGAGCGATGAAATGGCAACTGCAAAGCTGAAAATGGCAATACAAAGCAGAAGCATTGGTAGCAAGAGAAGTTCAATAACAAGAAATAAGTCAACTTGATTGAACTGACGAGGGGGTAAGGGAGGGGGAACTCACATGGAGGAACGACCGTTTGAGCCTGGGAATAATCGAGTCGACGACGACAGGTTGACATTTGTGGTCTGCCACCGATCCAGACGAGGCGGGAAGGAGGTAAGCTAAGAGTTGGAACTGTGGGGCTTGGGTAGCACCTGTATTTTTTTTCACAATAGGCGAAATATTTTGGCACTTCAAATAGTAAATGTATGTATCATAGTTCTCTATCTTCATCATAATGTCACAGCTATTACTGATTTAGTTTTCATTATCTGAACAACACTACTACTACTACTAAAATGAGTCTTTATTTTTCTTGTTATAATTTTACATTTGATTTTTACATTCTGATTGATAAGCCAGAGGGGCTCTACATCTTCACTCTTCTTTACATTTTGTGTTTTGTTAATTTATTATTCTAATTCACATATCATCCTTGATGGGGATTGGTTTGATTGAATTTATAAAATTTGATAACCTACCAAACAACAATGACTACAATTTGAAAAACCTAGTGGAAGGGTACCAGGTCCTGGATGGCTTGGTGGTCTGATAGATGTGAACGTGTCCTGTACCTATTGATAGTCGCACTAAAATGATCTTCTGGCGAATTTCACGCCAACTCGGCTACGTGGTTGGCAGCACCCTCTCAGAATCCAACGAAACTTTGTGGATCTCTAGACTTTTCAAGATCTAGATTTTCAAGCGACTAGTATGTAAGTATGCAAAGTATGCAATTTGTTTTGCTATAATTTGAAAAGGGCTTAAGTTTTTTGATTGATTTTTTTTTAAATCAACATAACTCAAAAAGGGCAAGATTTACAAAAAAGTGATGTATCGATGAATTTTAGAAAATTGGTCGAGCTTTTATGAAAAATAATTTAAAAATTGTTAAATGGATTCTTACACGGTTAAAAAAATATATTTTAAAATTTAAAGTCAATTTGCAAAAAATTGGCTGTCTTAATATTGGATGAAAATTTGTCTTAATTGAGGCAAATAATTGTTTATAATTACAGCATACATTCCGAGATGGGCACTTTTTAAGGAAAAAACCATTTTTTCATGTCCTATTTTTACCATGAATCGAGACTACTCGTCTTATAATTTGGTCACAGAATCATCCTCACAGAAGCCAATTCAATTTAACTATAATGACAATTTGGATGTCTGAAAAATCAAGGCTACCATTTGGAAAGGGCTCATTTTTAAATTATAATTTTATCTAAACTTTAGTGCTAATACATTTAATTCAGGTGGTTGATCCCGTTTATTACCAAAAACTTTAAACGCCATTTCTCTAGTAATTTTTCAAAAGGACGTAAGTCGCATAATGTATACAAACGCGTTGTTCATGGCATGTTATTACAAAATCATTAATATATGCCCATATTAGAGGAACTTTTTGAAAGTTTCTTGAAAGTTTTAACTAAATTTTTACAAAACGGTGTTTAGTCACTTTTGCACTTTTTGGGAATAATTTAGATGCTTATGAGGGATTCCATCCAGAATGTGCCGGAAATCCCAAAAATCATACCCGATCATCATTGATTTGGATGAAACTTGGCACATGAGTTCGGTACGTTGGAAAAAAAAAATTCCACTGGTGTTAAGATAATTTGGGTTCAAGAGTAACTTTTGAGATGGGCGTATGTGTTTTTTCCAACATTTTACTTGAAAAATCGTAGTTCAAAAACCATTACATTTAGAGAAAAACTTTATATAAGGGAATTGTAGGGAACTAAAAAGCCTTTCTTAAAAAAATATACACAGAAAAAAATTTTTTTTTTCATCAAGAAAAATCAAAAATAATTACTAAAAATAAAATATCTAAAAAACATATTTTTAATATTTTTTTAATTTGTTGTATGAAAATTTGAGGAAAAAAGACACGTTTTAAAAAAAACTCTAGGATGGACGCTCTTATAATAAAAAAGTTTTTCAAATAGCGAACTTTGGTGTATATTTCAAATTTTGGTTATTCATTCTTATAAATAAATTTTGATGTTACAATATGGTTTTGGAGATCATTACAAACAATAATGATCATAATAATAAACCACGTAAACGCAACCGTTTTCAAGATATTTCTGATTTTCTTTCAATAAAATTTCAAAACCTCAAAAAATACGCCCTTTTCATAAATTACTCGTGATATTAAAACAACAATAGCTAACGATTGTTTCTCTTGTGTTTTTAGCCTTTTTAAAACACATGTATGTGCCTCTTACTTACTCTTAACAGCTCGTCGATTGAAAAAGCTTCACTTAAAGTTATAAGACAAAAATAATGAATTATGGTTGGATTTATATTTATATATACCATTTATTAGTCTCGGTCATTGATAATATTACATAAACATTATATAAACTATTGATTGCTTTTATATATATTATGAATCCTGCCTTCTTCGTCATTCGAAAACAGTTTTACAAAAACTTCGTTTTCTGAAATTGGAACGAATGAGTGGTACTTTTGTGTACCTGCAATCGTTTTAGTCTGTCGGTAAATTTCATTCCATTCTGCTACCCCTGTTCATACTCTTCATGTGATACATAACAAAACGACATTTTTGTTAAACAATCATCACTTTTTGGTTCGCCCATTCGAATAACTCTAATGCACTTTTTATAGGGTGTTCATGTTGTACAGCAAGGCTTGCATATCTTGCCATTCGTTTTAATGTACCACCAATTGCATCGCAAGGTCCCTTACCGTGGGATGTTGCGAAAAATGCCATTCAGCATCAATATTGTATTTCTTTTAAACTTACAAAGGCTTGCAAAGTTCTTCCTATTTTTATATTGGGATGCTGCCCCGTCAGACATAAACGTAGCTTTCTTTACTTTAATTTTTGTTTGCAAAAAGCTTATTAGTTTTGAAATAAACACCTGCACCGCAATCGTATCATGTTTCAACACTTCTGAGATAACAATGAAACTGATATTTTTAAGTATTCCAGATTCCGTGTAATAAATGACAAAAGGGTGAATAGTGGCTTGCTCATTACTCCAATAACTACTTTGAACAGCATCTTGAAAAACAAATGAATAATTTTCAGAAAAATCACAAATTATTATTACTTCGCCGTCTTTAAGACAACTTTTATAATCTCTCAAGAAACTAGACTGCTGAGATTTGACAAAATCGTGGGATACTAATTGTTCCAACTTTTCACAAAAATAAGCAATAAATTCATCAATTGGTTTAACAAGTGTCTCTAAACTACATCTATCAGTTGAAATCCATTGCTCAAAAGATATTTCAACTAAACCACGTTTTTCTAATTTGTCTGTTAAACTACTCTCAAAATCTGAAAAGCCTGGACATCGTTCGCATTCACGGAGGTAACATTTTTTAGTTCTAGTTGATGAGCTACATAATATTTCTTCAAAACACAATTTATAATCATTCTCGAATGAATATTTTCTAAGACCATGAAGCATCAAGTTAATGTTCTCATGAATGGTGCAAACACAAATGTTATGAGAACCTGTGCTGCCAAGTAATTTGCAATGCTTTGGTCTTAGTGCTGCAAAAGAGCTAAACCCAACAGCATTTTGATGCATCTCTTGAAATTTAATGAAAGCTTCTCTTAATGAACAAACTAAAAGGCGCTTTTGAATATGAACCTCTTACCTTCACTCCTCACTGAAACGTAGTCGTTCATACCAGGGGTTGCTCGTGTAATCTCATCACTGTCGTAAAATTGCAAAATTTGGTTTTTTATTTCCGGGTTCAGACCGTGTCCCAGCTTTTCGTTAGGGGCAGCTAAAACACCTTCGTGCTTTGCAAGGAATTTAGCTTGTGATACGATGTACTTGTTTGTTATTCCAAATTCTGCCATTACTCTTGATTTGTCCAAGATTGTGGTAAAACCGAAAGTATCCTTACTTGATCGTCCCTCGAAGTTTCTGGATCAGCATACCGGTCCTTTAGCTGCGCGATTATTTCGTCATATTCGGCTGCTTTCACTTTCAATTGTTCCAGGTCATCCTCCTCCGCTTGATCCCCAAATATGACCGATACAGCCATAAAACAATTATAAATATATTGATTGCAATATTAAAACAATAGTGCTATTTATCTTGTTCTTTTCAAATGAGTCTTCTTATCATCCTGATATCAAAAGAAAAGAGGACATTAGAGTAATGTGAACGTTATAATATGAAAATCTTGGAAAATTTATCATTTCTGGTGGAAATCTCGATTAACTTAAGAAAAGAGCGAATTTTCTGAGGTTTTTTCATTCTATTGAAATAAAATCCGAAATATCTCGAAAACGGTTGCGTTCAGGTGATTTATCATTATCATCATTATTGTTTTTAATGATTTCCAAAATCATATTGTATAATTAATTTTCATTTATAATATTGAATAACCAAAATTTGAATTATGCACCAAAGTTCGCTCTTCGGAAAACTTTTTTATTATAAGAGCGTCCATCCTAGAGTTTTTTCAAAACGTGTCTTTTTTCTCAAATTTCCACAAAACAAATTTGAAAAATATTAAAAATATGTTTTTTTTATATTTGATTTTTAGTATTTATTTTCGATTTTTCTTTATGAAAAAAAATTTTTTTTTTCAGTGTACATTTTTTTTACAAAGCCTTTTTAGTTCTCTACATCTCCCCCATATAAAGTTTTTCTCTAAATGTAATGTTTTTTGAACTACGATTTTTCAAGTAAAATGTTGGAAAAAAAACATACACCCATCTCAAAAGTTACTCTTGAATCCAAATAATCTTAACACCAGTGGATTTTTTTTTCAACATACCGGAAGACGTGTACCAAGTTTCATCAAAATCGAAGATAGTTGAGTTTGGTGACCGACCGATTTGGCGTGGAATCAGTCTTTTGCACTTTTTGGGAATAATTTAGATGCTTATGTTGAAAAGCAACTTGAAAAACATTGTTGTATCATTTGAATTCCCTTAAACGACGCGTAAGAAAAAGGTTTCATACTACAAAGTTAACAATTTATATTTTTTCAGTGAAAATTGTTTTTTTTTTAGACAAATATTTTTACAGCGTTTTGTGTATGTATGATTTGAACTACCACTCATTGTAGCACGGAACATAGGTTAAGTCAGGATATCAAATCCTGAACGACGGGAGGATTATCATTTCCACGCTTACCCAAAGTACTTTATAATACCCGTCAAATTTTGGCAACAAGATTCAACAATTTAAGGCTTGTTCTGGAATTTATTAAAATACAAAACGGATTTTAAAAACCTTAGGTTTTCCACATGTTTCAAAATCGAACCGCATTAAATAGCAATCATGTTAAAATCTAGCGGGTTCTGTCATGTGTCGAAATATTAGCTTTACTGTCGTGTTGGATTTTTCTATAAGATAGCCACCGAGTTTGTTTACAGTTTGTACTGAAAATGTACTTTCCTCCACCACCTTCTAACCCACACTGAAAATTAAATTTTGATTTAATTACGAAATCGAAAGTAGGACTAATAAATCAATTAGTTGTATTCGTTGTAAATAGATTTGTACTTTTCAAGAAGCTACCTTCGTACTCAATGCCACGCGCGTAACTGTCTAAAACACCAAGCATTTATTGGCACAGAAAAGACATTCGTGCATTGTACGAAAACAATATAAACTACTACGAATATTTTGCTATCAATAAACGTTTCTCTGATTGTTGCATGATTGACTGACAAATCTTCTATATCGACTTAGTAGGTAATTGAAAAAAAGATAATCAATGACTCCAGCACACCCGAGCAGCAATGCCAACACGTGTGAGTACGATTGAAGAGAATCAGCAATTGGTTGATCTTCATGAAATTTATTTCGTGCATTGTACGAAGAGGTGTAATGACAGCATCCCACCAGATCAGAATCATTAGGAATGTTTCACACAATTCACAAGACATTTGTTCTATGTACAAAATCCATGTTTACGAGTGAATGCTAACTTACGAAAATAATATTTTCAGTGTATATATTGACAAAGCAACTGCACACTGGGCCAGGAGACGAAATTAGCAAGACAAAACCTCTAGCGCTTTGAGCATGCATTTTATCAAGATGATTGCTTCAGCATTGTTGCTCAGTTTTATCTGCGCCACAATTTGGTAATAAAAATTAGTTCCAACTTTGATATTCATGATTCATTTGAAAATTCATGATATTTTTCAAAGTTTTGGCTAATATTTCGCTTGTTATGTCCCAAAACTATGCGAACATTTCCAAAACATACGCAAATTATAAGGTTCAACACATAAATGGTACCAAAAATAACATATTTGACGAAAATATGAAAATTAATAGAAAAAACGTAAATTTCAGTTAAATTTTACAAAACTAATCGTAACTTTTTTATTTGTAGACATAGAACTTTGATGTCTTCGGCAAACTTTCTTATTATTTTATGCTCTACAACAAGACATGCTCAAGACATCAAACCGCTAGAAGGCGAAATAAAAAAGTTAGTATCGCAGCGGTGAAAATTGGAACTAATTTTTATTACCAAATTGTGGCGCAGATAAAACTGAGCAACAATGCTGAAGCAATCATCTTGATAAATTGCATGCTCAAAGCGCTAGAGGTTTTGTCTTGCTAATTTCGTCTCCTGGCCCACTGTGAACTGTTAAAACACCGTTTTTCTCCCATACAAACAGAAAACAAATCTTTGAGGTAGCTCATCGAATCTTCCGGTCTACCACTAAGCATCTTACTATAAGGTACTAGGTGGGTTTTCACAGATTACCTGTCAATATGCAAAATTTGGATGACGTCGGTATTGAGTTATCTCAAATAATATTAATCCATCTAATATATCACACAACATTGATTGAGCGAATTGGAGAAAATGATATCATTGGGTATAGGACCAAATCTCCCTTGATTAGTTCTAAATCAATGAGCCTGAACATCAATAAAAGCACAAAGTTGCCAGAAGGCACGAAATGCATCTACGCACTCTTACTTTAACAAACCCCTCAATCGCAATTTTAAAAGATTTCGAATAAATCATTTTTAGGAAACTTCTACAGGAATGAAACAGTTGTAAAAATTGAAAGTTTACGAAAAAAAAAAGTTTGCTTCGTGCATCGGCTGTGAAAGGTTGTGTCGATGCTTTTTTACGCGCTATTTTTTTCGGTTATCTCTAATTCGGCGATGTGAGTGATCGAGTGAGCACAGAAAAATAAACAACAAAAATGCTTCCTGGTGAGACGTGAGAGATGATGTTTACTATCTTGCTCATGCTCATAGCAACGGATAAAGTCTGTGAATAGGATCAAACAACTGCAACCTTTTTGCTCTGATTAGCATGCTGCCTTGTCTCTAGAATTTGGATATAAGTAGTTTCGTCTCGCCCGTAGACTATCATAGCATGTGCTCCATTAAAATCTCTTGGATACGGAAACAATATTTTAAAATACTGAATGAAACTGTAAGACATGATTAATATTTATTCTTAATAATATGGGGCTACATAACGGTAAAACGGGGAAACATTGATCAGCCGGGTAACATTGACCGGTTTGGCCAGGGGATATATCACTCGGCCACCATGTTATACCACCCTCAAAAACAAACTTCGACACACTTCAAACACACTCGCCACCTTATGAACGATAAATTCATTTCTGGCACCACTTACAAGAATTAATTCTAGGGTTTTTTTTAATTAGGGCGAATCTGCAATTGAGAGACTCTCTTTGATTACTTTCTCTGCCATTCATATTCCATTCAGCGTAACGTTTTTCTAGTATGGTAGCCAGCACTGTTGTGTTTCTATCTGTACTAAAAAATCCCTCAAAAGATTTATAATGGCGTTGTAATAAATGAAAGAGAGCGAGAGAGGAGAGAGCCTCTCATTTTTAAATTCGCCCTTTTGAAAAGAAAATCCTAGAATTGTTTTTTTCTCACTGTTTTGTTTCCCCCTCGCTTGCACTGATGTGATTTAGATGATGCGTTAGTGTTATAGTCACTAGATTCATAGTCTGGCGGATACAACGACGGGAGCCAATTTGAACTGTCAGTTGGCGGAGCCAATCGAGCATATCTCGAGTAATTCATTTTAAGGGCCTAAAAGCCATTTGTAAACAATTAATTTAAATATCGATTTCTCCTGAATCTTAAGTCACTCTCGTGAAATCAAAGCAGCATTTGGTAGAAGAATGTTAGTTCTACCGTATGGAGTAGCAGGATATAGTGGGATTCTCGTAATTTGTGAAAAATCAATGTTGTTTACAAATGGCTTTTAGGCGCTTAACATGAATTACTCGAGATATGCTCGATTGGCTCCGCCAACTGACAGTTCAAATTGGCTCCCGTTGTTGTATCCGCCAGACTATGAATCTAGTGACTATAGTTAGTGTTCGTAAAATAAACGTCAATTAATCCATGGTTGCCAAATAGCATAAATTTTCTGTAGTATTGCCAGATATCTTGAAACACAGAAACACCTTCCGACACACTGAAACACAAGTGGCACAGTGACTGGGTTAGGCCCATATCACGAATAGTTCAAATAAACATTTTCCGTTGATACACTTTTTAACGAAGAATACTGTTTCTTAATCAAGTATTTTTTGGCTTCCGAAAGCTATAGCATTGGTAAAAATTTAATTGAGCATAGCTTCTTAAACTGTCAGCTAGCGGGAAAAAAAGCTGTCTAATGGTTCACATTGCATTGTTAGGTTAGCTAGGATGGGTTCTCGATTAAAGGGAAAAGAGTGTTATACAATTTTTAGTCTTTACAATTTAAAATAATCTTATGGATGTCCACCTTTTGCAGTTTTTGCAACATCTTGTCACAAAATTGAGGCAATTAAGCGCTTTTGCATTGAGGCAAAGGGGCATTCTAGCAAACATTAACACTAAATAATTATAAATTGAAGCAAACATTAAAATTCTAAAAATTGATTCAAAGTTGAGGGGGCAACGGCCCCCTCTGCCCCTCCCCACCCTGGCTACGCCTATGGCACGGAAACTAAGTCCGACAGCAATGAGCTCTCCTGACTCTGTAAGACTTTTGATCAAGCTATTTAAAATAACCACTGATTATCCTAATCAGTAGCACGATTGTGATTGGAAACTAGGGCTCAAAATTTAGCAGTTGGTTGGATCTGATAAGAAGCAAACATAACACTGATAAACGCTATCCACATGTGATAATACAAGCAAATCTCGTTCCAATCAACAAGATTGAACAATTGGTCAGAAGAGCTAACGTCTACTACTAACACTGCAGTTCGAGTGCACCCAGACTGCGGCAGGTGAGCACCAGCAGCCCGCCCTCTATTCATAAATTGCTAGCAATGGGGAGTTGGCATTCCCACTCTTCCCATCCAGAGTGCTTCAATCGGGTGCCCTGATGATCCCTCCCGTTCCCATGAAAAATGTATATAATAGTGTTATTTATTTATGCATATGAAAAATACTACCAGCATTCGTATCTATTATATTAATCTTCAATCGGTTGATCCTGAAATGCAAGATATGTAGTAAATTGTTCATGTGTAGAGTTCTGTGGGTACACGTTTAAGCACGTTTTCGTTCGTTTTTAGCGATAGCAGTAATTCACCAAAAAACGTGATTTGAGGTATCCTGTAAAATTTTGTTAAATCTATTGAAATTTTACAGAACTAACACTTATGCAATTTAATTTACTTTAGCTATGGTTAGTTTTTGCTGCTTGATGTTGATTTTATAACAGCAATCCACTTCTATTTTTGCTGACCCCATAGTTATTTCTCCTGAGTTAGTAGTTGCTCCTGAAACAGGGAAGATTCAATTGAAAGGGATTTAAAGACAATTGGACATAAAAAACAATAAGTAATGTTTAAATAATCTATGAAGCAAAATCAATAAAACAATATCATCAAATATAATGATATTGCGAGATAGGACACAGTTATGACATTAATTGAACTGTAAAATCAGACACTAGCCAAATGGATAATGCCATGAACAAGAAAACTTAAACAATGTATGACAGCCATAAGAAATGAATTTTAAATGTTAATTTATTTTACAACGATGACCTGGAAGACCTGAAAGATATGATAATGGAAAATTATGATATGATTTACAGGTCGCACCCTCTTACTTTGCTACTGTCAAAATGACAACATTGCCCAGGCTACGCCAACCAGAGTCTCCATGTTTCAGCTGGTAGTCTTTTGTGATCATATGACTCGTGGAGGCGTGAGGTAGGAACTTGTGCGGACCAGAGGTCGGTCCAACCCTTTTTTAAAGTTGTCAACTCACCATTTGAAACCCAGTACAAACATTTCTATTACTGACGTAGGAAAACGTTTCTGTTTTCTATACTGGGGATACAGATAATTTTTATCGCATTGCGACCGTGGTGGGTCGAAGAGTGGTCAGGTTTTGAACGTTAATATCTCACACTTTTCGCAAAAGATTTTCATGTTTTTAACACCAGTCGATCGTCAATATTTCTACGCATCAATTTTTAAAGAAAACATTGTTAATTTCGGGTCTCATCATATTAAAAATTCATAAATGTTAAGCCTTGTCTTTAAAAGTATATTAACCTCGTCAAGCCGAATGGGTCATATATGACCCCAAGAGGCTGTATAAAATCACAAGCTGAATAAAAGTTTACACTGTCTTGGGCAAATTTGTTCTACATAATAAGTCTAGGGCTTAGTTGACGACCTAGAACATTCTGAAAATGAAGAAGTTCAGGACAAAAATATGAATTGCCTACGCTTTACACCATTAGCGTTGTTAAAGGATATAGTACACTTGCATAGGTATTATTAAATTCTCGTTGATAAACATTAAATATTTAAGGATCTTTCTGCGATCTTCTTGGTTATCCAAAATGTACTCGAGTTTAAAACTTCCAATCTACAGTTGTAGCAGTAGTTTTAAGGGCTATGTTGAGTTACGATATGGGTTTTCAACACTTGCAAAAATATCAAGAATCTCATTGAACGTCAAACGAGCTCAGATCCAGTTGTACGAGTGAAGAAAATATCAGTCATAAAGAGTTTTTGGAAGATTAAACCATTACAAAAAAAATAAGAGCCCTTCGATTTAGGTATTGGATTCACATTTTAAGGATGGATTTTTAAGGATACGCACCTACTAATATTAGCAGCTAACTATAAAAAAAAACTCCAAAAAAATGAGGGCGACCTTCCTTTACGTTACATACAACAATACATGAATAAATTTGAAGAGACGAGTTTTGAAAATTGGGAGAGTCTTGCAATAGATACGGAAAAAGTAAAATTAAAAGTAAAAGAAATCTACGAAAAAAAGAACCCGTCGATTCAGATAGCGAAAACTAAAAATAAGTAATCACAAATAAACTTGCATATTAAAAGAATGCAATGTTGTTGCTGCACCCCAATAAATGATTGATACGTTTTCTCTGACCACTCGTTCCTATATTCTCAGACATTCTACTCTTTCCAGATATTCTTCTCTATTCAGTGAGCGAGTAATAGCGCTGTAACCATGAGCCGCATAGGGCTAGGACTTTTCTTAATGGAGCATCCCTTAACCCTCTTAGACTAGATGCTCCCAACGATCTTTTAATAAAAATGTTCTGTACACCAAAAAGGTCAGTCTGTTGAACTCGTTTCTTCGACTATTAATTTCCCTTTTCTTTTGATATCTACTAAAGGCCACGTTTAATATTAACTGTAGTTTTGAAAGTTTTCACCTAATAACGTTAGAGGATCGAAAATCTATTTGCTTTTCTTTGAAGAAATCGACTGGAGTGGATAACGTAAATGCAAGAGTAGTACAAGATTGCTTTAATGTCATCGGAAACAACCTGCTCGACCTAATTACTCGGAAAAAAAATCCGTGCCCGAGATCCGTGAACTGCAGTCATGAATTCAAGAACAAGCAAAACTACACCGTGAACTGAATCACGTAATCGGGAACTAGTTCACGTTTTTGGGTAAAAAACATGAAAACGTAAACTAGTTCACGGTCCGTTTTCATTTTAAAAATGTAGAGCGTGTTGCTGTTTTTTTGGATATGAAACGCGCTTTTGAAACGATTTCTCGGACTTTGTTGTTAGAATCAATAAAGCGCTTTGGATTTTCAGGTTCTGAATACAGATGGCTCGAAAGCTATTTGTCTGACAGAAATCAACGGACAGCTTTTAATGATTCTGTATCGAGCCCTGTGGAGAACAGCCTTGACGTACTACAAGGGAGTGTATTAGGGCCCATTTTATTCATTCTATATATTAATGACATGCGACGAGTCTTGCGATTTTGTGATATGTATCTTTTTGATGATGATACCGTGTTGTTCATTGCAGCTAAAAGCCTTGAGGAGGCCGTTTCATATTTGAATGCAGATTTACGTTCCCTAAGTAGATGGTTAAAGAACAAATTACTGAAATTGACCATAAGTAAAACTAAATTCATGGTAATTTCGCGGAATCGAGTTATAGAAGGCGTCTCTGTTGAAATTGGTGATGAGACAATTGATCGCGTCCGTGAGATTAAATATCTTGGCGTGATTATTGATGATAGATTAAAATTTGACTCGTCATCACGAGTCATCAAGAAAATAGCCAAGAAGTACGGTATTCTCTGCCGATTGAAAAACGATTTAACTATTGTAAGTAAAATACAATTGTACAAATCTATCATCTCTCCTCACATTGAATTTTGCCCTTCCATTCTGTTTTAAGCCAATCAAACACAAATATCAAGATTACAGCGTTTGCAAAATACGATAATGTGTTTGATCTTGAGATGTAACAGGTTCACTTCCTCCGCTTTTTTGTTAGATGCCCTACAGTGGCTATCGGTGAAGCGAAGAGTTGTGTATTTGACAACGGTGTTCATATTTAAAGTTATAAACGGTTTGCTGCCTCGATATTTGTGTAATCAAATTGAAAGAGGAAGTGATATTCATAGATATAACACTAGAAACGCGGATGATGTTAGAACACCATATTTTTTGTACGGAGCTTCACAAAATTCGTTGTTTTTTAAAGGTAAAAATGTTTTCAATTCGATGCCTATACACATCAAACGTGCAGCAACATTAACAGATTTTAAGAGACAATGTATTTCACACATCAAAGCTGCCTTTTGAACAGCTACTCTGATAACTTTTTACTCTTGACTAAGTTTGTATCTTGACGATGTTATTACAACGGATATTTTTGTATGGTTTATTGTTAAATGTTTTATATTTGTCATGGGGCACAAACAAACTATATTTTTCGCCTCGATAATGATGATGTATTTAAAGTTTTAATTTTTTATTGTAATTTAAAGTAGTTTTTATTTGAATCCAAGAGGGTTTGAGCTGTTTAGTGGAATACCTGTAACTAGAAATTAGAAGAAAATTAGTAACTTCCATTTAATTCCAACTACCTTGCTCATCTTCGACAGATACGTATTCGTATTGTCGTTTCTATCAATGTCGCGAGACACTGAAGAAGTCTGCACATTGTAGACGAAATACGCGTATCTGTCGAAGATAAGCAAAGGTAGTTGGAATTAAATGGAAGTTACTAATTTTCTTCTAATTTCTAGTTAGTTTTTATTTGTTGTGTAGTCTTCAAAAGTTTGAGCCTCGCGCGCGGTAAACAGGTATAAAGGACTTCTTTTTGAATTTACAAAAAAATATTGGCCTTTGATGCTTGAGAAGATGCCATGAAATAGTAGTGGGTTGTCTGGCTGATTGTCAGGAAATTCTGTGTCAATTTTTTTGTGGTTGAAAGTAAAAGTTTGACTAGCGCCGATCCAGATTTTTTTCGGTTCGAAAATTTTCTCGATTTCCCTGATTGGGGATATCCATGGTCAGCCCAAAGCTTAAGGTGGCGGTTCCATTAAAGGGCGATACGGTCAAAATTTGGTCAATATCAACTTGACGTATTTCTTTCAATTTTGCATTTAAAAAACCTGAACACCCCTCATTTTGAAGGTGTGTGTGTAGAATGTTGCTCCTATTTTGATTTTGGAATTCACTCTTCAGTTGTCAAAATGCCGTCCAAGCAAGAAGAGCAGCGTATCAAAATTTTGCTCGCGCTTCGCGAAAATCCGAGCTACTCGCACGCAAAGTTGGCAAAATCGCTAAAAGTTGCCAAATCAACCGTTACAAATGTAATTAAAGTGTTTGGGGAACGTTTGTCGACAGCCAGGAAGTCTGGATCGGGGGGAAATCGAAAACCGGAAGCCGCTGAGACGACAAAGAGAGTTGCCGGTAGTTTCAAGCGAAACCCTAACCTATCTCTCCGAGATGCCGCAAATAAGCTGGGAGCATCGTCTACAACCGTGCATCGAGCCAAAAAACGAGCCGGACTATCGACTTGCAAGAAGGTAGTGACTCCAAATCGCGATGATAAACAAAATACGACGGCCAAAGCGCGATCCCGGAGGCTGTACACGACGATGCTGACGAAGTTTGACTGCGTGCTAATGGACGACGAAACCTACGTCAAAGCCGACTACAAGCAGCTTCCGGGACAGGAGTTTTATCCGGCAAAATGAAGGGGAAAGGTAGCAGATATTTTCAAGCACACGAAACTGTCAAAGTTCGCAAAGAAATATCTGGTTTGGCAAGCCATCTGTACCTGTGGCTTGAAAAGCAGCATTTTCATAGCTTCCGGGACTGTCAACCAAGAAATTTACGTGAAAGAGTGTTTGAATAAACGTCTGCTGCCTTTCCTGAAGAAACACGGTTGTTCCGTACTGTTTTGGCCGGATTGGCATCTTGCCATTACGGTAAAAGGCCATGGAGTGGTACGCCGCCAACAACGTGCAGGTGGTTCCCAAGGACAAGAACCCTCCCAACACGCCAGAGCTCCGCCCAATTGAGAAATACTGGGCTATTGTCAAGCGGAACCTAAAGAAGACCAAAACAACTGCTAAGGACGAGCAGCAGTTCAAGGCAAACTGGCTTTCTGCGGCGAAGAAGGTGGACAAGGTGGCTGTACAAAATCTGATGGCAGGGGTCAAGCGTAAGGCCCGGCAATTCGGATTTGGAAAAGCGGAAGCCTAACTGAATATTTTTCCTGAATTTTATACTAATTGAACTTGAAAAAAAAATTAATTTGATTTTTTAAATAAACGATTTCACCGATTTACACGCGTTTTCCCTTGACCAAATTTTGACCGTATCACCCTTTAGTGTTGGAACCTCATTGACTCTGTAGCGGGCAGGATCGGATATTGGCTTGGCTTTTAATCATGTCCTTATACAGGATTCGGTGATTTGAATTGGAATAGAATTTTCTGATCGCTTGTATTACTTGCGAACATTTGTGGTTGACATCAATAGCTTTTCACAATTATATCGCTGTAAAGCAAATGAACAGTTTTGGAAGAAGTTTATATCTGTAGATGAAATCAGTTTGTTTTTTGTTTTGCATAACTGGTTGAATTGTTTTTAAATAAATTATCTAATAGATAAATCGTCTAGCTCTAACCTTTGTAGGGGCAAGTGGTGGGACCATCATCATCATTCAATTCCTCGTGTCTTCTTAAGGTAGATACCAAAATCCTCCATATCTGCAACGGTTGCGTGGACGTGGCCAGGTGAGCGATCGAGGAGTCTTTTTGTAGAGATTATTGCGTGGAGAAACGCATCAGTACCTGGTTCCGTTTCAATGGTAACATTCAGTATCTTGAACGAATTATTCCTCATCGTAGCTTCATCCACGAAGTGTGCAAACGTTAATGCTAATGCTACTTGGGTATGTTATAGTAGACGTCGTTCAAAAATAGAATTTAAATGAAAATGTTATGCAAAAAAGCAGAAAAACAAATTGCGCATTAAAAGCATTAAATTGTCATGCTGCTCTGTGCTCTTAAATGCAAAAGTAATTTAAAATGCAAAGCGCAAAGCGTGCAGAATTATCAATTAAATGAAAATGGAAAATATACCCTGCTTAAACACGATCTTCAGTCACAGCCAATAAATCTCTTGCCAGGCTACGCCGACCAAAATTAACCAAGCTGAAATGCTGAAAAAAAATTGTAGATAACTACAGTAGAAAAACTCATTAATGAGATACATCCACAATGGAACTGACTCTTGGCTTTGGGTCTTGACAGAGAATCTCTACTGAGCCCTTGTGGCACGTCAAGCCGGCAAAAATATCCGTTTTGTAGAGAGACTTAAAGTCTACGTAGACTTTTGGTCCCCTCGCCTACCCCATCGTAGACAAACGTAGCCTTTTTGGACTCCCCCTAAAGAGTCGACGTGGTTCATAAACAGCCCCTTATCATTCAAAGAGAGCAATTAGATCTGAGGTGTGCAGTGGTAATGAACCCGTAGCTTCTGGGAAGGTAAGCCCTGGTCATTCAGAAAGTAGGGGGTTGGTGTCAGAACCTGCGAGCCAAACCGTAAATAAATCTTGCAATGGAAGATCTAATTCGCAAGCCCAACGTATTTGAAAAAAAAAACTTCCAACTCGAGCATGAAACAGTCAGTCTGAAAAACATCGAACCCCATGAAAAAGATGTACGCATCGAAAGGGTCAGATTTCTCCGTTTGCAGCAAGCCATGATTTGTTCAAATTTCACAACCGCACGAAAAGGGCACCATCTTCTTTACACGCTAAGACGCATGTCGATTCGTTTCCTTCAGTCCAAACCTATCATCGAAGGCTCCCAACGTCCGCCGTCCGCAACTCCAAAGGGCATTCGAAAAGCGATATGATCCTATTAAATACTTTCTTCCATTTCTATGATCAACTCAGCGTGCACCCATTATGTTACACCAGCATCAGCATCAGCAGCAGCAGCATCATCACACGTGAATCTCGGCAGTGAGGTATGTAGGTATGACGATTTAAGCGCGCCTTCCTCAGCTCCTATTACGTAACTCGACAGCAGCAGTGCGATTTGTTCGCGAACATCTACGTACCCACCTAGTGAGAGAAAAGTATAATTACGGTTATGGCATTCATTTCTCTTCCTCTCCGTACTACCGTGAAGCATTCGAATCTTCTGACCAACTGCCCATTCAAGGGCTGTTTAGTTGAGCTGAAACCAGAAGAAAAAGCCACACACGTGAGAAGAAAAAAAAACACCTTATCAAATTAGCATAAGTCTCTTTCTCTTTCTCCCAGCCCAGCCGCATGTGCGGAAATTGACGCCTCCAGCTTTTGACCGTGGCTTTGGAGTACGTGTCATCCTGGGTCAATTTATGGCAATCGAATAGCCGCGTTGATCGGCCATGCCTTTTGGGGAATCTTCTCTCAGCCACTTTTCAGCTTCAGAGGAAAAGAAATATTACTGCAATTTTCGAGGAATTCTTGGCCACGGTGGGCGTTGGTGCAGGTGTGATTGATGGAATCGGTGTGGCCAGAGGGACATTTCCAGTGCTCGGTCGCTGGTCCCGAGATAATCGGGTTTTAAATCGTGCAAATTGACCGATGAGCGTTGAATGAGTTAGTTGCAGGCATCTTGTAGACTGATTCGATCGGATGGTGGATTCTAGTGCTTGAACTTTAAGGGGTGAAAGGAAATGAAAACATCAACCACTGACCGTTGAACTCATCGTGGGGGAAAAGTGCGATTCTTCGAATCTATGATGGACGGCGTCCATCAATTCCACAATCCACTTTCGGACCCATGCACGATTCGAAACATAATACCCCTTGCACGTGATTCAAATTCAACATAGGAAAAGAAGAAGTTTAAATAAACCGACCCGATCTGACACATTGCCCCTTATTTGAGGTGTCGAACTGGTTCAGTATTTTTTTTTTTGCCGAAATACTAGAAAGAGGAGTGATGTAATTTCTAGTTCAAAGCTACTCTGCACAAGGCAACACACGCCGGCTCTTATGGAAAGCCTCCGGTCGTTGCTAAATTTTCGATTGTTTGACACATTAGCTGCTGAATGGGACAAAATTTACCCCGAGCTTGTTACCGCTGCTTTTTGCCACCGGTTTCTCTGTTGGCATTTTCTTCGCCGGATTGGACTGTGCAAAATTGCACATTTCAAGAATAAAAGAAAAACAATTACTCACGGCGTACCCACGGATTACAAAATCAATTGCCCTCCGGTCTTCGAATTGCCTCGCGATCAATCTGTCGAGGGAAAGTAATTACACACTCCACCGAAAGGCTCGTTCATTCGGGGGACAATTAAAGGCTTGCGTGGCTGTCGGAGGCTAGAAACCAGTTGATTCATGTGTGTGGCCGATTTCATCATCATCGACAAATAAACACTCTCTTCTTGAGCCCTGCCCGGCGGCGACAATGGCAACGACGCTCGATGGGACAATCAGTGCACTAAATGAATAATCAACCGTCAAAACAAGGAAACATCTCGCCGTCATCGATCGCCCGATGAAAAGCGAGAGTGAGAGTGAGGATACCTCCAGTAATTGTACGGTCCTTCTTTGATGATTAAACAAAAATTACAAGAAATGATACTTTAACGAGCTAAAATGGCATATTACGAGCACATGGTGGAACTATAATCAAACCAGGACGCCATCGGAAAGGCAAACAAACAACTTGATACCCCTTTGGAAAGTACCGTAATCAATGAGCTGAATCAAAGAGCAGCAAAACGATGTGAAATTATCGAATAAGAGATATCGATAGCCAGATCAGCCAGATGCACAATTGCACTGGTAAGGTCAGCAATTTGTTCCAAGAACTCTAGTCGGTCACTTCAGAACTCCTAACAGGCCCCTGACCGACAGAAGTAGAGTTCTTGGAACGAATTGCTGACCTGTTCACTCGATGGGACACCGTGGAATGGTCCTTTCCTCGTTTATTGAAAAGGGTTTATTGTAGATTTGTCTGCAGAACTCCATGCATTCTGTCATTTGATGCTTCCAGGGCAAAATTCTCGTACGCTTTTAGGACTATACATTAACCTTTTAAAGGGTGTACGGAATAAAATTGCGACACACAAATATTCGGCTAAAGTCGCCCGTTCGATTGTCATCTTCAAACTCCCAGAAATTAAAATAAAAAATGTTACGAATATTTTCCCATGTTTGTTTTATTCAATTTCAATTCCATATCCAAATGCACGAACCTTCTTCTTTAAACTACTCATAAGGTCCTGTAAAACATTTGGACCAACTTTTTTTTTTGCTTGGCAATCCGTTTTTTCTTCATATCTTCCTCTGATTTCACTTCCTTAGGATACTTCCAAAGTGCTTGCTTCATGATAGCTCAGAACTTTTCAATTGGCCGCAGCTCCGGTGCGTTCGGGGGGTTGAGATGCTTCGGCACGAAATTGACCTCCAAAATCGCTGAAACCGAGTAATGGCACGAGTTTTACCTGCGATTAGGCGTCTTTTGAACTTTGTGCGTTTGTAGTCTTTCATGTTTTTTCGCATCTTGCACGAAAGTTTTGGTTAGATTCAGTTTCTTCGCCACATCTCGAATTTAACTGTTGGGATTCCTCTTGAAAGCTTAAACTACCCGCTTGTGATCCTATACGGATATCTATTTTTGCCACGTTTTTCTTTCCGATCGATGGTTAGACGTTCGTGGTACCGATTCAAAACACGAGACACTGTAGAATGTACCATTCCCAGCTTCCGCCTGTTGGTACGATGAGAAAGATCCGGATTTTCGAGGTACGTGCGCAAAATTTCGTTGTGCCGGTGATGTTCTTCCGACTTCATCTTCGCAACGATTGCACATCTGCTAGTGAAACTTACTCAGCGTAAACAAATACACATTGAACTAACTCTACCCAAAATTTCAATAGAAAAAAGTTACAGCCATTTAAAAG
The DNA here is from genome assembly GCA_034211315.2 of Aedes japonicus. NCBI lineage: Eukaryota > Metazoa > Arthropoda > Insecta > Diptera > Culicidae > Aedes > Aedes japonicus. The sequence goes on along the minus strand of JASCZW010001697.1, from coordinate 57,060 downwards.
TGGTGCAATTTGATTCCGTACAACCTTTATGGTATATCTTGGGGTCTTTGCCATATAGAACGTTTCTATTTCCAACCCGTTAATCAGTGGGCCACGGCCTTTTGATTGGTAATCAATAGTTCAGAATTTTCTGGACAACATAAAAAGTACAATATGTTAAGGGAACTCTATTGTTAACAATCGCCGCATAGCAAGAAAATTCTGAACTTCTGTTCATCACTCAAAAGACTGTCAAAGTTTAATCCGAGGGACTGTCAAGGGTATTTTTCATTTTTACAAACTTCCAAAGCGATATGTTCTCGCAGCTCTTTATTGAGGAGATTTAATCCTAGGGATTAAAGTAGGGAATAGATATAGAACGAAAATATTAACTAACATTATATAAGGCAGACTTTTAGGTTAGAGATTCTTTGAACTCACGTGTAATATAATAATCATATGTACAGCTTTCAGGTAAATAAGTAAATATAACTTACGTTTAGTTCCTTCTAGTGTAGTTCCGGAAGGGTCGTGAAATATGAACTGCTGTAAGGATTTTTAGTTTAATTTTTCGAAGCTATTGTATGGTTCAAATATTCTTACCGGCGTCGATTAAGCTTTAGGATTTTCTAGATTAAGCTCCTAGCTATTAAGTAATTCCTAGCGATATTTGATAGTTTCTAGCAATATAATTCAATATAGATTACTTCTTACGTATAAATTATATCTTATTGGATTACCTGCGTTCACTAGTTTAGAAAATAGGAAAGAACCTTTAGTATTTAAGATATAATACATTATCTAGAAAGTAGCTGAACTGATTTTCATTTTCCTTTTCTTCTTCTACTAACAATTCTTGACGGATAGCTGCGCTCTAATCGGTCTCTGTATCATCGGCACATTGAGGGGTAGGGCTGTGAGAGTAGCACTTTTAAAAAGGGCGCGTGCTGCCTTCTGGGTCAGCCAACAAAGACCTTAACCTGCTGAACAACTTTTTGGATGACTGAAACCAACCATTTGGTCAGAATCTACAGATAAAGCATTTGTAAGCTATTTTTACTTGTACACTTGTGCCGCATGGTAATAAAATTATTAAATAAGTCATCAATGAAAAGGTTTTGATATATTGGACCTCTTAGTCGAAGACCAAATCCGTTCAGATGGTCAGGATGACGAGATATACCAATTTGGGACCAGTTATAGCAAACTTGATCAAGAATGTATCAAAAATAAACGTACATTTGCGTTGTACGCGTGTATATGTGACGGCATTGATTATAGACACTGTATATAGACCGGACAACCCAAAATCATACAATCTGCCAACCCTGAAAAATGTCATAAATTTGAGCAATTGATCTGGCACCACTTGTATTTGTACAAACTTGAAGTAAACAGCGCAATAGGCTAAAAAATAGATTCGGTTTCGATGTTGGTAGTTTGTTTTGATTCCGTTTGAAGATATTCATTAAAAAGCAAAGTGAAAAGTGCCGTGTAAAAAATGAATTGTATGGAGCGAAATTGTAGCAATAACTCGCGATGTGAAGTAAATTCTGTGGGTTTATTTTGATATAAGGCAAAAATGACTTGCATTCTGCGGCCTTTCGGCAGATTTTCAGATTCTAGGAAGCCATAGGCTGTGCAGTGTAAATACAAAATACTATAATTTGTTTTCTCCATAACTAATTATAACAAATATATCCAGTTACATTTTAAATACTTACATTTACTGAATATAGAAGTAGAAAATCCCATATTTGTTCATAATTGGCTTTTGTCAAAACAATACTTGATCACAATACTTGCTCCTTTAAAATGAATCAAAAGTTGTCAGTCCGTTTGGCTGCATTTTTTGACAGGTCGTTTGGCTGCATAAGACAATTCAAGCAAAACAATGCATTAGGTCCTAAGTAACAATGAGAGACTCTCTTTGTCGACTTTCTCTTTGGGCTCCTACGGCTATGTAGAAACATGTTCAACCATTTTCAACATACAGTACGGTAGTATAAAGTGTAATTATGGATTCAATATGTTGAAAACATCACCAAATCGTTTAATAGACAAGCTATTAGCCAAACAGAAAGTCGACAAAGAGAATCTCTCATTGTTACTTAGGACCTAATGCATTGTTTTGCTTGAATTGTTGTCCGGTCTATATGCAGTGTCTAAAGTATTGATGTGTTCATAATAGCATGCTGTGCGTTTGACTGTCATCTTTCGTTTGTTTACTTGTTTGCTCGGTTTAAATTCTTCTTTTTCAAAATATCGAACATCGAAAAAGACGTGAAAATTATGGTTTTGGACACATGGCTACGTGAATAGGGCGTAACTATGCGACAATTGACGAAGTTCTTTAAATCACGCGAGTGTAAAATCCATCATAACCAAGCTTGAGTAACGCTTTTCTTTGGTTGAACTGCCAGGAAGAGGCAGAAAATCCGAATCTTCCAACCCTAAACTAAATCAGAAAGTGGTAGCGTCGAAGGAACAGCAAGTCCTCGAGAACATTTTGCACACGCACCTCGACAATCCACTTCTTTCGCACCGAGCCACCGGAAAGATGTTGAAAATTAACCAATCTACAGTGTCTGGTGTCATAAAACGTTTTGGAGAACGTTTAACTGTCGATTGGAAGTGTGTGGTAGAAAAAGTGTTCCGTACTGTGTGAAGGATCACAAGCGAGTGGATGCTGCCTTTAAACGCAAACCCAACTGTTCCGTTCGGGATGTCGCGAAACAGCTGCACTTGACCAAAAGTTTCGTGCAGAAATCCAACAAACGAGCCGGGTTCCGTTCTACCAAAGTTCAGAAAACTCCAAATCGTAATGAAAACCAGAATAGGAAAGCCAAAACACGTGCGCATAAGCTGTGCACACAAATATTGACGAAACCACACTGCTGCATCACGGCTGATGAAACACACGTAAAAGCGGACTTTAAACAAATTCCCGGCAACCAGTATGTGACTGCGAAAGACAAGTTTGATGTTCCAGAGTCTCTCGGGAAACAGCAAGTGTCAAAGTTCCCCAAGAACTGCATGAATTGGCAGGGGATTTGTTCGTGTGGTAAACGGAGCAAGCCTTTCGTGACAACTTCAACTGTAAATGGTCAAGCCTGAAAAAACGACTGCTTCCGTTTCTTAAAACACACAAAGCTCCTTCAATTCCTTGGCCGAATCTAGCCTTTTTTCACTACTAAGGATGTTTTGACGAAGACAAGACGAATGGCGTCAATTTCGTGCCGAAGGATCTTAATCTATAATGAAGCACGAACTTCGTAAGTATACTAAAGTTGTCACTACAGAACAGGAAACGTTGAAGTCATGGTTGAAAGCGGAAAAAATGTCGGTTCAAGCGTTGTACAAAATCTTATGCGTGGTGTTAAGAAGAAAGGTTGAGCTCTTGAATTTAGTAAAGAAATACCGTGAAAAAAAATACCTAAACCAAGATTATACATTGTATTTTATTCCCTGAATATTTCATGACAATCGGTTGAGAGACTTGTTTTTCGAGGACGAGTTTAAAGTGATGCAATTTAACAGTGGACACCCTTTACAATCGATTCCCTCCCGAAATGTGGGATTCGAAAAAGAGCTGCATCAGCTTGATTTTTTTAATTAGTGGTAGTATTGTAACACCCAGCCATAAATTATTAAGTTATCCTAGATATACAGTCACCTCGGCGGAGTGTGGAGTAAAAAAATAAAGGAGACCAGTGCAATGAAGAAAACGGCCATTTGGTCAGAAGCAACAAACGGTAAAAACACGCATGCGCGCGTGAAAGGCTGGCACCATTTCAGATACATTCACCACGTGGTGTACAGAGCTTTGTTATGCAGGTTATCTAACGGGGGGTTTAGCAACGATACTTTTTACACTAATTTTGTCGAAAATGCAAGAAGAAAAGTACGAATCAACGTGGAAATTTTTTATTTTTACGAATGAAAAAGATAGTGTTATTAAGGAGGCGACCATGGGTGAGATCAATCTGATTATAACAATATACCATCCTTTATCCTAATCCTATTTTCAAATAATACTAAGTACGTGCCTGATTTTTAATTTTTACATTTCCGAATGTGGAATTGTGTTGCAGTGCCCTTATCAAAATGATATCGGTAATTTTTACATGTGGGAATTATTTTATGTGAAAGTAACCTCGGAATGGACGTGAAGCTCCTGAGATTCTGAACTGGATAGCTGAATCTGCAGTAGAGCTACGACTTTTTAGCTCCCGGCTTAAAGCTGCTTCCAATTGTGCTAGAATACACCCAACAAACAATCACTCATTAAATAAACATCATTATGGCGATTTAATTCAGCAGTGTGTTGAATAATCTCTGAACTATTTTCAATCACAGCTTTTGTTCAGGCATTATTCACACAAATTTGGAGAAGTTATTAAGCTGTCACCAAGTGGTTTTGGACACTGCCAATTGCATATGTTTAAGAAGCAAGTTCTCAGCAATGGAGTTCAGCTGAACATTGAATAACTGCTGTTTAATTGCTGCACAGAACTTGAGGGCAATTCCGAATGTCGAAGTGACCTTTGTTGAGCTAATCGAGTTTTTTTTATCAATAATATATTTTCTACTAGTTACTTAATAGTAATGACGACATTTTTCTTCAACATCAATAAACATATTAAAAAGCTGTGGTGTCTTTTATAGAACTTTTGTTCAACTTATTTCAATTCTTAAAAAAAATTATTTTCGGTATTTTTGTATGATTTTCCATACGATACAGACATTTTATACTCTGCATATTTAATTTGGTATTATTATACGTGTACATTAACAGAAACATTATGTAACATTTATTTATTAACATTTAATAGCGAGATTTGAACCATCAACCTTCGTATCCTCAACTACGTGACTTACCAACTGCGCTATTCTAGAATTGAATGAAGTATAAACGAATCGTCTATATAAGCTCAATGTTATATATTGAATAGTAGCAGAAGTGATGCTTTAATTGAGCTACATTGACATTCTATTTATAGCGTTGTCTGTAAATAAGCAACATCAGTGCTTAATTAAAGCTTCTTCAAGTTGTTATTAAACGTCTGAATTAGCAAGCTGTACACAAGCTTTGATATTGGATGTTCGGGTTTACTACGTGCATTTCTGACAAAGGCATGTTGAACAAGAGACGATTAAAAGATATGACAATGTTTACTGCTGTTATTCTGATGGGTTATGTGAGCTCTTGAAAACACGTTAATACTTTTTCACCTGCACCAAAAATGAACAACAACAATGAATATCTATATCATTTATCCAGCATAACTTTAAGTTGAAGGAGGCTTTACTACGACATTCAAACTATTTATTTTAATTGTAGTTTATTTTGCTGACTATTGGCTTAAACCACAGCTATTATTCAACTTAGTATGAGGTTTAATTGGCAAAGCTAATTAAAAAGCGTTACATTAGAGACATAAACTGCATTTCAACTAATTGTTCAGTGGTTGAATAAAACTCAATTAAGACACCTGTGTAAAGCTTGTGTATTATTTTACTTCAGCTTATAATTGGATCAGTTTAATAGTGATGTACATTACAGCTGCTATTCAATTCAATATCAGGTTTTATTAGCTAGGCTATATAAACGATGTTTAAACAGATTTATAAACTGTTATTCATCTCTTTGTTGAACTGTGTATATTTAGGTACATATAAATGCTTAAGTAGCTTTTACTAAGCATGTTATTCAAACAAAATGAAACACTTGAATTAATGTTAATATTTCAATTGAGAACATTGTTATTCAGCTTCTATTTCTGTCAGATTTTTTATGCAGCTGCGATAGTCGTAATTCAGCTTTTATAAAGCATGTATGCTTATTTACTGCTTTCGTTTGTTTGCTGAGCAGCTTATATATAGTTATTTAATCCCTGAAAATTTGAGAAGTATTCGATTTAAAATGAATTTTTGGTGATCATTTTTGTGTGTCTCAATTTTTCCGAGTCCAGTCTTTAGTACAAAATGATACAATATATTTTGGCTTTATACTTTCGTCAGAATCCAGATGACTTGATGCCTTTTTAATGATAAAGTGTGCTTATAAAATATTTTATCATGACTCTGTAAAACAAATATGAAGGAGCTTTATTAATGAATAACTGAATGGTCATCTTCCTGCTAAAGGTTGTATTCGATAAAAATGGCACACACATATATACTCATCAAAATTAAACTGATTATCGGATTTTCTTGAAATTTTCAGGGAATGAAGAACGACTAATGAGTTTTGATTTACAACATTTGTTTTATTCAATTTCGTCTCCCATCCCGAATGCCCGCACCTTCCTTTTCACTCCACCCATCAAATTTTGTACAACCGATTTTCCCAGTGTTTTTGTTGTTTTTACCCAAATTTTCTTCAATTCTAGCTCTGTTTTTATAGTTTTGGGATGTTTGCGAAGTTCCGTTTTCATAATTGCCCAGAATTTTTCAATTGGACGAAGTTCCGGTGAATTTGGTGGGTTCATATCCTTTGGAACAAAATTGACTCCGTTGGCTCGGTACCACTCCAATACGTTTCGAGATCAGGCCAAAACAGAGTTGAACCTTTGTGCTTCTTAATGAATGGTAAGAGACGCTTCTTAAGGCACTCTACCGTGTAAATCGCACCGTTTATTGTTCCGGAAGTGATGAAGGGAGCACTTATTTCACCACATCCGCAAATCGCCTGCCAGATTAGAAACTTCTTTGCAAATTTCGATAGTTTCTTCTTTCGAACATCCTCCGGAACATCGAACTTCGATTTGGCAACGAAATATTCTTGTCCAGGAAGTTGACGGAAGTCGGCCTTGACGTATGTTTCGTCATCCATCACGATGCAACCTGATTTGGTGAGCAGCTTCGTGTAAAGTTTCCGGGCGCGGGTTTTCGCAGTGATGTTTTGTTTTTCATTCCGGTTTGGAGCTTTTTGCACTTTGTAAACATGTAACCCAGCCCGCTTCATGGTTTTCTGCACAAAACCGACTGACACCTTAGACTTTTTAGCGACATCTCGAATTGACATGTTTGGACGGTTCTTGAATTGTTGTACGACTTTCCTGGCCATTTTACTGTCCATTGGACCACTTTTACGACCACTCCCTTCCTTCCTTTGGACACTCAGACGCTCCTTGAAGGTTTTTATTACACGAGACACAGTTGTATTTGCAATTCCAAGCCTTTTAGCAATCCACCGGTGGGACGCCCCTGGATTTTGGTTGTGAGTGCACAAAATTTTCTCACGGACAATTTCTTGTTTCGACGACATGACTGGAACTACTGAATGTATAACTATGAAACTTGGCAGATGTAAATAATACACTATGGATAAGATCTACTCAAATTTCTAGGTTTTTTACTCATACGATTCAAAAGTTACAGAAGATTTTCTGTGTGCCATTTTTATCGAATACACCCTTTAGTCATGAAGGCCTTCTTGCGGGCGTGCTCGACGTTGTCTTCAAGTATCTTAGAGACCTTTTGAGGTGATGGCACAGAGAACAAACATCCAAGCTGGATCTATCTATCTATCTATCTATCTAGCTATCTATCTATCTATCTATATATCTATCCATTCAATATCGTATCTTAGTTGGTAATCAATTTTGGGCCAGGCCGGGCTCATCAATCATTTCAGTTGCTGTCTTTGAATGTTAACTGGAACGGTATAAAGAATGTTTTTGACAACATATTTTATGGAATAGTTAGTCGCTCTCAGAAAAAAATAACATCTCTACTGTATTTATCAGCATTTCCAGAACTACTTAGATATTAATGCTTACCTAATTCTTCTTTTCAGTATCATATATGTGAACGTCAGATATATTTTGCACATACAGTTGTTACATTATCTTATGCCCTTTGGATGGATTGTCCGGATTGACATGCGGAAAAAAATCGTGCCCAGATCCGAGAACTGGAGTCATGAACAAGCAAAAATACACCGAGATCTGAATCACCTAATCATGAACTAAATAACGTTTAATGGGAAAAATCCTGAAATCGTGAACTAGTTCACGGTCCGCTTTCATTGTCAAAACCATCCAGCTTCACTAAGTTTTATTTAGGTTTTATGCTCGTAAATTTATTTAAGCTCGTGAAATTCAGTTTTAAAATGCCGCTCTAGTACTCATTCATATTATCTTATTACGGTCCGGTGAATAAACATTTTGAAATCATTTTGCCTCTAGTAAATGCATTGAACGGCAAATTAGCATTGAAAGAAGTCATGTGGTTTTAGAACTGCAAAAAGCATGACCAAATAGTTTTAAAGTAGTTGTTTACGCCGGTCACCTGTTATGGGATTCTAAGGCTTTTCAAAGCATCGCGTAGCGAAATCACAAACTCAATCAGTGAGTGTCCCAAGTTATAGATTGATTTATAGATGTAAGATATAGTTTTTCCATTTTCACATGCAGGTCTTATCAATGCCTCTCGTTCAGCATCGATCGTATCACTATCAGTAGGGCCAAGCGTAGGTAGAATGCCGATAAAGAAAACACCGCATCCAGCTTGAAAGGCGACGAAAACTAGCGGATCAGTATTTTCTCCAATCGCGTTTTGAATAAATGTGAAAAGATTTAGTGCAGTTAGATAAAGGACACGGCTTTCCAATCTGTTTTAAGTATTTGCGTATTAAGTGCCGTTATTCCGTATATCCGACAACCTCCTTTCTGAACAGTAGCCATTGCGAAGATAAATTGACGGTTTGGCATTACTATAGTTTTTTCCAATCGCCATCGCTATAATAAAAGGTGTTCCGATCAAAATTTGGTCAAACAGTAATGTGTGTGAGTCGATCAAAGTTTTTATTAATAAGTCAAATTCTTTTTCTTTTTTAAGTTCAGTCAATACAGAATACAGAAGAAATATTCAGCTAAGCTTCCTTTTTACCAAATCTGAATTGCCAGGTCTTTCGACCAGATTTTGTCCAGTCTCCTTGTCAACTCTATGCACCGCCAGTTTGCCTTGACATGTTTCTCGCTCACAACAGCTTTTTGAGTCTTATTAAGGTACCGCTTGACGATAGCCCAATATTGTTTGATTGGGCGCTCTGGCATGTTGGGAAGATTCTTGTCCTTGGGCACCATTTAAACGTTGATGGCAGCATACCACTCCATGGCCTTTTTTCCGTAATGGCAAGAATAGGCAAAAATAGAACAGAACAATTGTGTCGCTTTGGAAAAGGTAGTAGACGTTTTCGTAGGCACTCGCTCAGATAAATTTCCTGGTTGAGGGCTCCGCTCGCAATGTGAACGTTACTCTTCGCTTGAACACAGATACAGATGAAAATATCTAACACCTTTCCTCGTCCGGTTGCCGTATAAAATTCCTGCCCAGGAATTCATCGTCCTGTACCAAGCCATCAAATTTCGTCAGCATCGTCGTATACAACTTTCGCGATCGTGCTTTGGCCGACGTGTTTTGTTTGTCCTCGCGATTCGGAGTCACCACTTTCTTGTAAGTCGACAGTCCAGCTCGTTTTTAGCTCTATCCATGGTTGAAGGAGCCACTCCCAGCATCTTTGCGACATCTCGGACGGAGAGGCTGGGGTTTTGCTCAAAACAGCGGGCAAAACAGCTTTGCTGTGGCCTCCGGCCTTCCATTTCCCCCCGATCCAGCTTTCCCGGCTGTCGACAAACGTTCACCGAACACTTTACATTGGTTACAGTTGATTTATCCACATTCAAAAATTTCGCCAACTTGGCGTGAGAGTAGTTTCGATTTTCGATGCGATCAATGCGATCGCATTGTATATACATACAAATACATCTGAGACTGATGCTGAAGGATGACACTTGAGATAGTCCCTTAGCTTTCTGTCGATTGTAAGGTCTACCCCGTTTTGGGTAATCTACGAAAGCGCATTGTTGTTGCAATGTACACATGGTTTGAATAACGTACGCATTTTGAATTGACGATTAATCATTAGTGTATTTATAAATCTTGAATCTGTACGCCTTGAAAATCGCTAGAAAGTCGTCACAAAATTAAAATGTGATGAATAAATCTTTGGATTAAGTGAATGTAAATCGGCTGGTAAAATTGGCTCCATCCAAAAGTTATCTTTCAATAATATTCCTCCAAGCTTGCACAGGAATTTAACTTGAAGTATTTTTTCACCCAAACTAAAATATATTAAGCAGCGTCTTTGCGAGAAAAATATCGTATTCCATTTTTTTTTTTTTTCCAAAAAACAGTATTCAGTAGTATAACCAATATTTCAGATCACTTCTCGCACTCTCCTCGCCATTGACTCAATGAGGTTTCGACATATGCTGACCGGGATTGCATACCACTCTCCCTGAATCTTGTTTTTCCTTATTCTTCGATTTCAAAGGATTCACCGACTTTTTGATTATATGCCAAAGATTTTCTATTGGATTGAGATCCGGGGAATGTGCCGGCTACTGTATTACATCAATTTTGTGATCTTCAAAAGATTTCTTCACAGTACGGGCAGTATGCTTAGAATCATCATCATTATCAATGAAATTCCTCAATCAGCATGTGGCAGCATTACATTCTCCAAGATCTCAGCGTAAGACCTGTACTCGAAAAAATCCACCAGACAAAAGTGTTTGCCAACAATTTATTTTAAGTCGGATTCTCTTGAAACTTTCAGGGAATGAATTCATATGTGTAAATTATGTTTTGGCATAATCACTTTATTTAATTTCGTTTCGATCGCTGAAAGTCCTCACCTTTCGCTTAAGACCCCTCATTACATTTTGTGCAATGGTGAAGCCGATCTTTTTGGTCTCTTTCATCCACTCTTTCTTCAACTCCAGCTCGTTCTTAAGCACCTTGGACGATTTTCGAACTTGGCCTTCATTATGTCCCAAAATCTTTCCACCGGACGAATCTCTGGTAAATTTTGGGGGTTGGTGGATTTCGATACAAAAACAACGTTATTGTCTCTGTACCAATCCAACGTCAATCGCGCGTTATGGCATGGTGCCAGGTCCGGACAAAATAATATCTCGCAACAGATGCTTCTGGAGGCACTCGGTGCGGTAAATTTCGCTGTAGATGGTACCCGTTTTGATGTACGGTTAACTCAGTTTATCGCATTGGCATATGGCTTGCCAGAGCAAGTATTTTTTGGCGAACTTGTCCACTTTAATTTTCCTTATGTCTTCCGTGTCTTCCATCAAACCGTGATTTGGCAACGTAAAACTCCAGGCCCGGTCTGCTTTGCGTCTGCCTTTATGTAGGTTTCGTCATCCATAACCACACACATCGGTTTCGTTAACCACTCTCGATACAGCTTCCTTGCGTGGGAATTGGCCGCCGTGTTTTGTTGATCACGCCGGTTCGGTGCTTTTCGGACCTTGAATACATGAAGCCTAGCTCGTTTCATGGTTTGCCTTCAGAGTCGCGTCGCGAATCGAAAGGTTCGGATTACACTCGAAATAATCCAACACCTTCCGGGCATTCACAGGGTCAGATGTTTTCGATTTTCTTCCACTTTCAGCCCGTCGCTCGGTCGTCTGGGACTCCTTTAACGATTTTACCACCCGAGACACAGTTGTATGGGTGATTCCCAGTTGTCTTTCGATCCATATCATGGTCGCAGTCGGATTTTACATGACGGCGCGCAAAATTCTCTGGCGATTTTCTTCTTATTTCGATAACGTCTCAATAACCACTGAACCGAAATTTTGCAAATGTAAACAATTCACTCCAAACTAGTTATACCCAGATTTTCACAAAATTTCACCCACGAACAAAAAAGTTACACACGGATAAAAATGGTGCATTTTTGGTGCCTTGAAGGTACTGGTCCATTATCACATTTACCCAGAAGAGTGGGCCAACACCGTACCAGCAAAAACATACCCAGACCATGACAGTATCTACCTGCTTGAATGTTTTTGTGTGTACTGTGGTTTGAAAGCAGAGTCAATAGGTCGGCGAACCCAGCGTTTCACATCAGATCCACTTAAATTCACTATTGTTTCATCTGACCACAGGAGTTTCCGCCATTTTTTATCATTTTCTGGCCCAATCCAATCCAGATGTTCCTTCGCAAATTTTAGACGTGCCTGGAGATGCTTCCGTGTGGGCATTGGAACTCTCCTAGGGCTTCTTCCAAACAACTGCTTCTCAACTAGCCGTCGCTGAACTGGCCTGGAACTCACGGACAAGTCCAGGTCGTCTCTGATCTTCGTTGCTGACTTGAATTGATCAATGTTAGAAAGTCTTTTGATATAGCAGTCATCCTTGGCTGTAGTTTTCCGGGGTCCTCCAGTTGCCACTCGTGGTTTCGGGTCACGGAGAGCATTGAATGCGACAATGTTTCTTTGAGTGTTTCCTTCTTTCGCCATCTGCCGGATATTAATCCGTTGGTTCTTTGTGCAGTAAAGGTTGTACGGAATCAAATTGCACCACTTTGAAATGGCTGTAACTTGGGTATTTTTTATTGAAATTTTGGGTGGAATTAGTTCAATGTGTATTTGTTTACGCTGTGTAAGTTTCACTAGCAGATGGGCAATCGTTGCGAAGATGGAGTCGGAAGAACAGTAGCGGTGCAAAGAAATTTTTCGAACGTACCTCAAAAATCCGGATCTTTCACATCGTGCCATCTGCAGGATACTGAGAATGGTACATTCTACGGTGTCTCGTGTTTTAAATCGGTACCATGAACGTTTGACAATCAATCGGAAAAAAGTGGCGAAAATGGATCTCCGTATAGTGTTAAGGATCATAAGCGGGTAGTTCAAGCTATCAAGAAGAATCTCAACAGTTCAGTTGGAGATGTGGCGAAGAAACTGAATCTAACCAAAACTTTCGTGCAGGATGCGAAAACCCGTGACCCGAAGGACTATACACGTATAAAGTCCAAAAGGAGCCTAATCACGAAGAATATGGTAGGTAAAACACGTGCCCGGAAGCTCTACACCCAGATGTTGACGAAACCACATTGCTTCGGTATGGATGATGAGACGTTTGTAAAAACAGACTTCCAGCAGCTTTCGGGGCTCCAGTTTTTCACTGTTCATCATAAATTCGATGTCCCTGACGCCGTTAGAGGGCAAAAGATGTCAAAGTTTGCCAAAAAATATATGATTTCGCAAGCAATTTGCTCGTGTGGAAAGCGGAGCACCCCATTCGTGACAACTGGAACGATCAATGGGCAGGCGTACCTAAAGGAATGCCTCAAAACGCGTCTACTTCCTCTTCTGAGGTCACACGATGGTCGTACGACTTTCTGGCCGGATTTAGCCGCGTGCCATTACACGAAGGAGGTTTTGGACCTGTACAAGGCTAAGAAGGTCAATTTCGTGCTGAAGCATCTCAACCCCCCGAACGCACCGGAACAGCGGCCACTTGAAACGTACTGGACCATCATGAAGCAGGCACTAGGGTTTTTAGTACCGACCCTTTTTGGCGAGTCCCAGTACTACGGTACTGAACCCCTCAGTACCGGGAGTGCTGGGAAAATACCGGTACTGGAAGATTATTTTTTTCGAAAATCATTAAAATCAATAAAAAGTCAGGATTTGAAGGTAATGATTCAAACTTTATTCATTGCTTTGTATGTTTGTCTTGGGGCTTGTCCTTATCCTTGAAATATGCTTTCAATACGCACAGCATATTCAATGTTTCGTCATACATACGGGATCGTATTTTAGTAGCGAAGCTTCCAGAAACAGAGAACGCTCTTTCTGAGTCTACAGAAGTAGGGCGAACTGTTGCTAGTGAATCATGAAGCATTGACAAATATTTTCCTTTCAGCTTTTCTAAGTCCTAGTAAGTGAACTCTTGTCTTACAATCTTTACGAATCCTGGTTCAGTAATCAAACTTACAGGAACACTCTCGCTTATCTTTAACTGCTGCATCCTCCGTTCAAATTTCTCTTTCATCGTCAAAACCTCGTAATCACCAGCATCTACTCCATCAGCAGTTGGAGCTACGGTCGAATCCATTGGTTCATCGGTTTCAACACCGTTCAGTCGTTTGAGTATCTCGGCAGCTTGTTTAATCAAAGTAGTCATCAACATTTTGAAAAATACGCCAAAATCATTGCTGATTGACGTTTTAACTGCGGTGTTCTTCAAAAACGCGAAAAGGTCAGCGTATTCAAAGCGTCTTTCTGCAACTCGCTGCTTGAGAGCTTCGAAAAGCTCGTAGGCGATAGCGGTCTCCTACCATGAAAGTTTTTCGAGCACAAAGTGTAATGCCACATCCGCTTGGTACAATGAGCAATCTTTCCGGCACAGTTGTTCAACAGCAGCATTGATGGGTTCAAGAGCGTTTATGATTTCCCGAACCAAATCCTTTTCATTTTCGGTCATGTTCAGCTTTACTTGTCCTTTCCGATCGATCATCGCTTTCTGTACCGTGTTCCTGACGACGTAGAATCTCTTAAGCATGTCAAACAAGCTATTCCATCGTGTTTTGACGTCGATAATCAACGGCATCTCTTTTCCAAGCTCCTGCTGGACATATTTTTGAAGGAGGTCGTCGTTCTTGACCGGTGATTTGCGGAAAGTTCTTACGATTCCACGGAGCTTCTTAATGGTAGCGTGGTATTCAGGCCGCAATTCCGCTTCATCGCATTCCGCATCTTCTAGCACGAACTCACCGTCATCGTCATCCTCATCATCGGCAGAAGAGTCTGAATCAGCATCGTTGGAACCTAAAATTCTAGAAATTACCTAGAAAAGATAACAATTTGAAACCTTTTCCGCTCAACTTACGTTGATTGTGTGTTGGTTCATTACGGGAATAAAGCACACTCGTGACAGCAAGGTGTATCCCATGTGCAAGACAAACTTCCGACTTTCTTCATTACAGATGCACCATCTGTCGTTGCTGCTACAACGTACTTGGTGAGGGATAGGCCATACTCAGACAGGATCTCTTCCAACAGCTTGACACATTTCTCGGCATACATTGATGCTACTATCCTTTTCAGACCCTAGTTCCAGGTGTGCTGACCGTCATGAGCATTTACGTTCATGTATCTGCGGTTCCGAGTTGAAGTCCACTCATCGAAAGCAGGGTTGCGGCTTATCATTTTTGACTCAGGCATATTCATTTGCCAATATCTCCTTTCAGAGGGTCGATTTGATAATATGATGTATGATGAACTTGTAGTGCATGAGTAGACCTATAACTTTGTCTAACAGTACATTGCTCTAACTCCTATATCTTCGACATGAGAGCGTATATTCACAGTGATCTTCACGATGATAATCGCGTGATCTTCACCGCGAATATCATCGCGAAGATCACTGCGAATATACGCTCATATTCCTCAGATATAAGAGATAGAGCTATGTATTGTTAGACCAAGTTGTAGATCTACTCAAGCACCATAAGTTCATCATACATTATATTTTGAAATTGAGCTTCTGAGAAGAGCTATCGGCAAATGAATATGGATAAGTCAAGAATGATAAGCCTAACCCTGCTTTCGATGAGTGGACTT
Source organism: Aedes japonicus (assembly GCA_034211315.2). Taxonomy (NCBI): domain Eukaryota; kingdom Metazoa; phylum Arthropoda; class Insecta; order Diptera; family Culicidae; genus Aedes; species Aedes japonicus. Next base: position 41,635 of record JASCZW010001697.1, on the reverse strand, counting down.
CAACTCGGAACCGCTGATACATGAACGTAAATGCTCAATCTTACGGCCTTGCTTCCTGGTTTCTCCAAACTCCTTTCGGTACCCCCCAATAACAAAAATTTAGTGCGCTTTGACCTTCAGTCTGATACTCTCCGGTGATTTGGGGATATCTTGAAATCCTCGGGCATATAATCCAAGCCAGATGCCATCTGAGTTGCAAATTGTGTTGAATGGAATGGAATATTTTCCTCAGCAGCCATCCTTGCCAAAGCGGCCTCAAGCGGGGACGATTTGGAAAAATACTGATGAAGTGTGGCGATCTTTTTGGGATGTGACGATGTCGTTGCGGTTTGGTTGTCTTAAGGTACGTCATCGGACGCCGGACGTTTGTCCAAATTGATTTTATGTATTCCTTTGAGATGTTTTTTTCCAATCCGGAGGTACTCGAACCTTCGCATTTGATAACTTTGGAACACTTAGCACATTTTGCATCACCACGGTTTTGAATTCCACGAAGAAAATATCTCCAAACGGAAGTTTCCGGCATTCCTTCCTTGCTAATTGCTTCAAATGCCATCTTCAATGGTACTGATCACTAAATTCACCACCGTAAACAATACTGGACAATGACAGTTTCAATTCTCCGACAGAAGTACGTCACGACTGCATTCATGCAAAGACGATTTGTAGTGGTATTGGTGTTATACGTATGAATATGAATGAGCTGAGCGAGACACAGCTGCTTGTCAATCTTGTCATTCAAAATTGAACTGAGTTGCCAAGGTTGCACAGTAGGTCAGGTGTTTGAAATTTTAGTAAAAGAAATATCATTCTCACTAGCTGCTGTATTCAAATAATGTGGTTTTAACCACCGGAAGTTTTAGTTTCCACTTGGACCAAAACTTTTTGCTTACCCGGATAAAAATAACCATACAGTTACAATACAATAATATAGAATGACATTAAAACCTATATCCGACCATGAATCTTATTGTTCGTGAATCAGATAAATAAAAAAATGCATATTGTCAGTACAATAGATTTACAATTCACTCCATATGCTAGGATTTTCAACAATGGTGAAACAATGCAATTAATAGTAATTGACTCAAATTTGTTCGGAAAATAATGATTTTTTCTACAGTTAAGATACATAACAACCCCCCTTTTCTATTGTGGATGGCTCATTTTACATAAGATTCTATTGTGGTAACAATAACTCCTATTGTCATCCTATCGTTGTGAACAATACTATTAATCGTGAATACTATAGATTCTATTGTATGGTTACAATGTATTGAATTGTAAATCTATGAGAATTTTTTATTCGGGTAGTACCAAAAATACCAGTACTTTCATAAAGCCAGTACCGGTATTTCGGTACCGAAAATTGGTCTGTACTCCCGGGAATCTCGGTTCCGGTACTCCCTAGGTACTAAAACCCTAGCATGCACTTCGGAAGCATCCAAAGTAAGTAAAATCGAAGGAAGATATGAAGAAAAATGCATAACCACGCAAAAAAAAGGTGGTCCAAATGTTCTACAGGACCTTATGAGTAGTGTGAAGAAGAAGGTTCGTGCATTTGGATATGGAATTGAAATTGAATAACTCAAATATGGGAAAATATTCATAACATGTTTTATTTTACTCCCTGAAAGTTTGAAGATGATTGGTTGAACGGGCGAATTTTGCCGAATATTTGTGTGTGTCGCAATTCGATTCCGTACACCCTTTAGTAGCTTCGGCCCATTTCCTTTGGTACCGATAAGAACAATTTGCCGCTCTGGATGACCGGCCTAGAATGTATTTCATAACTACTCTCAAAACTTCGAACAGACTAAGTTTCTTAAACTAGCACGCATTAAATCTGGTACTCGACCTACCGAAGGAGTTAATTTAAAAGGACGTCGACATCTAGGTTCTTTTTCCTCATCAACCACAAGCCTGCAACTGAAATCAACACTTCCCTACCACATGCCACCACCTTTTTTAGGAGGGGAGGCGCGGCAGCGGATATAGTTTTACACCATTTGATTGGCAGACTGATACGTTGTCGACCGACGAAAATAAACCACAAACGAAACATTGATCTTGGAGGTACCAACTTACCTGGGGGATATCACTTACTCCTGCGGACTGATCAACTTGCACGGTTTGTGGTCGCCTATCAATAGACGATCCAGATAAATGGTTTTAATAGGTTTCCCATTGAATCTGGCCACTCGGTGGCATTATGATGAACAAGGTTTGACCATGAATACTGCTTAAATTGCTCCAGGATTCAGTTACATCAAACAGCTTCTAGAACCTGATTGATTCCGTCCAGTAGTCAGTCGCATAACCTATAAATATGACGAACGAGACCATTGCAAACATCGACAAGTGTCAATTTGTGGTTTGGAATGCAAGCTCAGCTCAAACCAGTTCGATTGGAGAAACATTTCCCGCCACGTGATCGCGATCAATGATAGCTGCAATTTGCTCGAAACGCATCATTTGAAATCTGTCACTTTTAATAACGAATAATTTGACTTAGTGAAACCTCTCAGGAATCGATTACCAACTTTGACCGCAATAAACAATAGCATTCAATCAGGGTGCATTTGCCCACTAATGATAACACTTGTATTTCCTACTAATGACAGCTTCGGCCTGGTGACACTCAATTATGACACCGCTCGATAATTAAACCATCAAAACAAACAACCGCCCGAAGTGACGCAGCATGATTCGGCGCGTATAAAGATCTGACAAATGTCGCCTCCCCGGCTCAGACCGACTCGAGTTGGGGGATGGAGCCTTCCTCGGAGGAACGTTAAACAAAATCCGCTAGTATGAAGAAACGCTATGAAAGATCTACGGATTGTGACACTGGTGGTCGCTGTTCTGCTGATGGAAACTCTTTGTCCAAGCGATGCCGCGGTAAGTTTCCGATTCTGAGAGTTTTCTTCCGGAGTGCAACAATTCCCCTCTTCCGCAGATGACGATGAAGCAAATCAACGAGTCCATGGAGACGATGAGAAAGGCTTGCGCCCCGAAGTTTGACCTTCCGGAAGGTTCGTATCCTGTGGCAAGTTAAATGTTGTTTAGAATTAATGAAACATAAGACTGATTTCAGCTAGCCTAAACGACCTGAAAGCGGGGAATTTTCGTCCGGATCCCGACAAGGAATTGAAATGCTACGCAAAGTGCATCGCTCAGATGGCAGGAACGGTTGGTGGGAAGGTTTTTCGGCTGGAATTTATTTAGCTAATCGAATTTTTTTTTTCGACGCAGCTTACCAAGAAGGGAGAGATCAGTTTTTCGAAAACGTCTGCCCAGATCGAAGCGTTGCTGCCAACCGAGCTGAAGGCACCTGCCAAGGAAGCGCTGAAGGCCTGCAAAGATGTGCGTGAGTAGAGCGAATGAATTTTTGCCTATGACGGCATATGAATAAAACTAAAAGGGGAAAGGAATCTATTTCTAGATGCCGGATACAAGGACAGCTGCGACAAGGTTTACTTTTCTGTGAAGTGTGCGGCTGAATTCAATCGGGACGTATTCATCTTTCCATAGTGGACGACGACTTTGGCAAATGATTGAGGATTTTGATTTTGGGAATTTCCGGCAAAACGGAAACTGATCGCGATTGGCTTAGAATTTTCATGTTTACAATATTTGTTTGTTAGAATTTGCACTAGACTAAGTTGTCAAATATGTATGTGAGAGGAAATAAATCAAGTAGGATCTTCTAGGAAACAAATATTTACGTCAAATCTTTGTTTTAGACTTCTAGACTTTTAAGACGCGAAACACACGGTTCTATCTCAGTCCAGTGTTGATGTCACCAGTAGTGAAATTGCCATTGCATCCGAACTTTCCGCTTAATGGGATGCTTGTCTTAGTACAATGCGACAATGCGACAATGAGTGGTGTCTTGGATAAACGTCAAACACAGCGGTTGTGTATTGAATATACATATTTTTTAATTTACAGTGTGTCTCACAATAGGTGTCACCTTTTTTCAGTCTTGGTTTATTTCAGCTGGGTAATTTCAACAGCGGAATTGAATATAACCGTTTTGAGAATATTCTTTTTACAGCTTATCGCTGACGATAAATAAGCGATTCCGTTTGTGTTTAGGATCGGCAACCCCCCAGACTTCATCCCTGCTCATCATCACCATCTGCAATATTGTCCAACAGAGGTTTCATCTACCAGCTATATGGATACAAGGCATGATCGAGAGACAATAGCCTCTGTTATCACCAGCACAACAACAGTCATCGTGCACTGGACAGATCATTGTCGGACTGCTAACAGGAGAGTGAGTTCCATGCTCACGTACATCTCGACTATGAGAATCTTCACTGGTATCAACCAGGCTGACGAATGATCCATAAGTGACTCGCATTTCGGTTGCCAAACGGAGAACTTGGTTCCAAGGCCACGGGCATTTTGATTTGTGATTAGTTTTAAGCAAATATATGTTGTGTTAGGTAAATAAATTTCGTTTTATAAGTGTTCGTTTAGTAAACCGCGCGTTAGTTCAATTATCCCTCGAAGAAAGTGCATGCGTAACTGTGATAATCCGTAGACCTGGAAAGGGCCTCCTATTGGATTTTCTCCCCCCTCCAACCAACATCGGTCGATGTCGAACCTGAGGACCCACTGCATCCCGCTATCGAAACATTGGAAGGAAAGGACCAGGTTCGTACAGTTTGTTTATATTTATCATCTACCATGGAAGCCATACGGGAGCAAATTTTGAAATAACATTTGCAAAAGCTTAGACTGTGTCATATATTCAATAGCCTTAAGCAGCTCGTAGTGGGTAAGCGTTTTGTAAGCGAAGCCAGACGAACTGCCAGAGCGAAGAAAAGGATCAAATGTGTGTTTGAGCGAATAAGAAGTAATCCGTCCGTATCTGGCCGTAAATTGAGCAAACAATTTCAAATGTCCCCTACGTCAATGAACAGGCTCCTCAGACATAATCTGGAATGCAGGCCGTACAAGAAACAATGGGTTCACGGTTTGACGGATGGTCAAAAACAATAGTTCCACTAATACGCTCAAAAAAGGTTTTTTTTAAATAGAGTTTTTTAAAAAAAAGTGAAAGTCAAAAACAAGCCAGGGTCCAAAAAAGCAGAAATTTTTTGGTTCCACACGGTGACTGAGAGATTTTATTTTCGGATAAAAAGCTCTTCCTTCTTCAGGACAGTCATAATCAACCAAATGATCATGTCACGAAAAGGCAAGCTACTTCATCTTTTCATAGAACCTAAAGTAAAAATTCACACTGAATCAGGAAGCAGCTACGAACAGTGTTTGAAGAACCATCTACTTCCTCATGCTTCAACGCTGTATTGGAATACACCATATTGTTTCCAACAAGACTCAGCTCCAGCTAACAAGGCAAAAAAAAAACACAAGCGTTGTGCTGCGAAAATTTGCCCGATTTCACAAGCGAAAAATGGCATCTTCACCGGATCTCAACCCACTTGACTTATTTGTTTGGGGTTATATGCTTCAACATGTAGGCCCTACGAAAGGGCTTACTTTAGAACGATTCAAGAAACATTCGGTTGATATTTGGGACCAAAATCCTCAGAAAATCGTGCGTGCCAGCTGCGATGGGTTTACAAAAAGTTTGCGTAAAAAGCAATCCTAGAGGGTTTGAGCTGTTTAGTGGAATACCTGTAACTAGAAATAACCAGAAAAATTAGTATTTTCCATTTAATTCCAACTACCTTTGCTTATCTTGACAGATACGCGTATTTCGTCTACAGTGTGCAAACTTCTTCAGTGTCTCGTACTAATAACTTAAGTCGAGTTATTAGTACGAGACACTGAGGAAGTCTGCACATTGTAGACGAAACACGCATATCTGTCAAGTAGTTGGAATTAAATGGAAAATACTAATTTTTCTTCTCATTTCTAGTTTGCGTAAAGGTATCAAGGAAAAAGGGCGAGAGATTCGAATTGAATTAATATGGTTTAATTCTATAGTATGTATCTTTCAAATGAAAAGTAAATGCTATGATTTGGTTGGTTTGTTTTACTGTAATCCCATTTTAGTGACAACTATTGTGAGACACCCTGTGAACAAATCAAAGCCTTTACTCTGCGAAAGGGAGGTTGCCTTACATCGAATATGCCTATTTCTTCGTTAGGGGCTGTTCATGAGCCACGTAGACCGACATTTAAAATGTTCAAACCCCTCGTTGACTTAAGTAAACACCACCCCTGTTCCCACCCCTCTTTATTAGAGTCCACGTGAACTGTATAATTTTTTTTTGTTTTAATTTCTGGAACATGTTCTACCATATGTTTGAGAAACGAATTATGAGAAAACACTCAAACAATCACGTAATCTAGATAGGGTACGGGACGGGTTATAAGCAGTTGAGTGCCGTGGGGGTTATAAGCAGTTTCTAGTACCTAACCTTTGATGAAGCTGTTTGTAATATATAGTTAGAACTGCTAATGTTTAAACGTTTCTACCCTATGCTTACTTCTTATCAATTGGAACATACCTTCAGAAACGAGCATTTGACTCAGAAAATTTCATTGCCATGGAATAAAGTTCCCAATTGCAGGGACTTATTAAAAGCATGCGGATTGCTTTCCCATCATGAAAATGTTTTCTTCAGCTCCGCAATCTGTACATAAACTAACAATATTGTATTAGTGCGATTCCGTGCATGTGTGTGAAGTTGAAATGAAAAAGACCACTTCACGATTTGCTGAAAAAGTAAATTTCTTCATCCCGCTCCTTAGTTTTACCAATTCACTCTCGAAACCAATCAACCAAAACATGTCGATTTCTACGATTACAAACTCGTCTACTAGCAGGTTATGAGTTATGTGATGTCTGTTTCCAACGTATATAAAGTGCAAGGTATTACATTTGCTGCAATGTTTATGTAGTGGTACGAAAAAGCTGGATGAAAACATGTAACGAGGCCCATTGTTTGTTGGAGTATTACTCGAAAAAAATCTTATGAATTAATGAACAAAAAAAGATTTTTCACAATTAGCCACAATTCACAAAATGTTTTTTCTTGCTTAAAGCCCAGCTGGCAAGTAAAGACCAGAAGTAATTTTTGCCATTTTGAACGAAAATAATTTTAACAACTGCTCCAGTATGGGTGAAATGTCAGTCTTCCTAGCAAAATAATCGAACGGGATATTAAGGTCTGTATCCGCAATAATCCGGACACCTCAAAACATGAATAAAACATAAATTTCGCATTATATTTCCATCGTTGTTGTTTATTTCAGATTCATGGGATGTGTTTTAACAATTCGTGAAGACAAAACATAGTTATTCGGTATTTACATAAAATTTTCGAACTTTGCGCTTAACTCCGTCCATTAGGGTTTGTACAGACTCTTCAGAAATGGTAGAAGCCGTCTTTGTCCGAATTTGCTGGAAGTGTTTGATGTCTTTGATTTCTTACTTCTTTCCAGAAAGCTTCCGCTTCATCAGAGCCCATTATCTCTAGATTGGCAATTTGACGGATTTGAGGTTTTTGGTACAATGTTCACTTGATTTGCTTGGTACCACTCTATCACAGTTTTAGCATAGTGGCATGATGCCAAATCGGGCCAGAACAAAGGTTTTTCTTTGTGACTTTTGATGAAGGGTAGCAATCGCTTCTGCAGACACTCTTTCTGATAGATCTCCTTGTTGATTGTGCCTGTAGTGACGAAAGATTTACTCTTTTTGCCACACGTGCAAATTGCTTGCCACACAATGTATGTTTTGGGAAATTTCGATGCCTTCTTCGTTCAAGAAATGCTTAGCTGTAGCATTTCTGGCCATAGCAGAATAAAAAGCCAGCCCTGGAAGCTGCTTGAAATCCTCCAGGACATAAGTTTCATCGTCCATAACAACGCATGAAAACTTCGTCAAATATTCGCAGTACAAACGTCGAGCCCGTGATTTTGCTGCCAAGTTCTGTTTGTCGTTGCGATTTTGAACTGTTTTTACTTTATACGACTTAAGTCCTAAACGTTGTTTTGATTTTTGGACAAAACCAGGCGACATCTCTATTTTACGAGCTACCGTTCGAATGGAGAGATTTGGAGTTTTTCGTTAATATCCTTTTCACCTTTCGGTCCATAAAAGGATCATCGCGTCCAATGTTTTTGTCACTTCTCGGTTTCCTCTCCACCGTCAAACGTTCCGAAAATGATTTGAGCATCATCGCATATCGTGAACAGTGGATTTAGGCAAATCCAATGTGTTTGCAAGGTCCCGTATTGACAAGTCAGGATTTGCCGTACGCCCGTACAAAATTCGCTCGCGCACTTGTTTTTCTTTCGGCGCCATCTTGAATAAAAAACATGAAATGTAAACATCAATCATAATCTTTTTCATCATAGACTCTCAGCTATACCACAGTGAAATGTTTCATTCCTACGTGCAATATTTCAAAAGTTACAATGATTTGAAGGTGTCCGGATTATTTTGGATACAGACTTTATTCCACGAAAAAAAGAGACAGCCCCATTTAGTTTCCATGAGCAGGCGTTACTTACGTTTTGAAACCGTCTTCAGTTTTCCTTATTTTTCTATTGCATACAAGGTAAATAGATCCGACAGTAGAGGCATTTCTCGACCAGTACTTATCCCATGCTAATGCACATTACTTTTTCCTCCAATGTGGTAAATTTTGCAGGATATATTTAAAATTATATATCTTTATGAATTCCTGAAAAAACTTCCTCTATGTTGAAGAAACACATGTTCTACGATGAAGCGTTTTGAGTTATGAATTGATGAATTTAGTAAGGTTTGTGGAAATCGGAAAACTTCAATTTACGTTTTCCAACCAAAAACTGGCAACTCTGTGTTTTCTTTAAATTTATTTTTGTTCATTTATCCATGAACTCTAAGAGTGGACGTAATAATTTGGGGCCCTTCGGACCAAACCTGTACGATAGGAAAAAAATCCTTAAATCCTGCAGCTTATTTAGTTTTGAGTTGAACTTACTTACAAACCAAAAAAAAAAAAAATCTTAAGAAAGTGAGTATTTTATTTTATTTTGCCTCCGCAAAGATGCTACAAAAATCATTGAGGTCCTTTTGAAAAAAAAACCATAGAATTTCGTTTTATTTAACAACCAAAACAAAAACAGAAACCATGAGGTAATGGTAATGGGCCGGCCTTTATCGATTCCGTGATAAAAATAATGTGTGAGTGGGTAATCGTTCAGTTCATTGCTGCAACATTGAAAAGAATATAAACACTAAATTTGGCAACTATTTGAATGCAGAAATTACTTTTGTCCATTCGATCAAATGGTCAATGCCATAGGTCCCATCCATAGCTGTAGTTCCGTGGATGTTGCAGCGATGTCCACGAACTGGTTTTTGCTCGTTGATCCCCTATAATGCCCTGAATATTTATGCTCTGTTATATCTTAGTATAATATGCATATTAAGTTTTAATAGTAAAGAATTCGTGGCTCGGTTTTTACATCTGTAAAATCAAATGACAAGGCAAGGGTGATGAAATGCTAGCCAACCATTTTCAACACCAATAAATTTATTCGCATTGTATAATAGGCATTTTGTCAATAAACCCTTTATAGTCTGGTTTAGATTCATACGCCAGAAAGATCTTCGGAAATGTTGGTTTATCTGTTATGTAATATACTTTTAAAAATCCCTGTCTAGATAAACCACCTTAGCATTTTAAGATATGTTTCCGCATCTGCAGTGGCTGCTATCTGCTCCATGTCGCCACTGGTTATTAATTTTCAAATACGATTTAGATTTTAAATTAACTTCCGAAGCGCAAATTGACATCGATTGAAAAAAAAATTAGTTTAGCGCAGTTTTCTTGCGCTTAACAATAAATCAAATTAATAAAATATTATTACTCAGCATTTGACGTTTTAGATATATTTAAAAAATTGAGTAAAATTGACTTAACATTGAGTAAGCTCGAATGACCGTGTTTGTGAGAATACTATGAATGCTGACAATATACTTTACCTTGTTTTCAAGGCATGTTGGTTTAAGTTTGCACAACGAGGGAACGGCATGAGCATAACAAGATCTGTCAGCACGTTTACTGGGGAGTGCTCATTCGAAAGGAACCGTGATTAATTTTTGAAGAGAACACTGAAATAAATAATTATTTGTACCAACTGTGCCATCTTAGCATTCTTCTTTGGATCAACATCAAATGACTGGAAGAAACATGAAATAAATAATGATTTCAGATCATCTAAACATGAAATAAATTTAAATCTATGTTCAACAGCACATTCTGGCAACAAGCCTAGATGTGAGTAGGAGCTGATGACGACATTCCCTCCGGTAAACGCGAAGAGATGCAAAATACACAACGGTGAAATTAGAGTGAACTTCTTCAGCAGGTTTACTACCTTTCTAAATGTTGTATTTTAAATCTTCAAAATTACAGTAATAAATTGGTATTCAATAATGATTAATGAATCGAATCTTTAGCCCGATAGATAGAGCTTACGTGAAATTGTAGGATTCTTAGACCTATTTCCGAACAACTGACAAAAACAGTCACCCCTGATTAAGCAGTTGCTCACCCTATTAATTTTTAAATGTATTCATAAAAATAGAGAAAAAAAGTTTAAACCAAGACTGCTTGAACCAGTTATTAAAGTCCATCAGTGGAGGTTCTGGTGGGATTGTTTTTTGGCTGTCAAGTCCAACAATTTTGACGAATCGTGATTCTATCTATAGAACTTCCGTAGCTCCGTTCACATCGACCTCACAAAGAATTTCTTCCTGGCGTTGCTGCGGAATCTAGAGTGGCCTTATTTTCTTAGCCGAAATATCTGCCATGTGGATGCTTTTGCGGTGACAATCTGCATTCCTTTTTGTCGCAATATACAGGTCACAGTCAGAGCATATGCGGCCACTTTTACTTTTGATACCAAATTTAGTTTATCTTTATTGAAGGTTTTCCGAAGCAATTTGACGTCTTCTCAGGCCTCTTTGTCTCGGCATCTTTCGGCGTCGTTTTCCGTAACTTTAGCGTTTGACTGGTAATCAGAACCAGATATGAACAAACCCCCCTAATAAATGTGTCAAATGAGAGCATATCAACTATAAAATGTCATCTCATTCACGTATAAAGGAAAAGATTCAATGGTTAACATCATAAACTTACTATTGAGTTGGTTCCTTGCATTCTCTCTTTGATGTTGTAAAACGCGTAGCATTAAACCCCGTTCAATTACAACCAGGCCATTGACAAGCCTATATCAATAGCAGTGATTGACAGTAGACAGGATGTCCTGGGCCCAAATTGATTTGGGCCCGCTGTCAGCTGTCAAATGGAAGTCTAATCATTTGATTTGGTTGTTTCTTTTGATGTGAAACACCACAGAAAGCGGTATTTCTGCTTTGTATGACGTGAACAATGAAAACGAGCAACAACAAACACAACTTACAATGTTGACATTATTATGATAGCTGAGCTTGCTGAGATGTTGTCTACATGAAAAAGTGGTCCTTGTCATAGGCCTGATTACAACCTTCATTACTTGATAAAGAGTATCTTGATGTCAAATGCCGTGCAAATTATTTCCAATGAAAACAAGATGTATAGATGCTATTTATGACAAGTTCCAATAATTTTAATTACACTTATGATTAACCGTCAATTCAAAATGCGTACAGTATTCAACCAACTTTTGGCTGCATCCTGTTGTTTACATCCTTCTTTTGATCAGAAAACTGACTAAGGAAGAAGGTGTGAACGTCGGAGCAGTTCAAACCGCATTACAGAAGTATAACCAAAACAGTGATCTTTAGTAGATTCCCCGTAGCATAACCTACAATCGACAGAAAGGTAAGGGACTATTTCAAGCGTCATCCTTCAGCATCAGTCCGAGATGTGGTGAAAAAGCTAAGTACAAACTTTTGCGAATAATGTTATGCGTGCCACGGAGAGAATGGGCCTGCAGACAGGGTTACCAAATTATTTTTCGTTCCCATCTTTAATTTTTGCCAAAAAAATCTTTTTTATCTGTGTTCAACTGCAAAAATCTTGGTAAAAATCTTTCCATCAAATTTTGTGTTGCAAAAGGAAAACATATCGAGGGACTCATGTTCTCGGGTGTAATCGATCATTGCACTTAAGCCCTTCTGACAGGTAAGTATTGACATGATAATGAATCATGTAATGTTTGTTTTGATTGCTAAAAGTTCCAGGATAAGTGACCAAAATCATAACGGAATATTAATCATTGTTATGATGCGTGTACATTAATTTGTTGAATTTAGAATTTAGTTGTGATGTTAACATTAGCTCATCAGCTCCTCTGTTCCTTCTTTGGCATCCATGATGTCCGTGCTCAGGCTGTATTGGATTTTGGACTTATTCAGATTGTGAAAAGCCAGCTTCCCATCTTCTCGTTTGAAATACAGACGTTTTCTTCAACAAGATTCGAGGTCTTCTGATTCTTCCACCTCGTTGTCCTTGAAGAAGGCTACCATTCTCAGCTCACGCAAATCATTTCCAATGGCCTGTTCCTCACCGCTTTCAAAGAAATTCGGATATTATTCAATAATAGAGTTGAACTCCTTCAAAGGGCGTAGCTTCTTGGGGTCAACGCTTGATGCATTAGTCAGACCTGGATCGTTCAGATCAAAGCGTTTAATGATCTGTGTAATCAAATCGGTATAGAAAGCAGATTTAGCTAAAAGTCTCATTCTTGGTATCAAAGAGAGCTTCGGATCTAAACAATTCTTCCCCGATATACATTTGCAACTTCATACGAAGATGTTTCTTCAAATCTGATACTCCAAAATTCTTCAGGTGTCTTAGGTCATCATTCTCACATAAATTAGCAAGGAGCACCATCAGCGAGACTTCAGCTGATTGCAGATGCTCAGGAATTCCGTAGCTTTTACTGGACGATACGATTCGTTTTTGGATAAGGACAATACGTAGCTTAAGAAGTGAAGAAGTGCCTTTGTCATCAGCCACTTCCACCATACTTGTCTGTAAGACCGGCGAATGAAAGCTCTGCGAACGGGAGTGTGTCGGCATATAGAATCAAACATCTCGTTGAACGCCATATCAAGCAATCTTTCGTTGATGTTACAGATGTCACAAATTAGCGGAAGTCTGCAGGCAACCATGCTCTCAGTAAGCGCAAGTTCCTGCTCAGAAGAAGCGTTTGTTGGTAAGTAACCTCCGATATCTTCGTCGAAAGACCACGACAAACTCACAGCGGCAGCATTTATAATCTGTAAGACAGCTTCGGAATGCCGGATGTAGCGTTCGGGTTCGCGGTTAGGTCTCAGATATACTACACACGAAGACTGATCGATCTGCTAGAGAAACTTTCACCGCGACCTGCTCAAGTAACTCGCCTCCCTTAAGTCGAACGGGAACACTTTGTAAATAGGATTTTACTGCAATGAGAATCCCTCCGCCTCGTTGAAGCTGACTGGTAGAGGGGCTGCGGTCACAGAGGTAAATGTTGTAATTCGTAGCCAATTCAGAATTATTCACTTCACAGTGCAGCCAGGTTTCTGTTGCTAGTACACAAGGAATGACTTATGATGTAAACTTGTTAACGGGATTTGCGAGCCACTTTCTGTGCATATATGCGGAGGTTGGCGATTGATAGCTTTTTGGCAATTCGATGCAGGAGGAGCTTGAACTTGTGACGTAGGCACGGAGCAGTTGGTAAGAGCGATTTACCTCTAGGGGTCTGCAGTCATTACGTTGACTGATAGGTGGCGAACGCTACTTATCGAACGATGACAGCTGATAGTCGATATGATGATACGAAGTAGGTATTGCTGAGGTGAATGCTTTCGTATGTAGGCCTTCGGATGATTTGGAAAATGAAAACACAGCAGCAGAAGTAGGCTTTATTTTCTCGCAATGAGTATAGACTGTTACAGAAAGTATAAGCACACTTTCAAAATAACAAAAAAATCATGTTTTTTTAGTTTTAATAATTTTATTTGGCAAATCATATTTGTATTTGTGTTTTATATGATATTTACACTCGTTTAATCAAAATATTTAATCATAGCCAAGACTCCTAACTTTTCCTCGAACATGACCCATTAGCTTCTGCACAGTGGTACTTCCCGCCATTTTGACTACTTTTGGACAATGTTTTTTAAATTTTTGTATGTCGTCCGCTAGTTTTATGAATTTTCGAAGCTTTGCTTTGGTTAAAGCCCGATTCTCGATTGGCCGTGCCTCCGGGCAGTTCGGCGGATTCATGTCTTTCGGCACGAAACATTCATTTTGACTTTTGATTTGATACCAAATCAGGCCAAAACACTACTTGACCTTCGTGCTGCCTGATCATCGGCAATAGCCGCTTCTGGAGACATTCCTTAATGTATTTCTGAGTGTTCATCGTCTCCGTTGTGATGTACGGACTAGATGTTTTACCACACTCGCATATTACCTGCCAAACCATAACTTTGTTACCGAATTTTTCGGTACTTTTTAGTCGGTATTTTTTTTAGCCCAAGTCTTTCTTGGGCACGCATGACGTTCCTCGACGAAGTCCCTAGTTTTTTCGCAAAATCCCGAACGGAAGTCCCTGTTTTTCGCTTGTAGGCATCCGTGATCTTTTTATCGATATCCGGACAAACAGGACCGGATTTCCAACCACTCTTTGGCGCATCTTCAAACGTACACTGTTCTCTATATTTTCGAATCGCAAATCGTACCGCTCAGACGCTACCACCCTCCTCCTTGGCCAATTTTCTCAAGGAGAGTCCGCTTACAGTGCACCATTTGTGCACGATACTTTTTCGTTGTTCCGGAGTAAGACCGCGCATTTTGATAGGTAAGTCAAAACTGAGCCCTTTTTTGATGCTTTGTCATTCAGAAATGTGCAAACAGAAGGACGCAACCAAAACATGTGGAATTATTTCATTATATTCAAAGTTACCGTTCAAATAAGGTGTGTTTATACTTTCTGGAACAGTCGTTACTACAATGGTTTTCGAATGTCTATTGTTTCAGAATCGTCGATAGCTAGTCGACGGCAGGAAATCTCTTTGTGGCGCATGATGGTTGAAACAGCGGGGCGGAGGACCTGGCCATGGTATCTACGTTGATCGGGTTGTTTGATGGAGCGGTGAGGCGATGGTGGTGGCTTGTGTTGTGGCGGGGGTTGATGCTGTCTTGATTGGACGAATTGCGGATGGGTGGTATTCCGGTGTGAGCTGAATGAACGGTGGTTTAAGCGTACGTAGGCGTTAATTTCTACGACTTAAGGGGACCCTCCCCTGGATTTTGGCAAAAATAAGGCAAAGTTTGTTTTTTTTTGTGGGAGAATGAAAAAGCGTACGAACTTCCGGGTTTGACAATTAAATTCAATATTATTCAAGATTTCAAAGAGATAAAAATATTGTGAAAATTCAAAATGGCGGCTACAAAATGGCGATTTCCGTAAGCCTCTGCGCGCAAAACATGGGGCAACAACTTCAAGCCTGCAGCTTGTTGTGGTGGACAAAAATCAAATCTAGTTATCATTTCTGGAAGATAATAAAATTTGAACTTAATTTCAGACAATTTAAACTTCAACTCATTGCAAAGTGATCATTTGAACTGAAAAGTTTAATTTTTCACTACTTTTTTTTTCATTTCAACCGTGTTCAAAAATAATGAATAATTAATGCCAAATTTTAGTTCAAGCCGTACAAAAAATTATAACCTTTCAAACAGGTATTTGATGGAGGGAATCGGATAAATAGTTCAAGCCCGCGGCTTGAAGTTAGATTGAAAAACGTAGTTTCGAGAAAAACGCGTTCAAAGTTTTTAGCGCAAGCGCAGCGCACGTGAGACAGGTGTGTTCGAGACGCTGCCATTAAATAAATATTCATCGAGGATGCGGTAAAGAAGTGACAAATGCACAACAAATGCGTTTAAAGCGGAATAAGTTCGCCGGTACAGTGTCACCAGCGACTGTGCAGATCATGATAGCATCGATCACAAGTAAAGTGTGACAGTTCCTTCGAAAAGGTGAAATGTAATAACTTGTTATTAGCTGCTGAATAAATACTCTTCTGTTTGACGTTTTGATCAACCGTGTATGTTGCTTGATTCTTGAGTTATGATCACTTGAATGCGTCCAAATTTACTTTGAATCGGGCTTTATTGCCCTTTAAAATACTGGTATTTTTATTTTTGCATTATGTTGAAGACAAATGTTGCCCCCCACACACATTTCTGAGATAGTTTTATGCAATTATGTTCTTGGTGAAGGCAATAAATAAAACAAATTATCACTTACACTGTTTGTTTTCGAAAAACTAAGTGTAACTATTCTCCAAATCAACATGCTTTTGGACAACATTATATACGCGAATATAACATATTTCTAAATCAATACTTGGCAGCATGTTTCGGAGTGTCACCTCAGCTTTACCTAGGAAAATCAACCGGCACATACCGGCAATTTGTAGTCGCACATTTTCGCAATTCATCACCGCGTGAAGCCACCCGTTTACAAGCAACATGCACTGACTGACACTGCGCGGCACGGCACTGAGTAAGTAACATGTTCAATCCCCGAAAGATTGCATCCTCAGACTCGTTCGAACCCCGCAGTGCCCCGGTGATCGATGCGTGCCAAAAGACGCGGGAAAGCTCATGCACAACAGTGCATAAATTGCACTCATGCCAGTCGGCCGACACACCGCGAAGGAATGCCACGCAGTGACTTCCCTCTCCCACCCTCCTTCGCAGTACAAAAAAAAAAAACATCACTGGCTGCGGGGTCAGTCCGAATGATTTTTTCCTCCACCAATCCCGCCAAGATTAATCGCTGATATGATTACGATTTTTATTAGCGCTTTTACAACCGTCATATCGGCTAATTCCGCATAGTTTGTTCGGAAATCTCGCACAACTTCATGCACCCATGCGTAAGACAGCGTCAAGTCCATCCCCGGCTGCCACGGTTGTACCTTGTCCGGTGCTGATCGGTCCTTGCCAGATCTCAAACGGATAGATACATCCCTGACAGCGCCAATAAATCCAACTGACATCCATTATGAACCGCGACAAGCCTAATCTCTGTTCGCGGCTTTGCCGTGTGGACATCTGGAGAAATACGAACGCTGCAGCGCGAGCTTTCTGTGAACTGTACCGGTTGGCCGTAGGCATCTCCTTCCGCATCGCAGTTTGATCCGTTTTCCACGGCAAATTTGCATCGCAATCATTCACCGGAGTGTGGGCGGGGTACGGCATGGAGCTAGCTGCTGCCGCCGGTGAACGAGCTATTTGATTGATTTTTCTTCGCTCGGTTGAAGTAGGTATATGGAGTAGGTTCTTGACGGACGATGGCTGGCTGGGCCGTTGCAGAAGAAGTTGATTTCCGTCGTTGCCTGCGGAGAGATCGTCATAGTCGTCGTCGTTGTCGGCGGCGTCAGTGCATTTGATGGATATTAAATGTCAAATGTCGGACCCTTTGGAAATGAGGTTATGCCGGACAAGTACCTAATCTTGAGTGCAATAAAAAAAAAAGCGGTTTGGAAGATTCGATGCAGTTCTATGTATATGAGAGGAAATCACACGTTGAGCGAAAGTGAGGTAAGATTCGATAGATGAACTGAGAGACGGTCGGTCGGTGGCAAATTTGTTTTCCGTTGGTTGATAAGCAGATAGCAGATTTGAAAGAATTGAATTGATCAACGAACTTTCTAGACCTTACAAGTTAAAACAAATGGAAACTGTGATTTGGACACTTGGATTTGGATTTGGATTGGATTTGGATTGGATTTGGATTGGATTTGGATTGGATTTGATTTGGATTGGTTTGGATTGGATTTGGATTGGATTTGGATTGGATTTGGATTGGATTTGGATTGGTTGGATTGGTTGGATTGGATTTGGATTGGATTTGGATTGGATTTGGATTGGATTTGGATTGGATTTGGATTGGATTTGGATTGGATTTGGATTGGATTTGGATTTGGATTGGTTGGATTGGATTTGGATTGGATTTGGATTGGATTTGGATTGGATTTGGATTGGATTTGGATTGGATTTGGATTGGATTTGGATTGGATTTGGATTGGATTTGGATTGGTTTGGATTGGATTTGGATTGGATTTGGATTGATTGGATTGGATTTGGATTGGATTTGGATTGGATTTGGATTGGATTTGGATTGGATTTGGATTGGATTTGGATTTGGATTGGATTTGGATTGGATTTGGATTGGTTGGATTGGATCTGGATTGGATTTGGATTGATTGGAGATTGCAGATTTGAGATTGGTTTGGATTGACGATTTGGATTGAGTTTGGATTGGATCTGGATCTGGATTTGGATTGGATTTGGATTGGATTTGGATTGGATTTGGATTGGATTTGGATTGGTTGGATTGGATTTGGATTGGATTTGGATTGGATTTGGATTGGATTTGGATTGGATTTGGATTGGATTTGGATTGGATTTGGATTGGTTGGATTGGATTTGGATTGGATTTGGATTGGTTGGATTGGATTTGGATTGGATTTGGATTGGATTTGGATTGGTTGGATTGGATTTGGATTGGATTTGGATTGGATTTGGATTGGATTTGGATTGGATTTGGATTGGATTTGGATTTGGATTTGGATTGGATTTGGATTGGTTTGGATTGGTTGGATTGGTTTGATTGATTTGGATTGGATTTGGATTGGATTTGGATTGGATTTGGATTGGATTTGATTGATTGGATTGGATTTGGATTGGATTTGGATTGGATTTGGATTGGTTGGATTGGATTTGGATTGGTTTGGATTGGTTGGATTGGATTTGGATTGGATTTGGATTGGATTTGGATTGGATTTGGATTGGTTTGGATTGGATTTGGATTGGATTTGGATTGGATTTGGATTGGATTTGGATTGGATTTGGATTGGATTTGGATTGGATTTGGATTGGATTTGGATTGGTTGGATTGGATTTGGATTGGATTTGGATTGGATTGGATTGGATTTGGATTTGGATTTGGATTGGATTTGGATTTGGATTGGATTTGGATTGGATTTGGATTGGATTTGGATTGGATTTGGATTGGATTTGGATTGGATTTGGATTGGATTTGGATTGGATTTGGATTGGATTTGGATTGGATTTGGATTGGATTTGGATTGGATTTGGATTGGATTTGGATTGGATTTGGATTGGTTTGGATTGGATTTGGATTGGATTTGGATTGGATTTGGATTGGATTTGGATTGGATTTGGATTGGATTTGGATTGGATTTGGATTGGATTTGGATTGGATTTGGATTGGATTTGGATTGGATTTGGATTGGATTTGGATTGGATTTGGATTGGATTTGGATTGGTTTGGATTGGATTTGGATTGGATTTGGATTGGATTTGGATTGGATTTGGATTGGATTTGGATTGGTTGGATTGGTTGATTGGATTGGATTGGATTTGGATTGGATTGGTTGGATTGGATTTGGATTGGATTTGGATTGGATTGGATTTGATTTGGATTGGATTTGGATTGGATTTGGATTGGATTTGGATTGGATTTGGATTGGATTTGGATTGGATTTGGATTGGATTTGGATTGGATTTGGATTGGATTTGGATTGGATTTGGATTGGATTTGGATTGGTTTGGATTGGATTTGGATTGGATTTGGATTGGATTTGGATTGGATTTGGATTGGATTTGGATTGGATTTGGATTGGATTTGGATTGGATTTGGATTGGATTTGGATTGGTTGGATTGGATTTGGATTGGATTTGGATTGGTTTGGATTGGATTTGGATTGGATTTGGATTGGATTTGGATTGGATTTGGTTGGATTTGGATTGGATTTGGATTGGATTTGGATTGGTTTGGATTGGATTTGGATTGGATTTGGATTGGATTTGGATTGGATTTGGATTGGATTTGGATTGGATTTGGATTGGATTTGGATTGGATTTGGATTGGTTTGGATTGGATTTGGATTGGTTTGGATTGGATTTGGATTGGATTTGGATTGGATTTGGATTGGATTTGGATTGGATTTGGATTGGATTTGGATTGGATTTGGATTGGATTTGGATTGGATTTGGATTGGATTTGGATTGGATTTGGATTGGATTTGGATTGGATTTGGATTGGATTTGGATTGGATTTGGATTGGTTGGATTGGATTTGGATTGGATTTGGATTGGATTTGGATTGGATTTGGATTGGATTTGGATTGGATTTGGATTGGATTTGGATTGGATTGGATTAGGATTTGGATTGGACTTGGATTGGATTTGGATTGGATTTGGATTGGATTGGATTGGATTGGATTGGATTTGGATTGGATTTGGATTGGATTTGGATTGGTTGGATTGATTTGGATTGGATTTGGATTGGATTTGGATTGGATTTGGATTGGATTTGGATTGGATTTGATTTGATTGGATTTGATTGGATTTGGATTGATTTGGATTGGATTTGGATTGGATTTGGATTGGTTTGGATTGGTTTGATTGGATTTGGATTGGATTTGGATTGGATTTGGATTGGATTGGATTGGTTGGATTGGATTTGGATTGGATTTGGATTGGATTTGGATTGGATTTGGATTGGATTTGGATTGGTTGGATTGGATTTGGATTGGATTTGGATTGGATTTGGATTGGATTTGGATTGGATTTGGATTGGATTTGGATTGGATTTGGATTGGATTTGGATTGGATTTGGATTGGATTGGATTGGATTTGGATTGGATTTGGATTGGATTTGATTGGATTTGGATTGGATTTGGATTGGATTTGGATTGGATTTGGATTGGATTTGATTGGATTTTGGATTGGATTTGGATTGGATTTGGATTGGATTTGGATTGGATTTGGATTGGATTTGGATTGGATTTGGATTGGATTTGGATTGGTTGGATTGGATTTGGATTGGATTGATTTGGATTGGATTTGGATTGGATTTGGATTGGATTTGGATTGGATTTGGATTGGATTTGGATTGGATTTGGATTGGATTTGGATTGGATTTGATTGATTGGATTGATTGGATTGGATTTGGATTGGATTTGGATTGGTTGATTTGGATTGGATTTGGATTGATTTGATTGGTTTGGATTGGATTTGGATTGGATTTGATTGGATTTGGATTGGATTGGATTGATTTGGATTTGGATTGATTGGATTGATTGGATTGGATTTGGATTGGATTTGGATTGGATTTGGATTGGATTTGGATTGGATTTGGATTGGATTTGGATTGATTTGGATTGATTTGGATTGGTTGGATTGGATTTGGATTGATTTGGATTGGATTTGGATTGGATTTGGATTGGATTTGGATTGGATTTGGATTGGATTTGGATTGGATTTGGATTGGTTGGATTGGATTTGGATTGGATTTGGATTGGATTTGGATTGGATTTGGATTGATTTGGATTGGATTTGGATTGGATTTGGATTGATTTGATTGGATTTGGATTGGATTTGGATTGGATTTGGATTGGATTGGATTGGATTTGGATTGATTTGATTGGATTTGGATTGGATTTGGATTGGATTTGGATTGATTTGGATTGGATTTGGATTGATTTGGATTGGATTTGGATTGATTGGATTGGATTTGGATTGGATTTGGATTGGATTTGGATTGGATTTGGATTGGATTTGGATTGGATTTGGATTGGATTTGGATTGGATTTGGATTGGATTTGGATTGGATTTGGATTGGATTTGGATTGATTTGGATTGGTTTGGATTGGATTTGGATTGGATTGGATTGGATTTGGATTGGTTTGATTGGATTGGATTGGATCGGATTGGATTTGGATTGGATTTGGATTGGATTTGGATTGGATTTGGATTGATTGGATTGATTTGGATTGGATTTGGATTGGATTTGGATTGGATTTGGATTGGTTTGGATTGGATTTGGATTGGATTTGGATTGGATTTGGATTGGATTTGGATTGATTTGATTTAATTTGGATTGGATTTGGATTGATTGGATTTAATTTGGATTGGATTTGGATTGATTTGGATTGGATTGGATTTGGATTGATTGGATTGATTGGATTGGATTTGGATTGGATTTGGATTGGATTTGGATTGGATTTGGATTGGATTTGGATTGGATTTGATTTGGATGGGATTAATCATAAAAAGCAACAACGCGACATTTGATTCTGTCTGACACGAATGAGTCAAACCATTTTATTGATTCTCTAATAAAAACCTGAATAGAATTTTAGAAAAGTTTTCCAGTGTACTCTGAACATTGATAGCTGCCTGATTCAAGTTGAATTCCAAATTTTCCGTCCAGAAGCTCGAATGTCCCTATCATCTGCATCAACCCGTGCTGGAAGAAAAACGAAAAACAAAATTACAAATGCTTTCTCCCCTTCAGCCCCCGAAAGAAAAACTCACTTGTGGACAACATCATTGATAAGCTGTCCGGCGTTTACTGCGGCGCTGACTCCATCGATCAGAATACCAGCCTTATCCCAATTGCTATTATGATTGTCACCTGACCTACCTCTATGTTTAATTCTAGTACCTCTCATGACGTTTTCAGGCTGCTCCGGATCGGGAGAATCGTCACAATCTTCCTCCTCTGCGGCTGCTGGCGGTTGTGAAAGCTGAGCTGGAGCTGGTTTGGCTTGCCTCACGGCCGCCGCAGGAGGCTGGTTGGATCCACAATTACACATACAGCACATGGGACAACATTGCGGGAAACTGTCGGAGTGATGTATCACCGATGAAATGCACAGCAAAAGGAAAGCACAGTTGAAGATAGTATTCATGTCCTGGTATTATTGTTGACGGCTCCAGAAGGACTGAGAATGAGAAGCTGCAGCTGCGCGATCTTAATAACACCCAACGCGGGGCGCAAGTGTTCCAAAGTCTGGTTCTAATTAGCAATAATAAACAATCGTAAAATTGATACCCTTAAAGGTATTAAACTCACGTGCATGAGCAGATGGAATGGTTCTTGGCTCGCACGGCCGGTACCCGCTTCCCGCGATTGACCATAATGATAATGACTGTTCCACCTCGGACCACTAATTGCTCCAATAATTTCTCTCGATTCCTTGCAGATCCCATTCACTACATTGTTTCTTCCCACCTCACGATGGCATGGCGAAGCGAACATCCAGGAAATATGATATCGTGCTAATGCTATTTGTTGGACATGTGCCCCAAAGGCGGAGAACACATTAGCCTCTGCCTCGGAACATAATGCGTGTAATGCCTACAAGTTCCACGAATGCTTGCTGTCCGGCGAACGAAACAGTTGTCGTCGTCGTCGTCCTCGTTGTCGCCATTGCCGCCCTCCTTCTACCCCCGAGGAAAACATATTAGCATCCAGTCGTTTGTTGTTTATTGTGCCCATAAAGACGGTTTTCCACGGAAGAACAACGACATCACGGCACACGGATTCTAAGCAGCATTTTCGCTTTCTAATGATCCTTACCCAAGATCGGGCCTCGTACCGAATCTAAGCCGTGTTGAAATATGTGAATGTTGTGTTTCTCCGGAAAAGAATAAAGATTGTGTTCTGTGTAGCACACGTTTAACAGTGCCTTGTGCATGTCTTTTGCTGTAAGATGCTGCGTTGCATGAATTGTATTTTGCCTTATTTGTTAACAATATTGAATTGCGTTTTGTCCTATGGACTGTGGATGTTTGCCATTGAAGTAGCTAGATTATACAGGTAAAATAACCCATTCTCGGCCTTCTAAGGGCTAAGTCCACTGTTTTGTTGGTGACGTTATTTTTTGTTTACATATATTTGCCACTTTCTAAAAATGCAACACTTTCTTTTGTGTATAACTTTTAAATTTGAAAGAATTGAAGAAATTTTGGCAAAACTATTTAAGAGCATTTAATATTGTGTACATGTGCGTAACATTTCGTCACAATCTGTAAAGTAGTTTGACTTGAGTGAGCTCAGACGTTGCGAATCAAAACAAATCCAAACAGAGTTCATACAATATATCGCTAGAATAACTATCACAAAGCTATCAGTGGTACATGAGCGTTTACCAAACGTCACACCTTTTGCCTGTTGAGGTGGCGGATTCGTTCGTGCCTCGACCTACCCCGCAGTGGGATGTTAGGCAAAGGTTGGTTCGCGTATTACTTTACCCATGCCCTTTGGCTCAATTTTCAATACTTCTATACTATTTCCAACTTAACACCAAATCCCGCGCGAGGATGCATCGTAATAGACGACGAAATGTACATTTAAGTGGACGCCAACCAGATCGGTTTTAAGTCGGCAAGGTAAAGCTCCGGAAAACAGGGAAGGTCTTCAAAAACAACCAGAATTTGAAGGAAGAGTGGATGAAAGTGTATCAGAAAGATGGCGCAAGTTTTTCAGAGGCTTTGATGGGTAGCGTTAAGTTCAAAAGGCTCACCATTCAGCCTGCGAGAGGAAGTTGAATAAACCAAAAAACTTATGTGTTCATTAATTCTCTGAGAGTTTCAAAAATATCCGACATAAAATAAATTTTTGGAGATCACTTTTGTCTGTTGCATTCTTTTCGATATACCTCGAGAGTACGAATATTTTAATTCGATAGTACATACAGTCACGAGCTTACATTTTTACCCCTCTTACAAAATTACCCATCAAGCTGGTTGTGGCGGTAGGATATTATTTTTATCAAATATTTGTAACGGCCTTACTTAGGACTTGATCTTAGTTCTCCGTAAATCCATATATTGCATCCACACTCCGATGACCTGGATTACCCGGCAATTAGTGCCGTCACATCTGAACATGATATGTTCCCACTCATGCGTTTGGACAAATGTCAGAGGCGTTTATTAGGGCTGTCAGGCAGGTTGTCAATCGGTTGTTTCAACGTTATTTTGTGTCTCTTTGTGCTTATTTCTGTTTTGCTGATACCACGTAGAATGATTTTGAGAGTAAAATATGAGAAAAGCACAAACTACTGGGCTGAAGCGTCTAAAAGCTGGCGTTTCAATCGCTAACAAGCTACGGATCATTGAGGTTATCGAAAATGGGATAAAAACCAGAGAGGTTATGGCTAAGCATAACATTCAATCTCAATCAACAATTGCAACTATCAGACAATCGAAGCAGAAAACCAGAGAAAAAGCAGCGCAGTCAGTTTGGGGCCTACACTACCGCGAGTGTGGAATGAGCTTAACCTTGTGCCTTATGTGGATTGAAATCCTTCAACTGGGAGCACTGTTGCTGAACTCACACGAGCATCAGCATCGTCGAACCGAAGGCATTGACGTTTTCCATTATGACTCATCATCTTTTCGCTCCCGACCTTCAGAGGTAAGACGTGCCCAAGTCCACAGGATCCAGTGTTATACCGTGCTGGGGGATTCCAGCCATTTGCGCATTCACAGTCAGTAGGATCCATCGGTAAATAGGGTAGGGAACGGCTTAATCAGATGTCACTATTCTAATCAGTTGTTAGGAAATAGGTCTAAAACGCCTACATTTAAGGAGCTCCATCTATCGGACTTTTGATTCGATGTATAAATCATGATTGATTACCAATTTATTACTGTGTATTTTGAAGATTTAAAGTACATTATCTAGAAAACCATCAGTTTCTTACCCGCTGAAGAAGTTCGCTCAAATTTTGCCTTTGTATATTTTGCATGTAATCGCGTGTACCGGAAGACCATGTCTTCATCAGCTCTCTCTCACTGCTAGGCTGGTTGCCAGAATGTAATGTTGAATATGATTATATTGTCCATCATCTGACACTATCATATGCAATACAAATATATGTTTCGGCGCTGTCCAACGATACCCAACGATAAATAATGCTTCGCTGTTGAGCGGCAGCTATGGCATCACTGTTGTTTTTGAGAGAGCCCATGTTTCCTCTCTTCTTTGTTAACCATAGATATAGCGCACCGGTGTTGTAACGTAAAGCCTGCTGTCTCTTGCATTTGTTTGTTTTTAAACGAAGCACCCCGTTTGTCCTCACAGTCACTTTGGCTAACATTTAAATGCGTAGGCGCCATTTTTCAGTAAAATGCGTAAAAAAGCCACAGGAGGAATAACAATAATAATAAATCGTATCCATTAATGGGTAAAGGAAGCTTACCGTGTACGCCTCCTTTGGCTTGGAATTAAACGAAGCGAAATTTTACGCGCTTGTTAAAATTAATTTTTTTTTCTGTGTACAAGAAAATCCAGATGTTTCCAATACGGTAACTGAAGCATGGCAATAAGTTGGTTATTTGACCCCCGGCACTCAATTGCGTTAACATTGATCTTGTTTTCGAATGCTGATGTGATTTTATGTGTTGCATGAGATGGTTTTGTCAAGTCAGAAACCGGGAACCTCCCCGGGAGTGCCCGTTATATGACTGGGAGTAACGTGCTGTTAGACTGTCGGAAAGGCCGAAATGGCCTTTAACAAACCTTTCATTTGAGATAGTTGCGTTCGGTCCAGCAATAAACATTTTGTATTTTAGTTGCCTGCATACTTCTCATGTTCAGTAGAACTTTCTGTTTCATTTGTTTGGGAGTCCCTCCTTAAAAAAAGGGGAGGGGTGTCAAACAACCATAGAAACCACCGTTGCTTGTCTAATTACAGTTTCCTTGAACCGTCTCAAGGTACGAAAAACAAAACGCTCACTCCAAACTGCTAGGCTATTGAATATCTGACACGGTCTTAGCTTTTGAAAATGTTATTTTAAAACCTGCTTCCGTCTGGCTTCCTTGGTAGCTGATAAATATAACAAATAGAATCGCTTATATATCAGCAGCGATTAGCTGTCAAAATAATACACTCAAAACGGGTATAACCAATGCATTGTTAAAATTACACAGCTGAAATAAATCAAGACTGAAAACAGTTAACACCTATTGTGAGACACATTGTACTGTACCAGTCATAAATACGGACTCACTTGGAGAATTATTACCAACACTCACATTACACCTCCCCCAAAAAGTATAGCATCATCTTCATACAGGTACTTTCAGTATTCTATATCTGGGAATTCTAATTATCTGCATATCTGAGGTCTTGAGCAAAGTTGTTCACAAGGTCAAGGGTATCCAAAAAGTGGACCGTTTTGTTCGGAATTCAGCCACTAAGTGGAGCTAGAGAGCAAGCAAAATCGAGCATTTTCAACTTGTTCTACCTCGTGACTCTGATAAGATGGAAAATTCGAGTCTTTGGGAAAGTTGTTCAAGGGCATCCGAATGGTGGAGAAAGTCAGTGACAAAAAATGAGTTAATCTCATTGTTGTTCTATCAGAAACTGTTTATTTCAAACATCAAAAGAAAAGATCAAGCTCAAAGGTTATGGCATGCAATGTAGCAAAATGTGCCGTAGAAAATTTGAAGTTTGTAGTATAATAATTACCATACAATTTAATTTTTAATTTCTCGAAATATCCCTTCGTTTGCTCATATTAAAGCCGTACAAATTCTCGGTATTCGTTCAATGAGTTTCCGGAATGTATCGTCAGGTTACGTTCCATTTTGGTCCAAGCCTTGAAGAACTCTGACTGAAATATGCATTGAGTCACTTGTCTATGTAGTGAACTAGATCTGAATCGCTTAACTTTGAAGCAGAGATCGAAATTCTCACTCAGCTGGGTGAAAACCATGCTCTCTCTCTCAAGCAGGTTGTCGATGAGTAGCGAACCGTTCACATTTTCATCTTTCCTTTTTGGCCGATAATTCATTATCCTCTCTCTTGCATTTGCAAAAATAAATGGCTCCAAAATTCAACGAGAATTTTTTCTCATGTCATATTTTTTTTTTAAAACATGCTAGGTATCGTAGACGAGGAGCAAATACCCAAAAATAAGGCCAAGCTGGTGCACACTGGTACCGCCATGGACCATCATTATCGAATCATAATGTCAGACTAAAACAAGCATGAACACTGGTGCATTTTCAGGTGTCAAAAAGTAAATGAAAAATCATTATCGGCATCAAGGATTCACTGAAAAAGAAACGATGTATCAGCTACTCATGCTCCCCAAAAATTAAAAATCGCTGTTGCTTTTCTCGCGAAACTGCTGTGAGGGTATAATAGTCTCTCGCTTCTCACATTCTCATATGCTTCTCCAAGCGGGTGAAAAAGAACGTTTCTCTTCTCAAGTAGGCGAAAATTTCGGTCTCTGCTTTGAAGTGAACCAGATTTCGAATGTGTGGGGAGTCAGTCGTGAATTACTTGAATTTGTGATGAGCTCATCCTGAATCAATAAGAAATTCATCAGATCTGAAATATGTATAATAGGCTGATGCAAAATTTGAAATATTTTCTCCCCTAAGCTTAATCGACGCCAATTTGGGTCCTGATAGTCCCCAAAAAATTTTAACACATTTGGTTTTAATTTGGCTTTGCACACGCTATTCAAAGTTTGTATGGGAATTAGTATGAAGAATCTCAAACTTACATTTCCAGATCCCTAACATCTTGATATTATGTCCTTAAACCAAATCTTATATACATTCATATAGTGTAAGTTGTTAACTATCAAAATGCCGAAGATAGCTGACATGTAAATTTTATACAAAAATAGTTATTCAATCAAACATAAAATACACACTTTAGGTATGATGTTTTATTCTTGTTTTTGTTTTCTTATTATTTATATGTTTTTTATATTTTATATTCATATATTTTATGAATTTTATTTTATTTATATTATTATATACATTTTATATATTTTATATTTATATATTTTATATACATTACATATGTTTACTTCTTATTATTATATTTGATGAATAACTATTTTTGTATAAAATTTACATGTAAGGTATCTTCCGCATTTTGATAGTTGACAACTTACACTATATGAATGTATATAAGATTTGGTTTAAGGACATAATATCAAGATGTTAGGGATCTGGAAATGTAAGTTTGAGATTCTTCATACTAATTCCCATACAAACTTTGAATAGCGTGTGCAAAGCCAAATTAAAACCAAATGTGTTAAAATTTTTTAGGGACTATCAGGACCTAAATTGGCGTCGATTAAGATTAGGGGAGCAAATATTTCAAATTTTGCATCACCCTAATGTATAATCACTTGAATGAGAAGTCACTCAGCCCTAAATCAATTGAATTTGAGGCCCAAATAACCCCTTCTGATAAACTTTCCCGAAGACTCGAACTTTCAAACTTATCAGAATCACAAAATAGAACAAGAGAACAAGATAAAACAAACAATAAGTTTTTGTAAGTGGTGCCAGAGATGAGTTTATCTTTCAGAAGGTGGCGATTGTGTTTGAAGTGTGTCGGAGTTGATTTATTAGGGTGGTGGCCGAGTTACTTACCCCCTGGCCAAACCGGTCAATGTTACCCGGCTGATCAGTGTTTCCCCGTTTTACGGTACTGTAGCTACGTTTTATTGAGAATATATGTTAATCATATGGTACAGTTTAATTCAGTACTTTAAAATATTGTTTCCGTTTCCAAAAGATTTTAATGGAGCACATGCTATGATAATCTACGGGTGAGACAACACGACTCATATCCGAAAATCAGAGACAAGACAGCATGCTAGTCAGAACAAAAAGTTGCAGTTGTGTTATCCTATTCAAAGATTTTATCCGTTGCTATGAGCATAAGTAAGATACTAAACATGATTGACCACCCGAGGCTGCTACTCCGTTACTGCCAGATGAGCTGTTATTTCACAGATTACCACCAGATGATGCTTGGGATTAGCATACATTCTCAATGTGAAAAAAACTGGCGATCTCAAACTAATGCAATAACCAGCGTCTACCTCGCCCGAATGCAGGTCAAATAAAGGAAGGGCGTTAAGCTACGTTAAGCTTGCGGTTATATCCTAGATATAACCCACCTCTATTTTTTTTTTAATATTAATACCTATTTCAGATTTGAACCTATTTATACAAATAGTGCTATTGGAGCCAATCACAAAATGGGATAGTGGTTTACTTGCTCCAGGATATGGTGGTACCATAGACTAACTCTAAGACCAGTAGGTCCCGAACAAATACGATTTTTTTCTTGGCCCAGTCAGTACTAGCACATCGGTTCCAAGCTCGGTCCCAAGCTTAATAATGCGCCCCTAATAATGAACTCACACGAACACACTCTCAAATATTCTGTCAAAATCACACAGCAAATCAAAACAAAGGCGCAAATATGTAGCAGCAAGGTGCACTTCGGACCAAGTGGTTCTACAACAGTGAACCAATTTCTAAATCGCAAGTTGCATATTGATTGTTGGTGGTACCGTGAGCATGGCAAACAAACATTATGGATCACAATTAATTGTGATCCCCACCACTGGACCACTAGCCCGGTGAAGCCCCGCATCTCACCATGAAGCATTTTTGTTGTTTATTTTTCTGCGCTCACATCGCCGAATTATAGATAACCAAAAAAATACGAAATACGCCATGACTGATAGCAAAATAGTGCGTAATAAAGCATCGTCACAACCTTTCACAGTCGATGCTCGAAGCAAACTTTTTTTGGTAAACATTTAGTTTTTAGAACTGTACCAATCCTATTGAAGCTATTTAAGAACAATCTTTGCGAATCTATTAAAAATTGCGATTCAGGGATTTAGTAAAAGTAAGAGTGCGTTACTGTTACTAAATCCCTGAATCGCAATTTTTAATGGATTCGCATAGATTGTTCTTAAGAAGCTTCTATATCAGTAAGAGTGCGTAGATGAGTCCTCCCTTAGCTCAGTCAGTAAAGGCGCAGCTACAAAGCAACACCATGCTGGAGGTGGCTGGGTTCGATTCCCGGTCTGGTTTAGGCATTTTTCGTTAAGGAAAATTTCTCGACTCCCTGGGCATAGCGTATGATTGTACTTGCCACACAATCAGACTAATGCAAAAATGGTAACTGGCATCGAAAGCTCTCAATTAATAACTGTGGAAGTGCATCTTGAACACTAAGTTGAGACCAACAATAAGTTAATTGTGAAAGCAATAAGCTTTACATGCTAAAGAAGAAGAAGAGTGCGTAGATACCATTCCGTGCCTTCTAGCAACTTTAGGCTTCTATGGATGTACAGTCATTATCTCGAATTCACTCAATCAATCGCTATGTTTTGTAATACATTAGATGGATTAATATTATTTGAGATAACTCAATATAGACGTCATTCAAATTTTGCATATTGACAGGCAATCTGTAAAGACCCGCTTAAATAGTACCTTATAGAAAGATGCTTAGAGGTGGACCGGATGATTCGATGAGCTATCTTAGTTAAATAAAATTTCTGTTTTTATGGGAGTAAAACGGTGTTTTTGCGGTGTTGGTTTGTCAGTATATACACTGAAAATTTATTTTCGTAAATTAGCTTTCACTCTTTTCGTCAACATGGATTTTGTACATGAAACAAATGTCTCGTAAATTGTATGAAACTTTCTTAATGCTTGTCATCTGGTGAAATGCTATCATTACACCTCTTTGTACAGTGCACGAAATGAATTTCATGAAGATCGACCAATTGCTGCTTCTCTTCAATCGTACTCATACATGTTGGTATTGAACCTTGGGTGCGCTAGAATCATAGATTTTCTTTTTTTTTCGAGGCGATATATAAGATCTGTCAGTCAATCATGCAACCACCAGTTATTGATTACAAAATATTTGTAGTAGTTTATATTGCTTTTGTACAATGCACAAATGTTCTTTTTGTGCCAATAAATGCTGCGTGGTTTAGACAGTTACGCATGTGGTATTGAGTACGAGGGTAGCTTCTTGAAAAGTGCAAATCTTTTTACAACGAATACAACGAATAGATTTGTTAGTCCTGCCTTCGATTTCGCAATAGAATCAAAATTTCATTTTCAGTGTAGGTGAGAGGGTCGTGGAGGAAAAGTACATTTTCAGTACAAACTGTTAACAAACTCGGTGACTATCCTATACTAAAATCCAACAAGACTGTAAAGTGAATATTTCGACACATGACAGTACCCGCTAGATTTTACCGTGGTTACTATTTGATGCGGTTCGAAACATGTGGAAAACCTAAGGTTTTTAAAATCCTTTATGTTTTTTTTTAATTCCAGAACAAGCCTAGAATGGTTGAATCTTGTTGCCAAACTTTGACGGGACTCATTGTGTAGTACTTTGGGTACGCGTAGAGAAGATAATCCACCCGTCGTACAGGCAGATTGTCACAAACTGAGGGCTCGATGCCTGCCCCAGACTGTGGAACTTGTGGAAACGGTGTTGTCCATTGTATAATGTCATGTGTTCAGTGTGTGTGCAACCACTACACAGTAGGCAATAACTGATGAAAACCAAAGAAAAAATCTGTAACTTTTGTCTCTTTTAAGCGCGGCTTGTAAGCAAGGCCATTTCCGCTTGGAATTGTCTGAAGAATCGAATGAAACCGGTTTTAATCATCGCACGGATATTATTGTGGAGTTATAGAGCCTATTTTACCCCACTTTCCCTTATATTCTTAAATTATTTATAGACATCTTTGCACGGAGAGCCACAAGATCAACCACATAGCGCTAGTCCCATGTCAAATTTCCCGTAAAATCGAATAGAAGCTGTTTTAACTACCGCACGGCTTTGTGAACGAAGATATGGTTGGTTTTACCCTACTTCCCCTTGTATTCTTGAATAGTTTATAGATATCTTTGCTTAGAATGGCTCCAGATTAACCAAATAAGACTTATCCTATGTAAAATTTCCTGAAGAATCAATCGAATAAAAGTTATTTCATTTACCGCACGGCTTTTTGAACAAAGATATGGCTGATTTAACCCCACTTCCTCTTATATTATTGAATAATTTTTAGATATCTTTGCACGGAGAGGCTCAAGATCAACAAAATAGTGCTAATCCCATGTGAAATTTCTTGGAGAATCTAAAAGAGGTTGTTTGAACTACCGTACGGTGCTGTGAACGAAGATATGGCTGGTTTTACCCCCCTTCCTCTTGTATTCTTTGAATAGTTTATAGATATCTTTGCTCGGAGTGGCTCAAGATCAATCAAATAAGACTAGTCCTATGTAAAATTTCTTAGAGAATCGAATAGAAATTGTTTAATCAACCGCACGGCTCTGTGAACGAAGATATGGCTGATTTTACCCCACTTCCCCTTATATTATTGAATAATTTATAGATCTCTCTGCTCGAAGTCGCTCAAGATCAACAAAACAGGGCTAGCCCTATGTGAAATTTCCTGGAGATCCAAATAAAAGTTGTTTTTATATACTGCACGGCTCTGTAAACGAAGATTTAACCGATTTTACCCAACTTTCTCTTATGTTCTTGGGATAAATGATTCAACTATATGGGTTACACTGGGGTAAAATCAGCCATAACTTTGAATGTTTGTTGCACAGAGTCGTGCGGTGGTTGAAACAACTCTATTCGATTTTCCAGGAAACATCACATTGGAACTATATATATATATATATCAATATCTATCAATTTTTTAATAATATAAGGGGAAGGAGGGTAAAACCAGCCATATCTTCGTTCACAGAGCCGTGCGGTGGTTGAAACAACCTCTAATCGATTCTCCAACAAATTTGACATGGGACTAGCACTATTTTGTTGATCTTGAGACTTTTCGTGCAAAGATGTCTATAAATTATTCAAGAATATAAAGGAAAGAGGGGTAAAATAAGCTCTATATCTCCACAACCACATTCGTGCGGTGATTGAATCTAGTTTCATTCGATTCCCCAGACAATTTCCAAAACGACATAAAAGCGACAAAAGTTACAGATTTTTTCCTTAGTTTTCATCAATTCTTCCCCACTGTGCGCTGATTGAAAACGGTGTCATTCTCTCTCTCTCTCTCTCGCTCTCTCTCTCTCTCTCTCTAAAAATATCTTGCCTCCACTTTTGATTGTTATTTTTGTATTCTCCCAGCGCGGAAGTAACGATCTTTGATGAAGTTTTTTTCAGAAGCAGATAATTCATCATCTCATGCAAAAGCGCTAGGAGCGGACAGCAACCTCACTGCTAGAACAAATAGACATGAAGAGAAAGTGTATTGATAGATCCGTAAGGGAAACGGGAGGTCTTTGCAGTGATGGGCAAGGGGGAAATCCCCCTTGACTGACAAAAGGTTATGCAACCGATCGTGCTCTTATACTACCTATTGCTTGTTTCTAGTTCTAGCGATTTGTCCGTCTCCTAATACTGCCTCAGCACGGGTGAGAAATTATCTCCGCTGTTGGGTTTATTTTTAGCATGCACCGCCTATTTCACACATTTGCTTCTTCTCGTCATCTATAACTTATAGATCTCGGAGAGAACGACGGTGAGTGCGTTGCAAATACTGATCCCCACCAGTATGAATTAATGTGATTCCCCATTATGGGCTTTCTACACTTTTGATTGCCTATCTGCCTATCCTGCATAGGGTAGTATGACAAAGGGTTATGTGCCTGATCGTATACTACCGTTCAAATGCCCTCCGCTCGTTTTCAAACTTACATCTATTCAATTTCAAAGCCTCCCGTTCCCTTACGGATCTATCAATACACTTTCTCTTCATGTCTATTTGTTCTAGCAATAAAATTGCTGTCCGCTCCTAGCGCTCTGCATGGAGATGATAAATTATCTGCTTCTGAAAAAAACTTCATCAAATATCTTGCCTATTTGAAATCCTGCTAACGCCTATGACCGGACCCAAAAACCTTTTTATACAAAAATTTAACGTCGATCGGTTCAGTAGTTTCTGAGTCTATAAGGTTCAGACTGACAGACAGACAGAAATTAATTTTGTTTACATAGATTTTTTAGGATTATTGTTCTTTTTGAGAAAATTTCATTATAATTTGGATTAAAAAAAATTGTTCTACCGTGAACCGTTCTTGAGTTCTAAAATTTTGAAGTTAGTGACGTTCAAGAAAATCGGGAGACTTCAATTGGCGTCTGCTAGGA
Organism: Aedes japonicus; assembly: GCA_034211315.2. Lineage (NCBI taxonomy): Eukaryota > Metazoa > Arthropoda > Insecta > Diptera > Culicidae > Aedes > Aedes japonicus. The sequence goes on along the minus strand of JASCZW010001697.1, from coordinate 6,831 downwards.
AAATTGGCAACCTTAGATTTTTTAAATATTGTCTCTTGATAATATATCCATCCTCCGCTTGGACAAAGTTCTGTAACATTTTGAGACCCTTCGACCCAATCTGTACGATAATAAAGAAAACATCCTGATTAAAAATCAATTTATAAGCGGGGAACAAAACCGTTGTGTTGAACCACAATTGTGATTATACTACAAAAGTTGGGTACTCTGTAAGCTCCAAGCATGTTGATGGCTCACAACTGCCATTAACTTCATTATTGGCAAAACAAAATTCCGTAGTGCAAGAATTGAATGCCCTTAGCAAATCAAATCAACCGATTGCCTGTCATAAATTTGCCGGATTCATCAGGAAAGCCCCGATCGTCGATAAGCCGTCTGAGTTACGATTGCACATGTTCGGTTTGTCCATAAACCGATGAAGCTGCGGAGTTCGACGCTGCCCAGGACAGGATCATCACCGGAACCTTTCACTACTCGGTCTCGGCATTCCACGTTTCGCCGAGCACACCCAATACGAGGGAAGAGCAGTAGCATGTAACGCCACCAGCCGTCTGGTCAGCATCGCGTCACATTAAGCCCGGCTAAAACGCGTTCCAACCGAGCAGTAACCAACGTTTGGAGATTGATTTGTGGTACGCAACGAGCGATCGATCGGTCAGGATCCCTTGCCGTCAGCCGGTTTCTGAACTGGCGTTGCGACGACCTCCATTCTACGCTGCCAGAGCCGGCGGTTCGTTGCACTGGTAGCAGTTGGGCGAGCAGTCAGTGCCACCTTCCTAATGCAGACCCTGCTGCTCCCCACATGACGACCGGTGGGCTGGGGCTGGGGGCGCTTAAACGTTCAGACAATCGGAGCGGAGACAAACATCGCTGCTTGGACCCACCAACAACAACGGTTCCGACTGGGCTGGCAATAACAGTAGTATTGACCAGTCATTGACTGGAATGTCGCGTGGGAGAAATTTGCATGGAGATGAGACTGTGCGTGCATGCGAGGTGGAGCGATCTATTGGTTGTCAAAAAATTTGATCGAGATTCAAAACTCACGCGAGCCGATGCAACAACAGGTAGAAGTCCGCGTCCCGAAGCGCGATAGAGTCACAGGTTTCCAGCCTCCAGCGATGAATGTGTTGATGGATTGAGACGATTCGGACTTACACTGCAACGGCTATTAATTTATGAGTCGCTTGGCTTGTGCCGGCAGTTCGATTTTGATAAATGTTTTAGAAATCGACAAAGCTGGTTTGCATTTCCTGCGTGTTGTTCGCACTCCAGGGAGGACATGGACCCCTCGCATATGAAGGTGAAGAGTAATGTATCTTTTAAAAGGAAACTTTCAAACACTCGAAGATGTCAGCTTAAGCGATTGTCGATAGTGACGAAACCATATTAGTCAGTTTCAGTTACCAAAATTCATCAATCAACTGAACAATTCGAATGAGAAATCGACATTTCCCAATCAGCATTCCTCGATCAATTCGTTGACCTCATTGATTCGAGTTTAATGTCTGTACATTAGCATAACAACCGCCGAAGGTGTTGGGCATGTGCTGCACAATAACATTATCTAATCCCTCAGAACAGCTTCCATTTGGTTAGCTCGAGAGCCCGGCTGCACATCTTGGACATGTTCTATTAGCGACAGCGTGTTACTTGGCACGAGTCCGAAAAAGCGAAACACACGCATGACACTAATAACATCATCCCGAAATCAGCACCTCTATCTGCGTAGTGTCGTTGGTTTGCCCATGCACTCATACGTTGCCGGAATTGATGTGACTCTGGTTGCAGCAGCCCCGGCTCCCAGCAGCAACGATCTGCGTGCTATCGTGCATTACCTAATTCATGACGCAGAAAACGCCTTCCTACCAGGTTACGCCGACGCGAGCCCGCTCAGACCGTTCGCATTCGAGTGCGGCCTCATACCTACTCGCAGAATTTCGCCTGTCGGCCTGACTGTTCGGCGGAAACGCCAGCCTGGTGGCGTGTTCGGAACTGGACGATGGAAACATGGGTATAACTCGCAGTCTGAGCACCGACGACGACCGGAAGTTCTTCGAAACTCCCTGTGGACAGACGCACTTGTACGGTGCACGGGGGACCATTGGTTTCAACGTCGATCGTCTAGGTAGGGGCCCAGCGGCATTGGTGGAGGGTTGGAGTAAATATCGCCAAAAGCTCTGCAACTCACTGTATGTGCAAGCTATCGTCGAAAGTAACTTCGGCTCTGCGCAAGTTAGCGCTAAGCACTGACTGTGATTGCTTCTTCTCTCCACTTTGCATTGCAAACGATTACGTCTCTCAGAGGTGAATTTGCATGATAATGCGTCGTAAATACATCATCATCAGCAAAATCCTGCCGGCTGGCTGGAAGGAGCGTGAGCCTTTCTCCACCTTTGGGCACCGCTTTGCAGCAGCCGGCTCATCTGCAAATAGCTCTAAGTCCCAGCATGATGAAGCCCTCCGATCTGAATCCATCGCGCAGAGGTCGTGCGTGGTTTTTCGGCACCAGCGGTTGTCGAGGGTGACCTTAGAAGACAGCGTTGCCAGCGGTCTCAATTGATGCCGGGCCGGGATAGCGAAGGCTATTATCGTTACGCTGCACCCAAGAGAAGAAGGCCGGAGCACGAGCACGCAGAGTGCATGCATCATCATCACCTTGCTGATACTTTTGTTAATGTTTCCCACGGGCCCATAAGCCAAAGCAAGGATGATGAATTGATACCAGTCGATATCTTCTACCGATCAGAACCACCAGAGGTGTTGAGAACTCAGCGAGATTCGAACAATCCCCCAGCGAGGCTCTGTTAAGGGAACCGGTTCTACAATCATGGTTCCAGTGACTGGCAGGCGGTGGTCTTTAGTTTTAGATACCTTTTAGCAACGCGGGGTATTATATGCGCCAGCGGCAGCGTTCCAAGGCCAATGTAGGCATATGCCATTAGACTCATAGCAGAAGCGCGTCTATTTTTTCGGTGTCTTTTTACAGATGGTTTAAAAAAGCTTGCGTCACGCCTGGCGAGTGTTTTTGGCACGGTTTTGGAACCTCATTTAACCGTTAACGGCAGATCGACGGTAGTACCCGGGCATCTTTTATGTTCACTAAAGGTGATGTTGTCCAAATTTGGTCGAAGGAGAACGCGTGTAACTCGGTGAACTGTCAGGTTTATTTTAAAAATCAAATTAAATTTCTTTTTCAAGTTCAATTAGTATAAAATTCAGGAAAAATATTCAGTTAGGCTTCCGCTTTTCCAAATCCGAATTGCCGGGCCTTACGCTTGACCCCTGCCATCAGATTTTGTACAGCCACCTTGTCCACCTTCTTCGCCGCAGAAAGCCAGTTTGCCTTGAACTGCTGCTCGTCCTTAGCAGTTTTTTGGTCTTCTTTAGGTTCCGCTTGACAATAGCCCAGTATTTCTCAATTGGGCGGAGCTCTGGCGTGTTGGGAGGAGTTCTTGTCCTTGGGAACCACCTGCACGTTGTTGGCGGCGTACCACTCCATGGCCTTTTTACCGTAATGGCAAGATGCCAAATCCGGCCAAAACAGTACGGAACAACCGTGTTTCTTCAGGAAAGGCAGCAGACGTTTATTCAAACACTCTTTCACGTAAATTTCTTGGTTGACGGTCCCGGAAGCTATGAAAATGCTGCTTTTCAAGCCACAGGTACAGATGGCTTGCCAAACCAGATATTTCTTTGCGAACTTTGACAGTTTCGTGTGCTTGAAAATATCTGCTACCTTTCCCCTTCCTTTTGCCGTATAAAACTCCTGTCCCGGAAGCTGCTTGTAGTCGGCTTTGACGTAGGTTTCGTCGTCCATTACCACGCAGTCAAACTTCGTCAGCATCGTCGTGTACAGCCTCCGGGATCGCGCTTTGGCCGTCGTATTTTGTTTATCATCGCGATTTGGAGTCACTACCTTCTTGTAAGTCGATAGTCCGGCTCGTTTTTGGCTCGATGCACGGTTGTAGACGATACACCCAGCTTATTTGCGGCATCTCGGAGAGATAGGTTAGGGTTTCGCTTGAAACTACCGGCAACTCTCTTTGTCGTCTCAGCGGCTTCCGGTTTTCGATTTCCCCCGATCCAGACTTCCTGGCTGTCGACAAACGTTCCCCAAACACTTTAATTACATTTGTAACGGTTGATTTGGCAACTTTTATCGATTTTGCCAACTTTGCGTGCGAGTAGCTCGGATTTTCGCGATGCGCGAGCAAAATTTTGATACGCTGCTCTTCTTGCTTGGACGGCATTTTGACAACTGAAGAGTGAATTCCAAAATCAAAATAGGAGCAACATTCTACACACACACACCTTCAAAATGAGGAGTGTTCAGGTTTTTAAATGCAAAATTGAAAGAAATACGTCAAGTTGATATTGACCAAATTTTGACCGTATCGCCCTTTATACGAATTTTCATAGTTTATTTTAAAACAGGAAGCTGAAAATCAGTAACATTTTAAAAATTGTCGGAAGGCAACTTTTAGCATAAAAACATCTCATATAAAAGCAAGGTGGAGCGAAGAGGGGGGAGGGACCTCGTTTTTTACCCCTTAAATGATCGACAGGGTACCCGGGTACCCACCAAATTCAAATGATTATTGCTCTGGCAATTATTGACCGATTGTAATTCTTTTGGCACCGTTAGATTCAGAAACTTATTCGCTTCAGGAACTATCGGGAATGACCATTACAATTTACCTGGTTACCGTAAAGCTGGGTCTCTGGGGCTGTGTTCCGGTGCGGAGACACAATATCGGAACATCTATTGATTTTACAGGAACGGATAACCTTGGAATCATTCCTAGAAACCATTTCTATTCTATTGTGGGCCATTTGCTGACTTGTTCCTGAAACGGCAATTCTGTAACAGGACCGGATCGGAACATGATTAAATCAGTCCGTGCAAAAATTGCTCGCAACCCGATGCGTTCCATAAGAAAACTTGCAAAGGAAGCCAATATTTCGGAAAAATCCAAGCGAAGAATTATCAAAGAAGACCTGCATGCATCTTCCAGAGCCAGAGTGAAACGCCACTTGATTGCGGACCGGGTCAAGGAGCTACGAGTGACTCATTCCAAGAGATTGCTTTCCTTGTTGAAGAAGGGAAAAATGATAATCCTGTTCTCTGACGAAAAGCTTTTCAGCATCGATGTTTTGGCCAACAGCCGCACGGATCGGTTCATTTCACCGCAGAAAATTGAGAAGGTTCCGGAAAAAGTGAAATTCAAATTTCAAACCAAACATCTTGCTGGTGTCATAATGTTTGACTTGGTGGCATCCAACGGTTTGAAAATGCCGCCTGTTTTGAATGATGCTGGAGTTAAGATCAATACCGAAGTGTATGTCGGTATTTTAAAGAACCAAGTGCTTCCCTGGGTGAAGGCCAACTTCTCCGAGGACCAAAACGTTGTCCTACAGCAGGATGGAGCGCCTTGTCACACGTCCAATCGAACCCAACAATGGTCGAGTTCGTTCAAGAGCTCTATCGCAAACTACGTTCCTGTCGCTCGAAGGAGGAACTGTTTAAAGCCGCCACATGAACGCCACATGTGACGATGAAATTTATTTTCAAATATGGACCATAATCACACCATCAGCATCCTCAATTGGAATGCTTGTTCCATCCGGAACAAAACAGTTGAGCTCGGTGACTTCCTTAACAAGGAAGGCCATCGACATCGCCATCGTCACCGAAACACATCTCAAGTCGGAACTCAGCGTCTTTATCCCAGGATACCGGATTGTGCGACTGATCAACAACGGCTCTAGTGGAGGAGGAGTTGCGTTAGTGCCTGCGCTACAACATCAACTACCATATGCTTCCGAGTTTTCAGCTAGAAGACGTACGGTCAAAATTTGGTCAATATCAACTGACGTATTTCTTTCAATTTTGCATTTAAAAAACCTGAACACCCCTCATTTTGAGAGGTGTGTGTAGAATGTTGCTCCTATTTTGATTTTGGAATTCACTCTTCAGTTGTCAAAATGCCGTCCAAGCAAGAAGAGCAGCGTATCAAAATTTTGCTCGCGCATCGCGAAAAATCCGAAGCTACTCGCATGCAAAGTTGGCAAAATCGCTAAAAATTGCCAAATCAACCGTTACAAAATCGCTAAAAATTGCCAAATCCGATGCTGACGAAGTTTGACTGCGTGGTAATGGACGACGAAACCTACGTCAAAGCCGACTACAAGCAGCTTCCGGGACAGGAGTTTTATACGGCAAAAGGAAGGGGAAAGGTAGCAGATATTTTCAAGCTACACGAAACTGTCAAAGTTCGCAAAGAAATATCTGGTTTGGCAAGCCTATCTGTACCTGTGGCTTGAAAACAGCATTTTCATAGCTTCCGGGACTGTCAACCAAGAAATTTACGTGAAAGAGTGTTTGAATAAACGTCTGCTGCCTTTCCTGAAGAAACACGGTTGTTCCGTACTGTTTTGGCTGGATTTGGCATCTTGCCATTACGGTAAAAGGCCATGGAGTGGTACGCCGCCAACAACGTGCAGGTGGTTCCCAAGGACAAGAACCCTCCCAACACGCCAGAGCTCCGCCGAATTGAGAAATACTGGGCTATTGTCAAGCGGAACCTGAAGAAGACCAAAAAACTGGTTAGGACGAGCAGCAGTTCAAGGCAAACTGGCTTTCTGCGGCGAAGAAGGTGGACAAGGGGGCTGTTCAAAATCTGATGGCAGGGTCAAGCGTAAGGGCCCGGCAATTCGGATTTGGAAAAGCGGAAGCCTAACTGAATATTTTTCCTGAATTTTGATACTAATTGAACTTGAAAAAGAAATTTAATTTGATTTTTTAAATAAACGATTTCACCGATTTAC
>JASCZW010001696.1:0-58829 GCA_034211315.2 Aedes japonicus | reverse complement strand
TTAATCATCTATTAGTGGGTGTACTGCTAGGAGGCACATTTGAGGGTTAAACGGAAGTTATAGGCTCAATACGTGAAGCATTGTATAATCGACGGTAGTACAGAATTATCTGTACTGAAGTACTGAGGGCGCTGGACTTATATGATAAAATATAAGCCAGCGAAAAGATAGATCCGAGCTTTAAAAGAAAGTAGTGACTACTGACCACAGTCGCCGACCTCCAAGCGGCCTGTAAATAGTGTCAATGATGATATGCTGAATGTCTTGTAGATTTCGACAAGGGACTAAAAGGAAAGAGTGGAAATATAGAAGTAGAGGGAACGGAGAGCGCGCTATCGCGCTCAGGTGCTTGTGGTCCATATGCCGTCTCCACGAACTAAAAACATCTACAGCAGACGTACAGTTTAAAGAGACGTTGAATAGAATGAAGGCTGGTGGTCGGTCCACCAGTCAGAATATTCAACTAGTTTCCAATATACTGTGAAAATTTGATAGCACCATTAGTTTGTTTAGTGGCAGCTATGGCGAGAACAGTGGGAACAACTTCGAAATCTATGGTTTGTTCGTACCGCCTGCTCCATCTGGGTCTAATAGTCGGCCTTCCGTGGTCCCTCTTCGTTTCGGCTGGATGCATCTACAAGATTCTGGCACTTCTGGGCAAGGCAGAGTCCATCGAGCGGAAGCCTGGTTCCGCCGTCCGACCATTTTAAGTGCCCGGTGGATTCAAAAGAAGCTCAAACGGAAGACGTGCCACTTCTTTCCGTGCGTTGTGGCCGGAAGGTCGGTGTGATTTGGCCAAAATTGATGTCCACATGTGGAAGCGTCAGTTCAAGATTACTGTGTCGGAGAACCAAGTGGAAACCAAGAAACAACGGCTGAAGGTTCTGATTAAAGAGATCTTCCCGGCGTGGTGGAACGTGGATATGGACGTAAAGGACGACGAGACGTACCTCATATTGGACGGCAACGACTGGCAAGGCAACGGCTTCTTCGCCTTACCGAGAAAAGAAATTAGCAGTGATGTGAAGTACATAGCGCACACGAAGTTCCCAAAGAAGGTATAACTGTGGCTCGTAATCAGTGAAAAGGGGATGTTGGGGCTGGCAGTGAACGATGAGATCTACAGTACGAAGTGCCTCTCAGAAGTTGCCGCATTTATTAAAAAGTACCACAAGGATGACGACGCGGTGTTTTGGCCGGATCTAGCGTCGGCCCACTACTCGAAGCCGACGCTGGAGGAAATGGAGCAGTTGGGCATTCCGGTGGTGTCCAAGCATGCCAATCCTCCCAACGTGCCCCAGCTCCGCCCAATCCAGAAGTTCTGTGCCAATTTGAAGAGTAAAGTATACTTAAATAATTTCGTATCCAAAACCGACGAATGATTTGGTCAAAAAGCGACCAAGGAACTGGAGAATATGCCTACAGGCATCTTCTTTCCCCTATGGCCAAAGTTCCGGCTGACGTCATGGCACGTAAGAGAAGTATTTTGTGAAGTTTTTAATTTCTTATTCTGTTTCCGTTCTTTTTACCATTCACCCGAAAAAAAGTTGGTTTATTAATGCGTGCATTATAGCTGTCTATCGGTCATTCATGAGGAGTCATTCTCTCCACACTGAGAACCAATGTGCCATCCTATTCAACAATAATATTATCTCTACACAATGCACTAGATTCCGAGTCAGTAATCCCTTCCATTCTCAAAACATCACATCTCCCAACAAATGATGAAGAAAGTGAAAAGTCAACGTCAGCGGCACGACTCTCGATGCCGCAAAATGTCCTCTGATCCCTTTCGTCACCTTCCATGCGACAGCCACACGAACACACGATTCCGAGGCGTGCCAAAATGCATCCTGTCACCTTTATCTCCTTTCAACTCGTTGCAGTTTTATCTCCCAACAAAACATCTCTCCTCCCTCCCGTTGTGTATCCTTTTCGCTACAAAGGAAAAGCCCGAACCCGAAGGAAGCTGTTTAAGACAAGATTTATTCCTCCACAAAACAAGGTGTTTGCAACCCTTCCCTTCTTTCCTTGAGTCCATTGATCGAAGCACAGCCGCTACAAGTGGTTTTGCCATTGAAATTCCCCAGGGTGCTGAAAAAAAATAAAGAAAATAACAAGGAACAATGCAAACAGAAAAAGGCAACAAAATTGATCTACCTCATCATAACTCAATACAATCGACAGATATTCGTTTTTAATAATCAGCCACTTTCACCCTTCCAGTAAGATGTTATCCCATGCTGATCGCGCGACTGATCTTCTCGGCCCGGCGGTAACCTAAAGCCAAACCATTGCGCCAAAATATTAATTCGTCTCAATCCGATAAATTTATTACTGATTGGTTCGCAGGGAGGACCTCTTTTCTTCCCGGCATCTTCGCACGAATAGGTCCTTTGTCATGTAAAGTGCTTCCTTTCTGTTGGCTGGTATTTTGGCATGAGAGCAAAGTAGGGAGGACTGTGAAAGCCGAAGAAACGGATCTTCGAAGCTAAATGGTGCTGCTCTACAAAGGAAAGCAATAAAATCCTACAAAATATTGATGAATAATGGGGGTTTGCCGATTTCTACTCCGATATACTCACCCCTTGCCATGCGTGACTAAAAGTGTGGAAAAGGGTTTGCAAATTCACAATGCGCTTTCAGCTCCGGTTTTGTTTGAGGTTGACGTTGTCAGCTGGTGAGGTACGGTATGCGTTTTCGGTACAGTGTTTCTGTCGGAATTCAAATTACATGAGTAAATAGGAAGTGGAGCATGTACAAAGGTAAAGATGCAAGCTATCTTCAGGCTTGAGGAGAGCACAAATCATATCTCTTACATAACAAACAGGGATGAAATGGCTACTCTCTGTTAAATGTAACGTACACTCTCCAATATAATGAATAATATAATAATCTTTTTTGACCGTAAGAACGTGGAGACTTAAACATAAATATAACTCAATTGCATGCTCTATTTGATGTATTGTTTGAGTACGTTCACACTACGCTCTATATTACGTGATTGCATGTTGATATCGATATCAAGTGAAGGTGTTAACTGACTAGATATAGTTCGACGTTTGTAAAAGTGACGATGAAGCAAACAGAAAAATAATGAGTAAATTGATCTTTATTCCATGTTCTATACAAAAAGATCTGACTTCGATTACTGACATTCGTTTTTATACTGAGGGTTTCATAAGGATCAAAACTTTACACATATGAAGTAAACAGAACCTTCGTATCCTGGTTTCCATTTATTTCTATTAGGAAAAGAGAAACGTTGATAGCTTCGAAAAATCTGCTTGATTCTGATCGATGTCTACTAGTTTGATGAAAATCATAACCGACATGGATGAGGAATAATTCTGCTGAAGTTTCCTTTTGATTTGGCTTTTGGACTATCGTGAGGATATTGTATCGTTTAAATTTTTTTTCACAGTTCATCTACAAAGTTTGTTAAGATACCGATTATACAGCACCCTGGAATTCGTTCCGACTAGCGAAAATTGTGTCTGCTAAATTAACCAGCATGATGAAAATGATGTGCACATTTTTTGATTTGACAAAAAACTCGGTCGAGAGTCTAATTGGGTGCAAAATCTGCAATATGGATAACGAATTATAATTTCTCTTTAGTTTGTTTCATTCGATGAACATGCATAAGCCAAATAATTGTAAACTTCCTTTATAACACGGCGGTGGAATTATTCAAATTGAAAAATTGTGTTTTGTTTGAATCAAAAAACAAAAATTGAAAGATATCGCCCAGCTCTATCGCAGCTGGGTTGAGAACCATTACTTTTAAGAATTATATCAAATAAAGCAGATGATATAAGCTATATCAAGTACTATTTTAAATAAAGATTGACAGGTCAAATGTATGGGATATCACAGGATATCAAGCAAAACAATGCATTAGGTCCTAAGTAACATTGAGAGACTCTCTTTGTCGACTTTCTCTTTGGGCTCCTACGGCTATGTAAAAACATGTTTAACTATTTTCAACATACAGAACGGTAGTATAAAGTGAGATTAGTGATCCAATACGTTGAAAACACCAGCAAATCGTTTAATAGACAAGCTATTAACCAAAGAGAAAGTCGACGAAGAGAATCTCTCAATGTTACTTAGGACCTAATGCATTGTTTTGCTTGATATAGCTACTTTATCATGAATTGCTCTTAATCACGTTATATAGGCCTTAGTGTGAACGTACTTTTAAACTCTTATTTGATTCCCAACATAATAAATAATGTCACACTTAAAATCACGTACTAATTACTGCATTTACAACAGCTTCTAGAACATATTTGGTAATCTCATATATTAATCCGTAAACCGTTGACAATTAGCCACAGACTGAATACTGGGATTTGAAAGCCTCAAATGTCATGCGTTACGACAAGTCACAAGTTAAAATTCGGTCATCTTCCGTGATAGATTATTAAACGATTACTTTATGCTTAATAAAATGCATAACATATCGAACTTAATAACGTGAATGTAATGCTGATTAATGAAGTATCAGCAGTAATGAAAATTAAAGGTTCAGCCGTGAAAGGCAAATTTTCAGCAGCAGATTCATTCTGATGAGTGATACACGGCAACGCAGCAGAGGTGGTAAATGTACATTTTTTTGCAAACCATACACCCGCTACGAAATTTGAGGCCCGCACACCACCAACAGTTTGTGTGTACAGTTCGAGCGAGCGCGGGGATAGAAAACAGAAAAAGAAATATTTCTAGGGTTTATTTTCATTAGGGCGAATCTACAATTGAGAAATTCTCTCCGGGCTCGCTCTCTTTCATTCATTACAGCGCCATTATAACACTTTCGAGGGATTCTTTAGTACAGATCGAAACACAACAGTGCTGGCTAGCATACTCTAAAAAAAGTATAATGAAAAACGTATAGGTGGTTGGTTTATTAATGAAAGAGAGCGAGCCCAGAGAGAATTTATCAATTGTAGATTCGCCCTAATGAAAAAAAAACCCTAGATTTCTCCCAATTTCTACCTACAGTTTCAGTTGAGAAATGGTTTGTGACTGTTTTTGATAGCTTGCTTAAAAACGCACTTATGTGGTTATTTTCGATTATAAGTTGTTAGTATCCATTCTTTTGATTTGATTCCATATAATAAACATCCATATGATGCATACATAAACTAATGTCGCGAAATTTTTAAACCATCGGCTGGAGGCAACAAAACATGTTTCGTCGCCTGGAGAAAACGGTACAGAAATGTCATACAAGATTTCTCCCACAACGGTTCACTTTTGTGTGTGTTCAATTTGGTCGTAATGAAAAATGTCAAATCAAGCTGAACAATGCATTAGGTCCTAAGTAACATTGAGAGATTCTCTTCGTCGACTTTCTCTTTGGATAATAGCTTGTCTATTGAACGATTTGCTGATGTTTTCGACGTATTGGATCCTTAATCACACTTTATATTTACCACCGTACAGTATATTTAAAATACTTAAACATGTTTTTACATAGCCGTAGGAACGCAAAGAGAGTCTCCCAGTGTTACCTAGGACCTAATGCATTGTTTTGCTTGAGATATCAAAACGTATATATTAAAATACAGTACATTTACCACGTAACATGTATAGGGTAACCGGATGTAACGTTAGTCTAGCTCTTTCAATTGGCCTATGTACCAAACATTTTTTTTTATCAACTATTAATTCGGCGATAATCAAAAAAATCATGTTGCTCTATCAGAATGATCGATTGTACCCGAGCAATTGAGACATTATTAATCTACTCATAGTTGTTCACTTTCGCGTAATTTTTGATTCCCTTAACTTTTTAGACATCATGATTTCACTGGTTAAGCTGTACAGAGCATCTGCACGATCTTTGTTAAATTGAACCAATAAACCGAGTAATGCAGTCAAGATGTACAGAAAATAGTCACACGTTATAAATTTGCTGTTCATTTGGGTAGAATAACAATAATTTGACAAGAAAACCATAAACCCAAGGCTAGGAACATATTTTTTGTATGTTCCCAAATATGGCCTGTTATATGGAAAGCATATTGAAAATGTTGTTGTTTGTTAAGTTTTCAATTCTGAATTTCGGTTGTATGTTCTCCAAATGGCACATTTAAACACAAACCAAAGAAAAAAAAGAAAAGAAGAAAAAAAAAGAAAGCTGGCAACGCCTTAAATCAGAAAATCAGGAAAAAAAACCATACGAAGGTTACATTTAATAACAAATCTTCTAATTCGACGAATTTGTATTTGTATGTAATTTGTATGTAATTTGACCGACATTACATCCACATCCCTCGAAAGTTTTTGGCTTTATAAAATAAGTTGTATAGTTTTTCATTATACATACTACCAAACGTCTTCTTGGGCTACAAATGGTGAGTTGACAACTTGGCAGGAGGGTGCGACCGACCTCTGGTCCTCACAAGTTCCTACGTCACGCCTCCACGAGTCATATGATCACAAAAGACTGCAAGCTGAAACATGGAGACGCTGGTTGGCGTAGCCTGGGCAATGTTGTCAATCTGACAATAGCGAAGTGAGGGGGTGCGACCGGTGAATCATGTCATAATTTTCCATTATCATATCTTTCAGGTCTACCAGGTCATCAGGTATTAAAAAATAATTTAACATTTAATATTAATTTTTTTTTTCTCATGGCAGTCATACATTGTCTAAATTTTCTGGTTCATAATGGATGCGGAAGTTTGTCTACAATTGCAACAAAACAGCAGTCGGCACAGATGTAATTTTCAGTTCATATTATAATATCCCTCGACTATATATTATCATAAAGGACATTGTTTATTCATTACCATTATCAATCTTCATTATCACCATCATTATCATTTTTATCATTACTGGTGTTTTTGGGATTTATATTTTAACATTTTTTTTTTTAAATAATTTCTCCTAATAGGTTATATATAATTTAAATTATTATGTCTTATATGTCCAATAATCATTATGATCTAGAAGTATCTAGTTGAACAAAAGAAGCTGCGACGGAATCTATGGTAGGCTTTTGCACTTATTACCTAATGTATTTTTAAATTTGTTTGCAAATGGACCTTTTTCCAAATCTGAGCTGTTTGCCATTCGGATAGTGTCTGATGTGTCTGTATCATAACTCACAATATCATTATATTTGATGAAATTGTTTTATTGATTTTACATCTTAGATGATTTAAAAATTTCTTGTTGTTTGTTGTTTTTTCCATTTGTCTTTAACTCCCTTACACAGGAGCAATAATTATATAGCCAGCAAAAATAAAAGCGTATTGCTGTTATAAAATCAACATCAAGCAGCAAATAGTGACCATGGCAACATTAAATTAAAATGTATATATGTTATTTTTGTATAATTTAACAAACTTTTTTAGGATACCTCAAATCAAGATTTTGGGAAATTGCTGCTATCGCTGAAAACAAACAAAAACTTGCATAAGCGTGAAACCACAGAACTCTACACTTTAACACTTTACAACATTTCTTACATTTCAGGATCCACCAAAGGGAGATCATAAATAATAGATACCGAGTTATTACAGTATTTTTCATTTACATAAATACATACACTATTATATAAATATTTCATGGGAATGGGAGGGACCATCAGGGCACCCGATTGAAGCACTCTGGATGGGGAGAGTGGAAATGCCAACTCCCCATTGTTAACAGTTTGTGAATAGAGGGCGGGCTCTTCTCCCCGCCCATTGGGGCATCCTCGTGTTAGATTGCTTGCTCTTTTGACCAATTGTCCAATATTGTTGTTGGAAGGAGATTCTTTATATCCCTGTGGATACGTATAAGTGATGTTGCCTATCGATCTACCCAACCCCTTTTTGGCCCTTCATACAATGGCATGATTAGGATAATCAGTGGTTATTAAAGCTCGATTAAGTCTAACAGCGAGGAGAGCTCACTGCTGTCGGACTTAGTTTCCGTGCTACAATGGGTGGTAGTACATATCATACATCATACATCATCACATACTACCAAACGTCTTCTTAAACTTGCTTAGATAACTCTTAAACTTGCTTAGTGTACAACTAGTTATATTTCACTTTCAGCACAAATACCTTATGAGTTATAATTTAAAAAAAATCGATCGTTGCATATTAGGCTGAGTCAAGGGACACATACCATAGTTTATCTGATTATAATATCAATAATCTGAACATGGTGACAACATCTAGCGGCCTTTAAATATTTTTTGACGATGGTTAACGGGTTATGCATTCTTTTATTTCATATGTTCACAAGTTTTTGGAGATCAAGGAACACCATGACGCCTACAGAATATTTTTTTTGAGGGTATCTAGATGGAGCTGCGTGACAGTTTGGTTGTCAAGACTAGACCCTTTTCCAACGTCACCTCTACTATGACCAATACCTTAGAAGCACTAGCCTATGTTGGCCGCTTGAGCACTAGTTAAAGTATTGAACCGTAGTATTTTTCAAAATTTCAATTTCAATTTTCCCGCGATGATGTTTTTTTATGCCGTCGTAAAATGGAAGCTCCAATTAATACCTACAATAAAGCCCCCAGTGCAGAAGTCATCTCTGGACCGTATACAGTAAAGGGTGTCCACGATGAAATTGCCACACTATGAAATTGCTCTTACTTTTTAACCGTTGGGTATAATTTAATGAAAATTTGGGTGGATTTAGTTCATAGTGCATTATTTACATCCTGCAAGTTTTAAAGTCCTGTGATCAAAACTCGCGGAAATGGAGTCGAAAGAACAGCTCGTGCGTGATAAAATCTTGCGCAATCATCACGAGAACAAGGATCTCTCGCATCGTTCCATCGCTAAAACGTTGGGAATCGCGAATTCCACGGTGTCGCGAGTGATTAAGCGGTTCGAGGAACGGTTGACCACCGATCGGAAGCCCAGAAGTGAAGGAAAAAGTATTCCGTACAACACCAAAAGTCACAACCGCGTAGTTGGGGCCTTCAACCGAAATCCGAACGCCTCCGTTCGGGATGTGGCTAAGAAGCTGCACCTAAGCCGAAGTTTTGTTCAGAAGGCCAAAACTAAGGCTGGGCTTCGAACGTTCAAGGTACAAAAGGCCCCTAATCGCGACGAGAAGCAGAACAAGTCCGCCAAAACCCGTGCCAGGAAGTTGTACCTCAACATGCTGACGAAAGTTGAATGCTGCATCATGGACGACGAAACTTATGTGAAGGCCGACTTCAAACAGATCCCCGGCAACCACGGACCAAGGATAAGTTCAGCGCTCCGGAGTATGTCCGCACTCAGAAGGTGTCCAAATTTGCGAAGAAATTCCTTGTTTGGCAAGCCATCTGCACGTGCGGGAAGCGGAGTGCACCTTTCGTGACCCAGGACACGATGAACGGACAGGTGTACATAAAAGAGTGCCTCCAGAAGCGGATGCTTCCTCTCCTGAAGGCCCACAACGTCCCAACAATATTCTGGCCGGATTTGGCCTCATGCCACTACTCCAAGGACGTACTGAAGTGGTATGCGGACAATAAGGTCAATTTCGTGCCGAAAATGTTCAACCCTCCCAACACTCCGGAGCTCCGCCCCATCGAGAAGTACTGGGTGATTATGAAGCAGCACCTTCTTTAACGACCTAAGGTAGTGAAGACAGTCGAGGAACTGAAGAAAGTATGGGTTTACATGCAAAAAACGGTTGATTCACAGGTTGTGCAGAATATTATGGCCGGGGTTAAGGCCAAGGTGCGGGCATTTGCGTATGGACTGTAAATAAAATACGAGTAAAGTGGTAAAATGAAGTTTAATAGTTATTTCTCAATCCCTGAAAATTTGATGGCAATCGGATGAAAACTCGAATTTTGCGAATCAATTTTGTGTGTGGCAATTTCATCGTGGACACCCTTTAGTAACTAGATTTCAAAAAGATATGTAAATTACCAAACAGTAATTCTCAGGGACGACATTCAGGCCTTTGATGTAGTCTATGTTGACAACTAGTATTACTGAAGTCGACCTCAAGAAGTATTGCAATAAAAGTAAACATACAATTTATTTTCCATACATCGATGATGCATATTGATGATATTTCTAGACAACCCTCAATTGCAATGGTGTGCCTATGTTGGCTACTTGCAGCACTGTGGTATCTTCTACTAATGCTCCTAAAAGTTAGAATTCGTTTGTAATGAGCTTTCATTTTTAAGTGTGTTATAGGGGTCAGTCAGTCACGTTGTTTTACGCCAATTTACCTTAGTTTTCCGATTATCCGGATTCAAGAGTTCCGTTTAAATATACATACCATTTTCCTTCCTATTACATACGGCTCACGGTATTTATGATACTTCCTGATTTGTTGAATTTGGCTTGGGCCGCATTCAACTCTTGAAACCCGGAATGAACACTCGTTGCCTCACGGTGATACCTAAGTCGCGTGCAGGGCTTGAATTCCATTAGGTACTTGAATCTTACAACCGCTCACGGCTATGATGGTTGTAAAACCGCATGCAGAGAGTGAGTAACATAGAAATGAGAAGCGAAAGATATAACGGGTGTCCACTAAAAAATGAGAATGATTTCAATACTTTTCCATCAGAACAAAAACGGCCGCATAGAAATGTCACTTTAGATGAATGAATCGCTGCACTCTCCAGAAAATTTTCATTCACTCTTATTTCACTCTAACATGTTCAGTCGTGTTCAGCATGCCGTCGAAACAGGAAGAACTGCGCGCGCGCGTTGTACAATTCTTTCAAGCGAACGAAGATCGTGGAAAAAAATACACGGTGGACCATTTTTGTCGTGAAACAGTTCCGGTATCCACCGTATACCGTATCCTGGCATGCATGAGAGTAACCCGGAAGAAAGGTTGCGGCCGTCCAGCGAAAATAATGAATGAGAAAACGCTCCGCTCGCTGCGCAGCATGTTCAACAACAAGGATTCGGTAAGTCAACGGGAAGCAGCCCGAAAGTTCCATTGTTCGAAGTCACTCATCTGCAAGACGCTAAAGAAAGAAGGAATAGTGTGTAGAAAGAAAACCAGATCCCCAGAGTACACAGATGAGCAGATTCAAACCGTGAAATCCCAATGCCGCTGGATGACTCGGAATTACGGCGGAAAATCTTTCGTTCTGGACGACGAAAGCTACTTTCCTCTTTCGAAGTCTCAGATACCGGGAAACGACCGATTCTACACTAAGGACAAATCTACTACTCCTCCAAAAGTAATGTATAAGTTCAAGCACAAATTTGAATCGAAGGTTATGTTATACATCGTAATATCCTATAAGGGTATTTCGAAGCCGTGGTTCAAACCAAGCGGTTTGGCCATCAACCAGGAGGTGTACCAAAGAGAGTGTTTGCAGAAAATACTCATCCCATTTCTTAAACAACATCACTCGGATGGCAAATACGTGTTTTGGCCGGACAAGGCATCATCGCACTACGCAAAAAAACGCTAACGTTTTTGGAGAGCAAAATATACCATATGTCCCAAAAGACCGGAATCCGACAAATTTGCCACAGTGCCGTCCTATCGAGGATTTCTTCGGTCTTTTGAGCTCCATGGTATACAAGGATAATTGGAAGGCCAAGAACACCAAGCAACTTACCAACAGGATCAAAAGCTGCATCCGAAAAATCGCTGTGGCTGCCGTCCAACGGTCATGTTCCAGCATAACGACTAGCTGCGCCACTGTGCAGACCACGGACCATATGACAATATTCACTAAACTTAGTTTGAAGATTTAAGTTGACCCTTTTAATAAAATAAATCAGTTTGAACAAAACTTCACTGGTATTTTTTTCCTGACCCATTCTTTCGTTCTCATTATTTAGTGGACACCCGTTAAGTATAGTAGTAGTATGCAGGGTGTAAGGTCTGTATCCGCAATAATCCGGACACCTCAAAACATGAATAAAACATAAATTTCGCATTATATTTCCATCGCTGTTGTTTATTTCAGATTCATGGGACAAACCATAGTTATTCGGTATTTGCTTAAAATATTCGAACTTTGCGCTTAACTCCGTCCATTAGGGTTTGAACAGATTCTTCAGAAATCGTAGAATCCGTCTTTGTCCAAATTTGCTGGAAGTGATTCATGTCTTTGATTCCTTGCTTCTTTCCAGAAAGCTTCCGCTTCATCAGAGCCCAATATCTCTCGATTGGTCGTACCTCTGGGCAATTTGGCGGGTTTGAGGTTTACTGTACGATGTTCACTTGATTTGCTTGGTACCACTCCATCACAGTTTCACCATAGTGGCATGATGCCAAATCGGGCCAGAACAAAGGTTTTTCTTTGTGACTTTTGATGAAGGGTAGCAATCGCTTCTGCAAACACTCTTTTTGATAGATCTCCTTGTTGATTGTGCCTGTAGTGACGTAAGATTTACTCTTTTTGCCACACAAGGTATTTTTTGAAAATTTCGATGCCTTCTTCATTCTGAACTGCTCAGCTGTAGCATTTCTGGCCATAACAGAATAAAAACCAGCTCTGAAAGCTGCTTGAAATCCTCCAGGACATAAGTTTCATCGTCCATAACAACGCATGAAAACTTCGTCAAATATTCGCAGTACAAACGAGTGATTTGGAACTATTATTACTTTATACGACTTAAGTCCCAAACGTTGTTTTGATTTTTGGACAAAACCAGGCGACATCCCTATTTTACGAGCCACCGTTCGATTGGAGAGATTTGGGTTTTTCGTTAATATCCTTTTCAATTTTCGGTCCATGACAGGATCAGCGCGTCAATGTTTTTGTCACTTCTCGGTTTTCTCTCCACCGTCAAACGTTCCGAAAATGATTTGAGCACATCGTGAACAATGGATTTAGGCAAATTTAATGTTTTTGCAAGGTCCCGTATTGACAAGTCAGGATTTGCCGTACGCCCGTACAAAGTTCGCTCGCGCACTTGTTTTTCTTTTGTCGCCATCTTGAATACTAAACATGAAATGTAAATATCAATCATAGTCTTTTTCATCATAGACTTACAGCTATTCCACAGTGAAATTTTTCATTCCTACGTGCAATATTTCAAAAGTTACAATGATGTCTTAAGTAACACTTTTATATGACTATGTGCTTCACTTTGAATGGTCAGATAATTCCCCGATCAAAACATTCACCCTTTTCGAAGATGTTGCAATTACATTGACTTATTATACCATTAAATAACCAGATATTTTGGTTGTTTATTCCATAGAACAATTGGATAAACATCAACATAAGTTGTCACGAAAAAGTGTACTTTCAGTCGTTTCCCTAAGATTGAAAGTAAGAAGTCTAAGAGTGAATTGCGGCATAACCCGTGAGTGTCACACCTGATGTTAGTGCCTTTATATACGTCGTGGCAGTGAAAAAATGACTAGAATATGTGATACTTTTACTACTGGTCAAATTGTTGGTCTCACATGCATGTTTATAGCATGAAATAAGCCCTCTCACCATCGACAAGGTGTAAAATTTGACCCACGAGAGGGTGAATCCTACAGAATAATATTGAACTTAATTTCATCACGACAATCCATGTGAATGAGGACCCTTTTTTACGTTTGCATTTAAGAAAATGGACATAAATTGCCAATTTTTCATGGGTTTACCTTCACCCGCACTGACAAAACATCCCATGCAGCATCAATCATAGTAACTCATGAGTAAGTAGACAAAGTTGACAGCTCTATTAGTGGAACTCTAACCGTGATGGCAAAAACAGTGAAGCAACTCCGTTCAGAAGGGCGGCACTTTGTGGACGCCGGATACGCCCGTTCTGGCATCTACAATATCTTGGCACTATATAGAAAACAATCAGAGCATCGAAAGAAAGCTCGATTCCGGACGGCCGACGACCCTGAGCGACAAGAAGCTCCAAAGGATGCTGAAGAGAAAGACCGAGGGAAAAGTGGCTACATCGCTGCGTGCGCTTGGCCGGGAGGTCGGTTCAACCGGCCAAACAGTGAAAAAGTACCTGGCAAACATGAACATACATGTCAGGAAGCGGAAGTCGCGTCCACTGGTTTCGGAGCTGCAGGTAATTACGCAGCAGCGGCAGCGGCTCAATAAGATTTTCCTGGCGGATCGCGAGGTGGTGGAGGAGGATGAACGACAAGACCTATCTCACCCTGGATGGTAACGACTGGCATGGCATGGATGACATTTCGTATTCTACTTCCCCCACGAAGGAAGTGAGCACCAGGGTGAAGTTCATTTCACACACTAAGTTCCCCAAGATGGTGCTGATGTGGCTGACAATCAGCGAGAATGGGATGTCAAAGCCGCTCTTCTTGCGCTCCGGACTGGCCGTGAACGGGAAAATTTATAGTATGAAATGCTAATCGAAAGTTGCGTCGTTCATCAAGAAATACCATAAGGTTGAAGACGCGGTGTTCTGACTGGATCTGGCGTCGGCCCACTGGTCCAAGCGATCGTTGGAGGAGATGGAGCCGCTGAATATCGATGTGCTACCCAAGTCGGCGAACCCGCCAACATCCATGATGGAAATAGAGCTGCATCCCATCGAGAGTTTCTGGGCCAACCTGAAGCGTAAGATCACTCCAACAATTTAGTCGTGAAAACTGAGGAGAAATTGATAAATAACACGAAGAAAGAACTCAAAAAACATCTCAAAATTTCATCATATTACTTATACTCTACTTTCGATTGGTTTTCAGTTATCGAAAGTTAAAAGATATTTAGTTTAAATTGGCGCTTACATATACTCTACCTCATAGCAAATTGAAATGGTTTATTCTTACTAGTCCCTCGACAAACAGAGGGCCTGAGGGTATTCCGAAACTGTCGAGTACAACGTAAAAATCTACAAATCATTGTATTGCTTCAGCTGATTAGCTTCAGGCAGTATCTCTTCCCAGCTGCAGCTCAAGTCTCAGAAGCACACAAAGACGAAGCATCCTTTTCTCTTTAAACTTTAAATGCAGCCACACGAAAACCGGTTTTTTTTTTGCTGTGTGACAATCAGAAGCCCCCGTAGAGCCTAAGATATTGAAACCCAGCAATCTGCATATAAATTGATATCAATCATTAATTATGTCAATAAAAGTAAACATATTACCCATTGCAATGCAGCATCCAACAACGTGTGGCTGCTCTGTCCAATTGTTCCGTTTTTGTTCCCAGCGACGCATCCCGTTCTGACTAACCCTTTCGCGTACTTTGCATCTAATTAGATCCGATTTCCGAGATTCGTTCGTTCACACACAAAAAAGGATCACAAGAATGGAAGCCACGGAGACACATTTTTCCTTTCCTCGAATATTCAAATTAGGAAGACCCAGAGACAGCTTTTTACCTATACTTGTTGGCCTTTTCCCATTGTACAGTTTCACACAAAACTACTCCAGAGGACAAAAAACCAAACGGAACGAAGTAAGGATTTACCCCGCGGCGGTGTAGTTTTGCGCGATGATTTCGACACCCCTCGACCTTGTCCCTGATCTTTGCAACCCATCGTACGTGAGGGACACAGGAACGGATCTTCTGTCCCGCGTGACTCAGGTAACCGCCAACTAATTTTCATAATCTTGCATGTTGGAAATAGAGGAAAAAAAACTGTTCCGCTCTACTAGCGGAAAGATGCTGTCTCTTCCTGTTTTTCTAATCCCCGAAGAAAGGAAAAAGCAACGGATCCACTCTGGGAAGATCCAAGGACGATCGCACTTGAAATTTCACTGCGTTCGAGGATACGGCAAAGAGACTTATGATGATTTAATTGTTGGTTTGGTGAAAGAAATCGCCGCGGGACATTTTTTCTGTATGCAGTTCCACGACAGCGAATAGAAGAGCGTCCTAACGGATGTGAGAATCCGTTGGAACGAGTTGGTTTGGCTGTTATCTTTTCTAAATTGCAGCTAGAATTGAGCGATAATAGATCGCCAAATTCAAATAATTGAAATAAAATTGACTGACTATAAAGTCTCAGCATCCATTCTGGGTGGCGAAGCGCCTCAAAGGGTTCATTATTTATCGCAAATTACCTGTGCCAATATAAATATTTTCCTTAAACTTGATTGAATGATAAAAGGCACCTTTTTAAAGAAAATAAATGCCACCACCTTAGCGTTCTTGGTTTGGCACCCTTTGCAAATGCTCATGACACACACAAAAAAAGGGATAAACCGAGTGGATAGAACATTTCAATTAACCACACAGCACAATTGATTATTGTGCATCAATCACCAGCCTTGTCGAGGAAAACCCTTCCTTGTTGCAAAATGTCCCTGCCGATTACGATTCGACTGCAGTTTTGGGAAACAGAGCACGTCAGGAGGGAAACGGATCTCAAGAATGAAGGGTAATTGGCTTGAATTTTACCTACTCCTGGAAGACTCCTTCGGGGGACGAATTGCATTGCCGCTGCATAGGAAAGGATGTTTGACATACCTGTGGTGAGAAGTCTAATCCTGCTTGTAATTGCCAGGATATTTTTTTTGGTGGCGGGAAGTGATCTTATTTCACTTTTGTCGTTATGATCCACTTCCAAAGGAAATGAGTAGATGAATTTGAGCACATGATGCTTGTTCACTCTGTTCGTAAAATCCACAATTGGAATTGTAATGGCTTCAGAAGCTCATGCGACGACGAACATTACTTTGCATAAGATTGATAAACATCAGCATTTCACCCAGGGTAACCAATAAGCAGTTCCAAAGCGTCTTTACGGCAGCCTATCAAGCACTTAAGTCACCTTAAATGCCGCTTTTGGCCCAATATACGGCTGCTTTACTGCAATGCTACGATAATGCTTCATTAATGCTATTTTGCATTCGAAATGCTTATTACAGGCTACAAGCATTCTAAAAGCATTTTAAATCCAACCTTACAACAGATAGCATTCATGCTGATGCTGATAAAATGCATATGCTAATGTTTATTGGTTACCTGGGCTGTTCCAGAAGCAAGGAGAGTCTAGAGATAATCGCAGTTGTATTCAATTATCATGGGTTGCATATTCCCTAAAACCTGCGCCTAAACAAAACAATATCGAAGTAAGCACGACTTAACCCGTCATACTCATTCCAGTTCGATCAAGCGACACGTACGGACGTGTTTTTCGCTCCCTCGCAGTAAAAGTTTTTTCTCCCGTTTTTCCCCTCGCCCGCTTTCTCGCGATTGCGTGTTCGGTTCGCGATCTATCGCCTGCGCTTGCTCATCTTCTGGTGGTGGCAAAGCAGAAAAAAGTGCTTCAAAGTTCGGAAACATTTTCCACTCGACCTATTGCTGTGGCAATGGGTCGAAAAAATCGACCAACGGCGACATCTGCTCCCGAAACATTACCGCAACCGGGCAGCTCCAAGCGGCTGCGCCACGATGACGCCGATCCAGTCGATCGCAACGCTCGTCTACTAGCGAGCAATCAATTCGCCGTGCCTCCGATCCAGGAGGTGCCGAAGAAGGTGAAGGTTCCCTCGCTCTTCACGACGTCAAAGGACATTGCTGCACTCAGGACCGAGCTTGCAGCTTTACAAATCCATCCGCTGTACAAGCTGTGCAGTAATGGCAATAAGGTGATGTGCTCGACGGAGGCTGACTACCGTGCTGTCGGCGCTCACCTAGTCGCGAAGAAACACGAGTTCTACACTCACGACGCGCCCGGAAGCAAGCCATTGAAGGTGATTCTGCGCGGCCTTCCAGAACTCACACCGGAGTCAATCTTCGCAGAGCTGCAAGCGGCGGCACTAAAGCCTCAGAAGGTGTTTCCCACCAGCCGCCAGCAACACGGTAACTACCGGGACCAACTCTATCTGGTCCACCTTCTTCAGGGATCCGTCACGATGGCGGAACTGATGAAAACACGGGCCCTCTTTGACATCATCGTCGAGTGGGACCGGTATCGTCCGCGACAGCACGATGTAACGCAATGTTGCAACTGCCTTGCGTTCGGACATGGAACTCGTAACTGCCACATGAAACCGCGATGTGGCAAGTGTGCCACAGTACCAACGATTGTGCCCCGATGGAAGAAGGTACGCTACTGAAGTGCGCAAATTGTGGCGGTAACCATAAGAGCTGCAATCGAACCTGTCCGAAACGTGCTGAATTTTTGGCTATCCGAAAAAAGGCGTCCACCAAGTCTCGGCCTGCTCAACGCCGTCCACCACCTCCGATGAACGAGGAGAATTTCCCGTCGGTTCGGTATCAGGTGCCAAACCTACCACCGATCCCATTAAATCACCGCCAAGCAAACCGCCCGTCAGCTTCCGTTCATCATCGTTTCGCGGCAGCTGCCGCCGCCCCCAACCCGACTCCTCCTCCAGGCTGGGGCAATCCGAATCGCAGTACCTCCACGCAATCACCCGTCGATGGACAGCTCTACGACTCGGATCAAATGGTCGAGTTCGTGCAAGAGCTCTATCGCCAACTACGTTCCTGCCGCTCCAAGGAGGAACAGCTCAAAGCCGCCACATCCGTGACGATGACGTTCATTTTCAAATATGGACCATAATCGTTCCATCAACATCGTAAATTGGAATGCTTGTTCCATCCGGAACAAAACTATAGAGCTCGGTGACTTCCTTAACAGGAAGGCCATCGACATCGCCATCGTCACCGAGACACATCTCAAGCCAGAACTCACCGTTATTATCCCAGGATACCGGATTGTGCGACTTGATCGTAGCGGCCCTAGTGGAGGAGGAGTCGCGATCGCCCTGCGCTACAACATCAACTGCCATCTGCTTCCGAGCTTTCAGCTGCAGTCCATCGAAGCCATCGGAGTCGAGGTCGAAACTGCTGTCAGCCCAATCACCATCATCGCGGCCTATTGTCCCAAGCAAGCCAGTACCAACAACGGAACAACAACGGCCCTACGAAACGACATACGTAAGCTAACTCGGAGGCAGGTGCAGTTCATCATCGCCGGCGACCTAAATGCGAAACACGAAGCCTGGGGGAACACCCGGCGGAATCGGAACGGAATAATTCTGCAGGAAGACCTAGAAGAGGGACATTACACCGTCCTGGGCCCGGATACTCCCACCCGGTTGAGCAGATCCGGGGTCCATTCGACAATCGACATCTTCCTCACCAACATGGGGAACAACATCGCCCAGCCGGTCGTGCACCAGGAGCTCAGCTCGGACCACTATCCGGTGGTGGCCGAAGTTGGCTCCTCGGTCAACCGGCATCGAATCACCAGACGGAACTACCATCGCGCCAGTTGGGAGAGGTTCCGACAAGACGTTGACGACAACATCGATTTCGACATGCGCCTTGATTCGGTTGATGACATCGAACGGCAGCTGCAGAGCATCGAGCAAGCGATCTCCCAGGCAACATGTCCCAGCGATTGATCAGGTGAGCAACTCTGTACCCATTGATAGATTCATTAAAGAATTGATTCAATTGCGCAACACTACCCAAAGGCAATACCAGCGAACTGGTTTGCCTACTTTAAAAAGTCATTGCAATCGGATGACCAAAATTATTAAGGCCAGAATAGTGGACCTCAGAAACAACCATTTTTCCGACAAGATCCGCTCTCTCCCAGATTATGCAAAGCTATTCTGGAAGTTGACAAAAATCTTAAAAACTAAGCCAAGACCCATTCCACCGTTGATCCCACTTGACAGCAATCGCTCCACGGATCGCTTAATTACTCCTGCAGAGAAGGCTGTTGAGATAGGTCAACACTTCGGCAGCTCCCACAATCTTGGACTAAACATCGTCAGTCCACACGAAGCTGTCGTTAGCGAGCTTGTAAACAACATCCATCTTAGTCCCAATGACTTCTCGGAAGAATTGGAAATCTCAGCTGACGAATTGTTGACCTATATCAAAGCGGCTAAGAACATGAAGGCCCGAGGTTTCGATAATATCATGAACCTGGAGCTCAAGCAATTGAGCCCCCAGTTCTACGCGTTAATTTTCAACCAATGCCTGCGACTTAGCTACTTCCCCTCGTGTTGGAAGTCAGCTAAAGTCATTCCCATCCAGAAACCTGGGAAAGATCCTTCGTGTTCCAAGAGCTATAGGCCCATCAGCCTTCTCTCAGGATTGTCCAAGCTGTTTGAAAAAGTGATTTACCGTCGGCTTCTTTCATCTGCCGACGAGCAGAACATCTTGCTCGACAAACAATTTGGCTTCCGACGTGGTCGGTCGACAATTCACCAACTTAATCGAGTCATTAACATCCTCAGACGGAACAAGTCTGTTTCGAAATCATCTGCCATGGCACTTCTCAACATCGAGAAGGCCTTTGATAACGTGTGGCACGATCGCTTGGTGTACAAGCTAAAATGTTAAAATCTTCCCATCTTCCAGATGAAGATAATTAAAAATTATTTATCGGACAGAAAATTCCGTGTTTCGCTGCAAGGTGAAGTTTCCGATGCACAGGAGATCTCCGCCGGTGTTCCGCAAGGAAGTACACTAGGTCCACTTCTGTTCAACCTATTCACCTCGGACATACCCCCGCTCCCTAAAAATGGATCTCTGTCGTTGTCTTCTTCTTTAGTATTTCAAGCTTATTGCTTTCACAATTAGCTTATTGCTTGCTCTCATCTAGTGTTCTAGATGCACTTCCACAGTTATTAATTAATTAAAGCTTTCGATGCCAGGTACCATTTTTGCATTAGTATGATTGTGTGGCAAGTACAATCATACGCTATGCCCGGGGATTCGATAAATTTTCCTTTAAGAAAAATTCCTAGACCAGACCGGGAATCGAACCCAGCCACCTCCAGCAAGGTGTTGCTTTGTAGCTGCGCCTTTACTGACTGAGCTAAGGGAGGACCCTGTCGTTGTTCGCCGATGATGCCGCAGTCGTCCACAATGGTAGGGTAATAAGAGCGCTTACAGCGAAACTGCAGAGAAGCCTGAATGTTTTGTCAGAATATTTCACCGATTGGAAGATCTGTATCAATGCGGCGAAGACCCAGGTCATCCTATTTCCACACTCCAACTCTTCCAAACTTGTTCCGCCTGAGGATTGTAAAATAAGCCTAAACAACACAACGGTGGAATGGGCCAAAACAGCTGTCTATCTTGGCGTTACAATAGAAAAGGTCTGCATTATCCCTAAAAAACAAGCTTGCTGTCTACAAGCAAATCATACTTCCAGTCATCGAATACGGCATGCCAATCTGGGAGAGTTGCGCTAAAACACATCACCTGAAACTTCAGCGTGTCCAAAATAAGTTCCTCAGGATGATCCTGAACACTCCTCCGATGACAAAAACATCTGGGGTCCACCGTCTGGCCGAGATAAAAATGCTCGACGATCGCTTTAGTGAGTCTATCAATCGGTACAGGGCACGCTGCCTCACATCGGAGCACCAGATCATCCGGAATCTGGTTCTCCACCAATAGGATTTTCAAATTGTAGTTTTAGTTGTAGATTAGGTAGGTTATCAAATTTTAAAACTAACAATGCCCCAAGGGCTGAACTGACAATTTCATGTAAAACATAAACATTTTAAACATAAAAAACACATAAAATTAAACAAAGCTGAAGAGCCCAATGGGCTAAAACACTTAAAATGTAAAAATTATTATGTAAGACAAATGAATGGAAATAAAAAACATATTAAGTAAGTACAAATGATTTTCTCAACAAAAATATGCCTAATTTAGAAGAAAAATTAGTATTTTCCATTTAATTCCAACTACCTTTGCTTATCTTGACAGATACGCGTATTTCGTCTACAATGTGCAGACTTCTTCAGTGCTCGTACTAATTACTAGACTCGACACTGAAGAAGTCTGCACATTGTAGACGAAATACGCGTATCTCTAAAGATAAGCAAAGGTAGTTGGAATTAAATCGAAAATACTAATTTGTCTTCTCATTTCTAGTTACAGGTATTCCACTAAACAGCTCAAACCCTCTAGAATTCATGCCTTATTTGCTTGCCACTGACAGCAACTAATCCGGTATGCACAACTAGGAACTATGACGAACTCAACCACACGGGTGGTCTCTGGCGTGTCGCAGTTTGGCTCGAATTATCTCTTCTTGAATTTCGTTCGTTTGTTGTTCAACGTTCTTTGTGATACACCCGGGACGCAGCGTTTAATGAATGCTATGTTCAGCCGTGACGCGGTTACTGAATTTCAAACAGCACAAGAGAAAACATCAACCAAACTCTTTAGTTAGTAAACTGATTTGGTCGTCCTGAAAAGGACGGATTTAGTTGACGGGGGAGAAATAGTTTGCGAATTCCCTTGGGCTTTCTTTTTTCGTTCAGCTCCTTATCGTTGTGGCTGGCCATCTACAAGTGACGTGGGATGATTGAATCTTGTCTCGTCACGGGCGGTTTCAGCAGCCATGTTTCTCGCAACGAGGTTGACGGTTCATCGGCACCAACAGCAAACTGCACCAACGCTTCTCAGAGCAACGACTGCTCGCCAGCGTACCCTCCTTGGGCTGTAGGATGTTTGGCAGGACACCGTTCTGTGAAATGGTCACACCGGAGAAATTTTCAGCTCCTCGTCGTTGCGGATGGCAAGCTGCAGTTGACGTGAGATGATTCTGGTCTTGTTCTTCTTTTCACGGGCGACGTTTTCTACCAACGTGCTCGCCGAACAAGTTAGTCGCATACGGACGGATGCACAGCTAGAACTGATTGTTGGTCTTCGGTCGTTCCCACATGTTCCCACATATTAATACACATATTCCCACATGATATTTTTCTATCAATAGATAATATTGGAATGAAGCATTCAGTGTTCATTTCAAAAGAATTTATGGTTTTTTTTTCAATTTGTAAGAATTGTTTTTAATATTACCGAACTGTTCAGCTGTTTGAAATTTTACCGAACCGATTGAGTGTATATAAGTATGTGTGTATATTCATAACAGTAGGCAGAATTGTCATATTTGGTTTTTATTTGTGTTTAGTTTGTACGAGAGCAAGGGTATGTGTCCCTTAACTCAGCCTATTATGCAATGATCCATTACATTTTTTATTATTACTCATAAAGTGTTGAAGCTGGAAGCGATATTCAACTAGTTATATACTTGCAAAGATATGTTTGATAAGGCATTTGGTAATATTTATCACGAAAAGTTACACAACTCTTTTTATTAAGTCAGAAACTTTTGAGGGATATGGATTTAATATCGGTCGACAGGCACCAAATTGGGTCTATTAATGGATGCAACTTCGTCACATTCGATGGATTTATTGATAAAAGCAGTCTTTGTACGTTGTTTTTCTCTATTTTTATGAATTAAGGCATTGCAAGCTGCATTCGTTTTACTTAACACATAATTTCACAAAACAAACTAAAGTAAACTGCTTCGAAGCACTTAAGTAATGTTCATATAGGATTTATCAGCCATTCAATAATGAAAATATTATAATTCACCATACAATGATTTTGTTCATTCGGTTTGTATTGAGATGAGCCACTTGAATATAAACATCCGAAAATTCATACATTTCCAATTGAAATTTTACCAATAACAACCTTTTTATTACGTTATTGATACAACAGGCCATAGTTAAGAACACGCAAAAAATATGTCCCTAACATTGGGTCTACGATTTTCTTGTAAAATCATTGTTATTTTAACTATGCGAACAGTTAGTTTGTAACGTGCAACTATTTTCTGTACATCCAGACTGCATTAATTGCTTTATCGATTCTATTAAGCCATATTCATAAAACTTGAAGATCGTGTAAATCATTTGTTCAGCTTAACCATTGAAATCATGATGCCCAAAAGTTCAAGAAATCGAAAATTACGCGGATGTGAACAACTATAAGTTGATTAATATTGTCTCAATGGCTTCGGATTACATCGGTCATCCTGATAAGCAACATGAATTTGTTGATTATTGCTAAATTAATGACACATTTGGTACATAGGCCGAATGAAGGAGCTAAGGCTAACATTACATCCCCTTACCCTATTTTTTTTTCTTCGCTCACTCGATCACTTGCGCCACCGAACAATAGGTAATTTGAACAAAAGATAAAGCGCTCGAAAAATAACTGTTCACCGCCTATGTTTAAAGCAACCCGCCTAGGTAATGGTGCATTTAAGAGAAAACCTTAGCATCAGAATTGAAAGAACATGAACTTTGCTGCATTTTTTGTAGTTTCTAGAATTATAACTTTTACTTTATACAGATTACAACTGTTCTAGAGACAAGTTTTTTTTTGCTTGGGAGTCAGTGGGTAGTTGCCTCAAATCGTTGTTTTGACGCAATTTTAAAGTATAACTACCTGTAATTAATAAGAAACAAACAAGAAAAAAATATGAATGAAGGTGATGGTGTGGCTGGCAAAATGAGAATGTGGCAAAATTATCTAGCTCCGTACGTAGCATCGGAGGCAATGCACACCCAGAAGCACATCAAGGAATCCCTCCAGAAGCATTTATGCTTAAAATGTCTTTATCGTGCCGAAAGGCATGAATCCGCCAAATTTCCAGGAGGCACGGCCAATCGAGACTTTTTGGGCTTTGACCAAAGCAAAGCTACGGAAATCAGTAAAACCAGATGATGACATCGAAAGCAGTGAATATTGTGGAAAGTGCAACTGTGCAGAAGCTATGGGTTATGTTCGAGGAAAAGTGAGATCTCTCGGTTTTTACTAAGATTTTGATTGAAGAAGAATAAAATGTAATGTTAAACACCAGTGCTGATATAATTTGCCAACAAAATAATTGACTTCCTAAAATAACAACAGAGTTTTAATATTTTTGAAAAATGCTTCCAATATCTGAAAAACGACCATAGGATATGTTACAATTTTATTATTCACAATTCCTAAAAATAAGCGAAAGATCATCTATATAATAAATGAGTTGGGGTTTTGTCGGCCGATTTAACTCGCGTGAAGGACCGATCGGCGGAAATTTGTATGCAGAGTTTTTTGGGACCGGAAAACAATCTTATGATGGCCAGATCTTCTGCCTGGAGGGAGCCCGACAATAAATAACCATAATATCAACTGGAGAACCACCGGCAAAAATTAATGCAGAAATTAAAGATGCATTTTATATATTTCAGAAAATCCTTCCATCATAGTAACCCATAAATAAAACACATAATATTTTCCAACTGGAACCACCAGCAACGAAGCAAAATGAAGGTATTTTTGCACAGAAATGTTTCATATATATTAGATTCATTTCCATCAGTATGGGGAGGGGGGTCTGAAACAAATGAAATACACTATTCTACATGACTCGAGAATCCAATCACAAATGGAACCAAATTTAGTATGTGGTGGTTTTTGAAGACAAAAATTGTTCTATGTTGATTTGAGACCCTCCCTTTTGGAAAGGGGGAACCTATTCAAATGGAACGCAAATCCTTGTATGACTCGAGAACTAATAAGAGAAATGGAACCGAATTTCTGCATGTGGAAGTTATTGAAGGAGGGAAATGTTTCTATGGTGATTTGAGACTCTTCCGTCATATGAGGAGGCAAAGTGGGGGTGCTCTGAAACAATGGAACCC
Source organism: Aedes japonicus (assembly GCA_034211315.2). NCBI lineage: Eukaryota > Metazoa > Arthropoda > Insecta > Diptera > Culicidae > Aedes > Aedes japonicus. The sequence goes on along the minus strand of JASCZW010001696.1, from coordinate 33,443 downwards.
AAATTTCTGCATAACTCGAGAAATAATCAAGCAAATGGAACCAAATTTGGAATGGACGAGTTTTTTAAGGCATGAAATTTTTTCTTTATGGTGGTTCAAAGCCCCTCCTCCCTCTAAAAGGGGGCTCATACAAAATGAAACAAATTTCAACCAAACATGAGAACTATACCTACTGCTTTGCAAATTTGTATTCAGTGGTTTTTAAGTCCGGGAAAGCATCTTATGATAGTTCAAGCCCCCCGCCTCTAGAAAGGGGGATCTCATGCAAATGAAAACAAAATTCTGCATAACTCGAGAACTAATCACAAATGGAACCAAAATTGGTATGGGTGAGTTTTTGAAGGCATGAAATGTTTTTGTGGTAATTTAAGACAAGTGCATGGAATCAAAAATGGTATGTTTTTTTTGAATGCAAGAAATGTTTCATGGTGAATCAAACACAAATTTCAAACCAATCCTATAGAATTATCCAGGTAACTAAGCCACAAACTGTGTATTGTCTGGGTAAGAAGAATGTTCTGATAGAATTTTTTGAACTCCTTATTACTCAAAAAAACTCATTAAAAAAACCGTCAGTTCTATGTAATGTAACATTCATTTGGTTGCAGGTGTGAAAATTGCTGCAATTCGATCAGCTAGTCTATATAATAAAAGGCAGCATAATTAATCATCAATTAAAAGAGAGATTTGAGAAGAAGAAAAGACAATATTGTTTGTTAACAAATGTGTGATCAGCATTAAAAATTAGGAATGAGCAAAGATGAAAAGAGTCTCGATAATTATGACCGGTAAATTCAACAAATAGCAACAGCCATATATGCAATTAACATGGCAGTGAGCCTGCCAAATTATGTAATTTGAGCACCAACCATTGCATATGTCTCATTCTTGTTATTCATAAAATAGAAATGAGCAATGGATATTTATTTATCCATTGCTCATTTTACTGTTTTTATGGGAAAATCCAACAAAAATTAAAAGACATATGCGAATAGTTTAGGTGCTCAAATTACATAATTTGGCGGAAATACTGCCATATTTAATTGCATATACCAATAGCTGTTGCTTTATTTGATAGATTTACCGGTCACAATTAGATTATCCGAAGATCTTTTTCATCTTTTATTGCTCATTCCTAATTTTTTAATGCTGATCATTATTACTATTTGTTGGCACAGGCCTTAATAATTTAGTGGCACTTTTTCATTTTTTGGTGCTTTTTCTGAATTACTAAGTGCAGGTAAATATTTTAGCCATAACAAAGAGTTGGGGTTTCCTTTGTCACATTTAACTCTATGAGCGGAAGGGACCGGGATCGGCGTGAAATTCTTGTATGCAGAGTTTTTTGGGACCGGAAAACAATCTTAGATGGTTTGAGACCCCTCCCTTCACAGAAAGGGGGCTCCCATACAAATGAAACACAAATTTCTACACAACTCGAGAACCAATCATGCAACCAAATTTAGCATGTGAGTTTTTGAAGGCAAAAAAGGGTTTTATGGTAGCTTGAGAACCTCTCCCGTCATGTGCTGGGGCTCCCATACAAATAAAACACAATATTCTGCATAACTCGGGAACTAAATCACAAAACGGACCAAATTTAGCATGTGGTGGTTTTTTAAGACATAAAAATGTTTCTATGTTGGTTTGAGACCCCTTCCCATCCTAAAGGGGGGAGGGGAGGGCTCCGATTCAAAATGAAATACACCATTCTGCATGACCCGAGAACCAATCAAGCAAACGGAACTAAATTTACTATGTGGTGGTTTTGAAGACAAAAATTGTTTTGCTGATTTGAGACCCCTCCCCTCTCTGAAAGGGGGAACCTATTCAAACGGCAACGCAAATCCTGCATAACTCGAGAACTAATAAGAGAAATGGAACCAAATTTCGTATGTGGAAGCTTTTGAAGGAGGGAAATGTTTCTATGGTGATTTGAGACTCTTCCGTCATATGATGAGGAAGGGGGAGGGGGTGCTCTCAAACAAATGGAAACCCAAATTTCTTGGCATAACTCAAGAATAATCAAGCAAATGGAACTAAATTTAAATGGACTGCCATGCAAACTTGTATAAGGGTTTTTGGGTCCGGAAAGGATCTTATTATAGTTCGTATTTTGCCTTTTAGAAAGGAGGCCCCACAAATGAAAACTATTCTCTGCATAACTCAAGAACCAATCAAACAAATGGAATCAAATATGGCATGTGAGGTTTTTGTAGGCAAGAAATGTTTCTACGGTGGTTTGAGACCTACAAAAGAAACCAAATTTAGCATGTGTGAGGTTTTAAAGGCAAGAAAGGTTTCTATGATGGTGTCAGATTCCTCTTTTCGCCCTGGAGGAGGGATCTCCATATAAATGAAACACAAATTTTTGCATAACTCGAGAACTAATCCAGCAAATGGAACCACATTTAAGTGTATGGAGGTTTTTAAAGTAGAGAAATGTTTCTATGATGTTTTGAGACTTCTTCGCCTTCTGAAGGGGAGGGGCTCAAACAAATGACAATAAATTTCTGCATAACTCAAGATCTAATAAAGCAACTGGAATCAAATGTGGCATGTGGAATTTTTTGAAGGAGAGACATATTCCCATGGTGCTTTAAGACCACTTGTCCTCTTAATGAGGGGGGTCCCATAGAAATGGAAACGCAATTTTCTGCATAACTCGAGAACTATTCAAGTAATGAAACCACATTTGGCATGGGGTTACGTTTCAGGATTTTATTTATATTAAAACGGATTTCTGTCTGACCGTCTGTCTGACCGATCGGAGTGAAAATATGTATGCAGGTACTTTTTGGGCTGGGAAGGTTCTTATGATTGTTTGAGACCGCTTCCCCTTCCGACTCGCATACAAATGAAACACAAATTTCTGCATAGCTTGAGAACTAATCAAGCAAATGGAATCAAAAATGGTATGCGGGCTGTTTGAATGCAAGAAATGTTTCTATGGTGAATTCAAACACAAATTTCAACCAATCCTGAGAATTATTCAGGTAACTAAGCCACAAACTGTGTATTGTCTGGCTAAGAAGAATGTTCTGATAGAGCTTGAACTCCTCATTACTCAAAAAACATTCAAAAAAAAGCGTCAGTTCTATGTAATGTTCATTCACGAAGGTATGGCGTAGCAACGCTCGCACTGGATCAGCTAGTATATTATAATATATTACAGATATTTCACACCATTCTCAAGGTGTTAAGCTTCAAAACTGTTTTTTAAATCAATATAATTGTTTTTAAGATAAATTATATTTAATTTTATTTGAAAAATAAGGGTTTAGTTGATTATCAGCAATTTTTTGCAGCTTTCTTTATAATGCTCGTTGGTTGCGTCTAGCTACAATGAAGAGCGTAACGCACGTTACGGCAGATTTTGACAGGTCAAAAACTGCCGCAACGCGCCGTTGTGTTCTCCATTGTAGCTGGGCCTTTCGTAGGCAATGCGCCCGCCAAGCATCGATAAATTGTATTGTCATCCATCGTCAAGCTACTATCAGGCGTTAGTGGTGGCGACGATGCGCCACTTTAGAGCTTTTTGTTTCACAGAAAGCCCTTAATTTTCCACGCACATGATCCCATGTTTTATGTAATGAAATTCAATTAAACCATTCCGAAGGTTTTTTTTATCCTTGCTTTGCTTCATGATAAGGGAGTTTGCTTGCCTCCCTCTGTTCATGGGTGGTGGCGTCCATAGGAAGTGAGCTACGCACATCCCACAAATTCACCAGGAGCATTCAGTGCTATCACTAGATCAGAAGAGAGCCGATGACGAAAAAATAACTGTTTTCCTTTAACCCCAAAGATAGTACTTCAGAACCGCTGATAGAAAAAAAGTCATTGGCATACAAAAATCCAGGTGCGCTGACTGAACCCCGACGCGGGATCTTTTGGGAAAACTACCCCGGCTCTCCCGGTTCGCCCGGTGCCAGCATAGGCGCTTCGGACGATGATGAGCAGTGTGCGACATACTGTCAGCCATCATTTATGCATACGATATGAGTTTTTTTCTTCTTGTCTTAAATCGAAGAAAACGCATACCCCTTGATCGCGAGCGCACGAGGGTAACCATTCAAAAAGGTTGCCCCTGCCAAGCACAAAGAATGAATTTCAGTTTTCATTTGTTCCAGTTGGATGGTATAAAAATAAATGAAGGAAAAACTTGATTTATTAAAAAAAAAAAAGATTCATAAACATTTGAATACGGTCCTGTTTTTTTATCCTAAAGGTTAATTTCAAAATCCCCCGGTTTATTAACGTTTTGTAACTGTTAATATTAGATGCAACCTAGAACAAAAAAAACTTATCCAAAAGCGGCAACAATCGCGATAATCAAACTCTTATTATTCGAACACGCGGGGTTGGCAAACGAAAAATCCAGTTTTTGCTTTCCCGCGCCGTCGTCTTTGGGAGTGGGAAAATCCTACTGAGTCATTTTTTTTTACTTCAGCATCCCGAATGGTGTTATAATTCACTGTGCCTTCCTTTTCCGGGGAAGTTTTTTTTTCATTTAATGTTTATAATTGACGTTTGATAGTCACGTGAATCAGCTCGATGCTGGATTTTACCATGTTAATTCAAAGTAAATAAAAGTTAATGGGTGTTGGCGAGGGTTATTGCTGAATTTTGCTGGATTTGTTTTATGTGGATGACGACCATCAGGATGTCAGCTACATTTTTTCCTCATGATTGGTTGATGGAATTTTCAAAAAGTATTAACTCTCGTCCGGCAGGTTAAAGTGGCTTATTGAATATTCAGAACGATATTTGCTAACTGAAACTGATGGTAGTGCTTGCATTTATATGATTGGCAGATTATTGTCTTAAAACGAAAGTCGGAGAATCATGAGTGTAAATTTTAATTAGTATTTATTGAATCCATTGAATTTTATTTTGAAGGCTTTTTTCAGGCTTATAGTCAAAAATAAATATCTGACATCTGGAGCTATCTAAATATACCCATCTAATGTCTATATCTAAATCAAACAGCCATCTTATGTGGTTTACTATTGACGACATTTAACACTACCGGGTCTTCACTTATTGATAAAATATCTCAAAACTGGAGACCTGCATGTTAAGACAATTAGTTTTAACTCACAAGCGGTAAAAAAAATCAACATGTTTAAAGTCCGATTCAAAGTAAATTTGGACGCATTCAAGTGGTCATAACTCAAGAATTAAACTCAAGAGTTAAACATTCATGTTTAACCAAAACGTCATAAAAAAAAGGTATTTATTCAGCTTTCGAACGATATCCAACAAGTTATTACATTTCACCGTTTAGAATGAACTGTCGCCCTTTACTTGTCATCGATCCCATCATGATCTGCACAGTCGCTGGTGACACTGTACCGGCGAACTTATTCCACTTTATACGCATTTATTGTGCATTTGTCACTTCTTTACCGTATCCTCGAAGTTTTCGCTTGACAATTGCCCAATATTTTTTGATCGGTCTGAACTCAGGGCAATTCGAAGGATTAATTTCTTTGGCGACGAAATTAGCAGTGTTTCCTGCATATCATTCTAGTTCCTCCTTAGAGTAGTGGCAGCTGGCTATATCCGGCCAACACATAACTTTGGTCTTATGTTGCTGAGTGAAGGGTGAAATTCGCTTTTTCAGAAACTCTTTAATGTGAACCTTCGACGTCATTGTGTGCGATGTGTTGGAAACCTTGGTATTAAGGCCACAACTGCAGATTCCTTGCCAAATCATTAGTTTCCTGGAAGGGACATCCCCACGATCAGTTGCCTGATAAACTTTTCGTCCGGGGATTTGTTTATCATCCATTTTGACACATGTTTCGTCATCCATTAAAATACAGTCATCAAATATCGTCAAAACTCGTCCGTATAGTAATCGTGCTCGCTTTTTGGCCACTAAATTTTGTTTCAGGGTGCGATTCGGATGTTCACTGGCACAAAAAGACTTATATCCTTTCTTTGAAAGAATGTTACACATGGTGGAAAATTTCGAATCGTATTTCTTTGCCAAATCACGTATGGAGACACCTGGGTTGCCTTTAACGTACCTCAACACCTTTCTCCTCAGCTCTTTGTCCTTACTGCTACTTTTATGATCGATGCGCTGTGCTCTATCCACACTCAGAGTATCCTTGTTACGTTTTAATGCAAGACACACCGTTGACTTTGAGAATTTTCACACTTTTGCTATTTTTGAGGCAGACTACGACAGATTCTCTAGATGTTTGTGCACAATTGATTTTCTTTTCTGAAGTTCCATGATCCGTTATTTCGAGATGCGTCGATCAATCGAGGAAAAACTTTCACCAATTTCTTCTTCAATACAACATCAACAAATGCCTGTTAAACGTTTTTTGTTCCAACCACCAGAGACGCGTTGGTATATTAAACTATCCGTCCAGATTTACCTTGAATCGAGCTTTAAGGACAAACTGGATGGAATCCCCTTATGGCAGGAGCGATGGCTTCCTCATCCACACAAGCACACTTTGGGTTTGTTTAACAAAATATTCTTAATCAATCCTCTCACCTGCAATGAATCATCACGATACTGCTAATAGGACAGAAGAGCACCATATTTAAACAATTTACACCATTTAATTCACCAAAAGCACTCTGAATCGTTCAACTGGTGCTCATTTCCACAGAGCAGGTATTTTCTCGTCGTCATTGTTTACCTTTTTAAAACCAGTATTCGCTAATTTATTTTTCACAATAACTGTATTTCCACTTCCCGTTGCCACCTTAACACTATTTACTTTCACTTAGAGATCAATTATCTTCACGCTCTTTAAAACTATGGGCGAAAAAACTGTTAAATTAACGAGAATGGTGCAAAAATTGTGCACCCGGTTTCAAAATTACGCATTTTGCTTTTTTCTAATTCACACTCAGCTCTTCGTAGCTTTGCAGAGCGCAGTGTTGTCAGTGTTGTCGCAGTGTTTATTTTTGTTTCGCTTCACAATCTAAAGCAAATGCCCCCGTACTAATACCTTGTAGAAAGACGAATCGTTATGGGAAATCGACTATAAATTATCTGTTCTAGTCTACCCAGTTTCCAGTTAAGCTATTGTAGGTATTTACTTTAAATTTATAACGATTTTTGTGCTTTTTAAGACTTTAAAACAAAATTCATTACAATTATTTTTGAAACATTAGTACTGAAAAAGGTGGCACATGATAAGATTTCAGTTAAAACATAGAGTGAATACATAAATGTATTAACTTTACAATGCTCCACATTAGAATATAAGTAAAGCGAAGCTATTTATTCATCCTTATTAAAGTAGCAAAATAAAATAACAACCCTTTTGTTTGTGGTAAGTACCTAAGTAAATTCAAAGTTCTTTTAAATAAGGGATCATTATTATAAGTAAACAGATTTTAAGTATATTCCTGTGACATTTTTTACAAAAATGTGGCAATGTTGTTGTTGTCGTTGTCGTTGGTTGTCAGAATTCAGTATGACGTGAAAAGGCCCCTGGAATCAGCTTTCACACTGCAAAAGTTCCATATATTATCGCAGATGGGCAATTTAAAACATTTTAAATGCATTTTATGTATCATCCGTCTAATCAACGTCGGTTCCATTAGTTAACGTTTCAAATAAGAACTGAACAGTAACGTTTAAAATTCATCAATACTTGTATTAAACAAGCTGTATGGCTTAATATTTGCTTAATGCTTGCTGATAATGCCCGTGACTCCCACGACCTTAAATATGATTATTATTTTCAGGTTACATGAGGTTAAATGCTTTATTAGGAAATTGAAAATTATGAGGAATAATTATATGGATGTACTAAAATCCATAAAAAAAATTAAAATTAATGGCAACCACGACCGTTTTCTTCATGATGCACCAATACTACCACTTAGGAGCAACAAAGTGTTTGCTCTACTACATGCATGTGGAATACTGAGGACTCAAGGGAGTTTCACCTTAATACACAACCAGCCTTTCAACCTTCCTTGTGCATTGTGTCATTTTTGACCAATCGACATTTTTAAAAGCAGGAATTTGATCTGATTTTTATTTACTTTTCCTCACATTTTAAAACGCTTGATCACAGCCGAAACAAGTTTTCAGTGACCCCTAGGAGTGGCCCTACAAAAAAAGTTACACATATTTGCGTCCATTGATACGAACTTTTGTAGTATATCCCTGTTTACTGCATACGCATCATGCAAGCTGACCACCATTTGTTGGGTCATCTGCTGCTTGGCATGGAACGTGTCCAGTCAGGTATGATTTGTTTTATGAACCCAACCACTTTACCAGGATTGGCAGACCAAATTGCATTGGGCTGTGAACAACCACTACCAAGCAGTGCTGATCTGCGCTTAAACAACACATTACAGCTACAAAGTAGATGCTCCGAAGTTTCACTTTCTAGGTTACAAAAGCGGCATATATCATTCTGCACCCGGCCAATGTTCTTCAAATGATAATTGCTCGAACAGTGCCCTCTTACTAGGCCAGTGTATGTAAAGGGTGTAACGGTCAAAAATTGGTCAAACACGATTAATGCACACTGATTAAATCTTTTTGAAGTTCATCGTCTACAAAATACAGGGGAATAATTAGATTAAGCTTTCGATTTTCCAAATGCGAACTGTCGGGTTTTACGTTTCACACCTTCGATCAAGTTTTGTACCGCTTTTATATTCACCTTATTTGATGCTGAAAGCCAATTAGCCTTGAACTGTTTTTCAGTTCCAACTTTTGAGTTTTTTTTTTCGATTGCTCATTATTTTCCAACTGGGCGCAGTTCCGGTGAGTTTGGAGGGTTTTACCATTCCTGAGCCATTTTACGGTATTTTGTTCCTGAGCCATTTTACCATAGTGGCAAGAAGCGAGATATGGTCAAAACAGAAAGACAATTCGCGTTTTTGCAAACATTCCTGTACTTAAATATCTTACTTAGCCCACAGATGCAAATCGCCTGCCAAATCAAGTATTTTGTCGGGAATTTTGACAGTTTTTTTCTGCTTGAGTTTATCTTGAACCTTTCCTTTTCCGGTAGCCGTATAAAAATATTGACATGGGAGCTGCTTGAAATCAGCCTTGGTGTATGTTTCATCGTACATTACTATGCAACAGTAAACAAACTCGTGTACAAATTACGCGGTCTTCCATTGGCTGTTGTGTTTTGCGTATCATCTCGGTTTGGTGTTACTGTAACCTTAGCCTTAATTGTCAACATGTTCGGCTTGTTTCTTTTAAGTTTCTAATTAAGTGCAAAGAGCTTACACTGTTGTGTGGTACTTCCCCAATTTATTTCCGATATCTCTGATTGAATGGTTGACATTGCGTTTGAAAATGCTGGCCACCGAAATGCCCTGCCAGTCGTTGCCATCCAGGGTTGAGATAGCTCATGCTCACACAGATTCCGTTTAACATTCCTGCTCGAAGGTTCCGGAATTCTCCGTTATTTGCAGTTCCATATCATAGAACATACTACGGCTACAATAACTCGCTGGATTCATGTCTTCGCTCGTTCAATGAATTTGATTTTAATTTGTCAAAAAACGTTTTTAAAAATAGGATTAGTAGTAATATATAGTTTGTAAGTTAAATAATTTAGTCTGTGCGTCAATTCGAAGACGGTGATGTAATAATAATAGGTCTCGTCGTCCATCATCACCGCCACGTCGCGATTCGCCAGGAAAATCGAGTTGACCATCGTATTCAGCCGCTGCCGCTGCGTTATTGCCTGCAGCTCTGAAACCAGTGGACGCAACTTCCGCTTTCTGACATGTATGTTCATGTTCGCCAGGTCCTATTTCACCGTTTGGCCGGTTCAACCGACCTCCCGGCAAAGCGCACGCACCGATATAGCCACTTTTCCCTCGATTTTCTTCTTCAGCACCCTTTGGAGCTTCTTGTCGCTCAGGGTCGTCTGCCGTTCGGAACCGGGCTTTCTTTCGATGCTCTGATTATTGTCTAATAGTGCCAAGATGTTGTAGATGCCTGAACGAGTATATCCGGCGTCCACAAAGTGCCGCACGATGTCAGTTTTCAACGCGGTGGGGTGTCGTTCTTTGAACGCGCACACTTCTGAACGGAGTAACTTCACTGTTTTTGCCATTGAACTTGGGCTTTATTTCCTTGTTCAGCTCCTTGTCATTGCGGTGGCCATTTGCAGGTGACGTGGGATGATTGATTTATGTATCTTTGGCACGGACGGCTTTTTCCCGCCAACTCGTATGCTTCAGCGGCCATGTTTCTCACAGCGAGGTTGACGGGAGCATCGGCACCAACATCCAGCTACACCAACGCTTCTCAGGGCAACAACTGCTCGCCAGTACGGGGCTGGTAGCGAATTCATGGATAAGTAGTAGTGACTTGAGTGACTAAAATAATGAAAATAGTGACCAAATAGTGACAAAAAGTGATTTATAAATTATAGTATTTTTTAAATTTTGTGTACATTTGTTGTATAAGTACAGTAAAAATGAACTAAATGATCACCCTCGTTTGGAGAAATGAATAATACTCCGGTGCAGTATCACTTTTTGTTTTTTTTTCACTTTTTGGTTTCACAACATTCTTTGGAGCTTTCACTGGGTGCAACGGCTGGTGGGTTGAGGTATTGGCAATATTTTATAAACGACTTCTGCAAACCAGACCTTTGACGTAGGAATACGTCATTGTTTGCTATACTGGGATAAAATTTGAAAAAAACCGCATTGCGACCGTCACGAAAAGTGGTCAGGGTTTGTGCATTAATACTTTAAGTAGATCTGTGCGCCGCCGCCGCTGACGATTTTATGGCGCCGTCGCCGCCACTATTTTCGACCGGCGCGCCACTGCATTTTTTTTGCCCGCGCCGCCGGGCAATTTGAGGCGTGCCGATGAAATTTTTCACTGTGTATGCATCCCTTGAGTAATGTTCATTAGACCTTTAGAAATCTGCTTTTATAACAATTTATAACATCTCGATGCGATGTGCCATCCATAGGGTGAGCGTGATCAGCAATTTCATGTTTTGACTCTCAGCAGTTTTGCGAGTGAGTTTGAATTTAACAATAATAAAATGTCGCCTTAAATTTCGAGAAAATTTCCATCGCGAGTGTACACATTGATACCACAAGTAATGGTAATCAAACCAGGGATGTGTTAAAAAAAATGGTGCACTAAAATATGTCGAACCTCTAAGTTGGCCGTTCCGGAGAGTGTACGAAAGAAGAAAGTGTCGAAATTTGCCCAAAAATTCCTTGTCTGGCAAGCTCCTCGACCCACTAAACCCCCCCACGCCTTGTTCCGGCCTCCCAGAACCACCTTTCGGTATTACTGGGGAGGGGGCTCTGTGCTTATTCAGCACCCACTATGTCCAACTCACGCAGGGCTTTAGGTTAGGTGGTCCCTGCGACCTGCCTTTGGCTCGTTTCGCCATTTTTGTTGGAGATCGAGGACGATCTGGGAGGCTGCTACGCATACCGCGTCTCAGACGTCCCGGTCCCGACACATCCTCGGGACCAAATCGTCCGGAGTCGCCGTGACCGCTTACGGCAAACAAGCCTGGATCTCGCGCCGTTGAAGCGAGGACATGCGAAGAACACATGTTCCGCAGCTCTCAACTCCTTTACGGCGCATTCGCTGCACGCGTGGAGGGCCGTGCATGCCCACCATTGTGCAGGCATTGTCTTAAAACAGCCGTGGCCAGACAATATCTGCGTTAAGTGGAAGTTCACCTCCCCATGTCGCCTACCGATCCACCCGGTTAATTCCGGGATTAGTCGGTGGGTCCACCGACCTTGGTGGAGTTATTCCATTCCCTTTGCCACTCAACCATGAATACGGCTTCCAGTGGATCCTTCGAATACCTCTTGTTCCACGTTGTTCGAAGCACTCGGCGTCCTCTTTGCGACCATGCCTATTGGCATCATCCCTGGCTAGGACGTATATCGTGTCGCGTGATACTGTTCGGTATGCACTCAACCACCTGCGCTGGTTCGCGCTCTCTTAGCTTACTTACGGTGCTCTTCCGGTACTCAAGGCTATGGTGATCCATGCCGGCCCGCCGTACCTAAGTATGGACAGGGCGACGCCGGCCAGATGCGACGCTTACTCCCCTCGCACCGCCGAGCCATGCGGACATCATGCGGGATAATGCCGATATAGCCATTGAGGCTTTCTTGCAAGCGTAATCGACGTGACTGACAAAGGACAGCTTGTCGTCGATCATGACCCCAAGATACCTCAAGAACCTCTTCGATTCTCACCGTGCAGTTACTCAGTGAACTGATCGTCGCATGTTGCTCCGATTTCTTATTGTTCACCACCGTTACCCCATGCGAGTTCTCCTGGAGCCCATCCAGCATCTCCTCCACAATGCCAATGGAGTGTGAGGCCGTTAACCCGACCTCTTCGATGGATTCACCACATATCTCTAATGTCGCCTCTGGGACCGTCAAAGGACAAATCTACACGGACGAATGCCTCCAAAAACGACTTCTGCCTTTCTTGAGATCTCACGATGACCCGACACTGTTTTGGCAGACGGCAATCTTGCCGACTCAGGCCCGGCCCGTCTTAGACTGGCACAAAGATAACAATGGCAGGTTTTGTGCTCAAAGACGCAGACCCCTCCAAACACCTCCGGAACTTCGCCGCCCAATTGGCAAACCTTTGGGCAGTCATGAAGGCAAAGCTCGTTACAACTCCGTAAAACTGATAGAAAATGAACTTCGAACTAAAGAAAGTGTGGTTGCAAACAAGTCAGCAAGTCGGTCCTATATATGCTCAAAATTTGATGAAAGAGGCCAAGGCAAAGGTGCGGGCATTTGGGTTGGGAGAAGAGGTTCAATAAACCAATGATGTCAAAACTTTAACCATTTGGTGGTATTTCATTTCCGAGAAAGTTTGAAAAGAATTCGGCTCAAGTGAAAATTTTCTTGGTGAAACCTATTTTTCGGTGTGTCCAAATTTTCACCGAATACAAATCTTTAAAGCGAATGGAGGAAAAGAACGAAGTCGGTTAGACGCCAGCGCTCAGCTGTCATTTGTAGTCCAGAAACTAAAATTGTGTGGCCAGTAGGTTCTACCACTCCACTAATGGTACATTTATCCTTTATGTTCATCCTCACGATAACGGCTCGATTCTTACTTCACTTTTTTTAGCACATCACCAAAACACGACAGGTATTGTGTGCGCTTGGCATGCAAACATTATGTACCGTTCGCCGCAGTGAATTTCCCGCCGAACCAAAATCATGCGAAAATGCACCAACACGCTGAATAACACAAACTGAAAGGCTGCAATTATCATGTTAACTGCAGGCATCATCCTTGTGCGTATCCTTCTATTGCTGTCATGCTTCTTCATAATGCATATCCTTTCTGGTGATGAGCCCACCCGGCAAGGTGGTAATTAAAACCCATTTTGCGCGCCATCTATTTGTTCAGCATTAATTTTTAACCAGCTGAAGCGAAGTAATGCACTATGTATTGCCTCGAGTGGGGGTAGGAGTTTTTATTTTAAACAAACACAAATCAGAATTGTTGCAATTTTTTCCTGTTAAGAACAGGTGCTGAACAGAAGAATCCTATCGGGCTGTGATTCTCAAAGTATTAAATAATGCACTACCGACGGCTCGTTGTGTGATGAGTTGCGTTTGAACCGTTGTTTGAAGTTAGTAATGTGTGAAAATAGTCAGATTGCATTTCCGCTGAAGTGCATTTCGACGAATCCTGGTCCTGGTGAGCGCATGGTATGTAGTTTTTAAAGAAGCGAAAGCACCGGACGACTTTTCTGACAGCTGACAAAACCGAATTCGATTCCATCTGTTTCAACAGGTCTCTTATTTCACTTTCATTGATCGACAATATCGTCGGTGGTTTTAATAATCAGCCCATCGAAAGCAGTCTATTGAAAATAAAAGTAGGTAGTAAATGATCGTAAGAAAAAGATAAGCAGACAACAGGAGTAAAAACATGCGTGAGCGATCATCAACCACACAAACGAAAGGAAGTTGAAATAAAAAAAAGATCCTCCACGAGATGCGTTTTTTTTCTCACGCATGATCTGGATCATAGCAGTGGGTTCGGGGGGTAAATATTTAGACGATTGGATTTTTTTCTTCTGTGAATATGTTTGATCACGAGTCCTTTTTTTCTCTCAATTGGTGGATTATTATTCGGGACAATAATGGTTTTTTTTTCAGAGATTTTTTTAGGCTATCGAATCTCTCATGCTACCGGCTGTCTTTTAGAGGTCAAGGTAAAGATGGGTTAAGCAGTTGTTTATGCACCAAATGTTAGGGTAGGGCTATTCAAATTTACTTTTGTTGTCGTTTAGCATCTGGAGTATATTCAGAATGCTTTTTTTCACTTACAATTACATGGTGTATCACATGACATGAGGTAGGCGCTGGTATGGCGATGCTTTTGAAGAACAACGCCACCTCGTGCCATCGCTTCCTGCAATTAGATAAAAAATGTCGCCTACACAAAAAAAAATTAACATTATAATCAGTGCGACGATGAACTTTCTACGATGACCATTTTTGGACAAAGGTGACACTTACTCATCACTGCTTCATCTAGGATAGGTAGGAAAAGAGATACTTTTTTTTATTGGCCATTAGAGTCGTAACCAGCAGAGTTTCGGGAATCGTAAAAATATCTTACCCCCTTTATCCCCTTCCCAACCCCTATCAGCCCTTCTTGCTTCATAATCTTGTAAGCTGTTTACCTCTGCGGACGGTACAATTTTATTTCTGGGTGATCTTGGAGGCACTTGTACCAGGCGTTATTCCAAGCTTCAATTACGGTTGGATATAATTAAATTAAATTTACGCCGACAGTCCGTCAGACAGTAAGAGATGTGATGCGATTTACGTAGAAGCCTTAAGTTTGAAGGGGTAATCAAAAAGAAATGTTATGCTCCCCAAACGACGATGGTTGGCAACAGGTTTGAAAAGTTTTTTTGTAATTCGCATTCAGTCATGGGATGGACGTAGGCCAGCCGGGTTTTGGACACTTGTAACCGTTTAGGCTCGTGCCGAAGTGGCCTGTATTTCTTCGCCAACCTTGCTAATGGTGTAAGGTGACCCTTTGAACCTGGTGTTTAAAGCTAAATTTGGTGTGGTAGTTTTTTAATACTTTAACGGGACTTTTCTCGGTTGTTAATTAGGAGCAATGAGAAATTAAGTGAAAAATATAGCCACACTTATCTAAAATGTACGATAATGGCAGTAAAAGTGGATCGAGGGTTTAAGTTTAAGTTCAAGACGTGGTGACTTATTCATACGCGCTGTTAAAAAGAGCAGCACATTAGCAGAAATCATAAGATTTCAGCTAGTAGGGAAGTGGAACCTATTCTCATCATAGTACATATATTCATCACATTCTGCAGCCATCCAACTTCAAACGTTAAAAGATGTTTAATTTCTCCAATAAATGGACGCAGTTATCGTTTCGGTGGCTTAAATTTCGTAAAAATAATAAGCAGTCAGATTTTCAACACAATTGCTTACCTTTGAACTACAAATTCGTCGTACTGATCTAACCGTTCCAAGTAATATATTCGAGCCAGACTCCAAGTTTTCTCTTTAATTGCACTATATCCTCACACATTTTCGTTGCGTAATTGCACAAACCATAAAAATTACACTTCACTTATTACACTTGTCACACGAGAATCTACGAATACGTGATAAAAAACTAGAAAACTATGGGATTAATTTTCACAATAATTTAAATTCGCTTGCACCTATATTCTGAACCGTGTTAACAATCGACGTAATCGCTTGATGTTGCACTGCTTACATACTGTATAGCATACACATCAACGCTAGTGTGCGTTTTCAATCATTCATAGAGCATTCTATGCCCAACGTTATGGTGAGTCTTGTTGTCAATATTCTCATGCAAGAATAACAAACAAACCTTTTCATTTTGGCTTGGTTGTATGCATGCTACCCAACACACGTGAAGTGCTGTCAAATGATATATTTCATATTTGGGTGTAGTAGTGGAGAGCGTTACTTGTTTATATTTGTTCTTGATTAAAATTAGTATGATGGGATTAATATTATTAAAATAGAAATATTATTAAAATAGATACATACCAGTGGTAACTTTTCCATATTAAATTGGAAGAAAATTATCAGAATCTAATGTTTTGTGTGTTGCTAAACGATTAACGGTAAGTGAAGGAATACATTCTGAATAACTTGTGTACTCAGTACTTCAGTGCATATTCATCGATTTCCGCTAGGTTCCGCTTCCCTACGAAGCAAGAGCATTATTGACCGCCCGTGGTTGCTAGTTTGTTACTGTCAGATATTCTATAGTTACACAAAGAACCAACAGATGATGCTTGAGTTATTTATACATCCTCAATATGTACAGACTGGTGTTCCTAAATTATGGCAATTGGGGCGCTGGCCCCACCAGACTACAGGTCAAATAAGGAAAGAGTAGACTGGACGTCCACGAGAAATCACTGGGATGTAGGATAAAATGGTTGGGTTGGCAGCACCCTGCATTTTGGTAAACGATACTCTGAATTCTTGTTTATCTCTGTTTTCAGATAATTCTTCGGATTTACTTCAGATTTTTTGAGGTTGAATTTTTTTTTAACTGACGTTTTGTGAAAATATTTCGGTGGCCGAGTTCTCGTAGTGTTGAATGGCCAGATCGTTCCAAAGGTGCGAAAAAATGATCCATATCGTAGGTTGAAGTTAAGCGAACTAAAGTTGGCGATCGATGCGCTTAGCAGGATGCTAAGCAGAATATATTTCACCGGTGGAGAAAAGTGTGTGTGTATAACTTCCGAGAGTAGAAGGCTGCGTTCACTCGCAAAGAAAAATAACAAGTTGGTATCTTCCAAGTGATAAGTTCTGTTACCCCAGTTATCGTTTTTCCCGCTGTTGTCGCATAACAAATTTACTTTTCACCATTGGCTTGTTTTGTTATTATTGGGCTGCAAAATGATGAGTCGACTACTGTGATGGAGCGTGCGACCCCGCAACATAGCTCTGGTCCTCACAAGTTCCTACCTCATGCTTCCACGGGTCAACAGATGACAAAGACCGCCAGCAGCCTGGGCACTGTTGTCCTTCTGACTTCAGCTAGATTGAGGAGGTGCGTACTGAGCATCTGTCCACCAGCGGCAGAGTAAGAAACGCTGTATCTATACCTTAGGAGGCAGTCCCACCAATGAAGGCAGCGTGACCCCGGTACCCAACCACCAAAAATGTAAGTAATCTTTATACGGTATATAATTTTCCGCAGTATTGTAGAATTTCCGAGTATTGTATGAAAAATTTTTTTTTCCTTCATGGCAATGATAATTGCAAGTCCATTTACAATTGCAGCCGGACCACAATCGAAAGTCATGCAGACAGTACACATTTTGTTCTCATTTTATATCATAACATCCCTTCACAATATTTTTTATGCTATTTTCAGCTTCGCATTAATCCATCGTCGTAAGTTTTAGTCCACCTAAGCGAGATAAGGCGCTATAACCTTAGCAATTATTGCCAGGCTTTTGGTTTAAATGCCTAAAGTTCACCCACAGGCAAAAGGAGCATAAACTAATCTTTCTAGCATCTATGCTCCCAACGATAAAGTACAAATTATCACACTGTTTAACTTTACATGGAAGCGTTTGGTACGGGAGGTCCACGCTTTCTTCCTTCCCTTGATTCAGAGTAGTAGAGCGATTTCAGACACTCTTTCTGGAATCGTTCTATTTCTTGGAATCCTCTCTGCGGCACATACTACGCAGTCGGCCTGGCCGATGACAAGAAAAATGATTTATTCAAGAAACCATCATTTACCAGGATGCCTTCTATAATTGGCTGCGTTAGTGTGAGATTAGATTATTAGATTAGATTGGCTTGTTTTGTTATTATATGTTATCATTTTAAACATACAAATTTTGACAAATGTTGCAGTTATAAGTATTACCAGCATGTTTGAACAATAAATGTTGCTAAAGGGTGTCCACAATTAAATTGCATCACTTTCAATAAGCTGTAACATTTTGCCCTTTGGGATGATTTCAACGAATTTTTGGGTGAAATGACCTCAGCGTGTATTGTTTACACTGCGTGAGTTGCATTGTGAAATGTGTCGTAGTTTCGAAAATGGAGTTGCAGGAACAGCAAGTGCGCGAGAACATTTTGCACTCGAACCTCGACCAAAGAAGAATGCTTAGCTGGAACAGTTGGTACAAATATTTTTCATTTCAGTGTCCTTTTTAAAAATTCAAAACGGTCCCTTTCGAATGAGCACTCCCCAATTAACGGGCTAACAGATTTTGTTATGCTCATGCCGCTCCTTCGTTGTGCAAACAAAGACCAAGGTACCTTGAAAACAAGGTAAAGAATATTGCCAGATGTCATAGTATTCTCACATACACGCTCATTCGAGCTTACTCAATGTAGAGTAAATTTTACTCCATTTTATAAATACACAAAGGTTTTTTTTTGCACGCGGGATACGTTCCAGTTCTAGTAATAACCGTGTTAAACAAGACTAAAAAGAGTAAATAACTTCACATGCTTAAACATTTTAAATTGCTCTGATTTTTTTTTGTATGCGTTACCTTGCCAGAAAACAGTCAAAATACAGTTTTTAACTACTTATTTCTGTTTTTTATTTAGATTTTTAAATAAAAATTCTACAGTGTTTTTTTTTTCTAAAAGAATCCAATGAATTTTATAGCATCTTTTCAGGAAGCGAAATAAAAAAAAAATTCATAAAAAAAAAATTATGCGTAATTTCAACTCAGAACTAAATAAATTTAAGGATTATGGGATCTTTTTTACTATCGTACAGGTTTGTACCGAAGAGCCTTGAATTGTTACGAAGCTTTGTCCATAAAAAAAATCAGGATTGACAGTTTTTCTGGAAAATGTCAATTGAAGTTAGTGTCCTAAATAATATTTCTTTCGATTTTTTAGAAAGAAAGTTTGACCTTTCACCCATACTGGAGCAGATGTCAAAATTACTCTTGGTCAAAATGGCAAAAATTAGTTGTGGTCTTTACTTGCAAGCTATGGAATGGGCTAAAAGCCGGAAATATTTTTTTGGAGAATTATGGAAAATTTTGAAAAATTGTCTCTTGTTCATTAATTTATAAGTTTTTTGTCGCATTATACTCGAAAAACAGTGAGCCCACAGCTCGTTTTCATACCAGAAAACAAGGGATTGCTCAAAATTGAGTTGTGACAACGAAACTCAATTGAGGGTACCTTCGGTTCTAACGTTTTTGAGTTAAAGTTTCTCAGATGTGAGCGAAACCGGATGGCAAACAAACATTCATGTTTGTTATGAAAAATCGCAAAGCTTCTTCTAGTTGTATACATTTTATCTAATTTTCGAGTTTAAATCGTTGTGGATCTTCCTGCTGAAACAATGATTCTTGCCAGGCTTAAAGTGAAATTGAACAATATGTTCTAACGATAATCATAATCATAAAAATTAAATTCTTAATTTAAAATTTATTATTTGAAAAAAAAAACACCACAAATATCAGTGTTAATTGTTTCAAAAGTATTGAGTAATAATATATTACTCCAATCAATTTGTATACGTATGTAACGTACAAGAGTTACTTAATATCTACAAACAAAAATTCAAGCAAAAAACTTCCGTTTGGCTGACTCTTGAATCGAAACTGCTTAAATTCATGCATTTCTGAAGACATTTCATAATTATATTTTGCTTTTGCTTTTTCGTACCACTACACTGATATAAAAAACGTTTTAAAATTCATAAATTTTGCCTTATGAAGCATCTCAAACGGAAACATTTGTAACTTCATAAGGTTATTATGAATTTTAAAAGGTTTCGTATGAATTTCTTACTAGCGCATATTGATTCTTTTTATTTCCACCTCGGTTTCATAATAATACCTTAAGATTTTCACAGTTGTCTTTTCGAGGGAAATACATCGCTCAATATTGTGAAATAATAACAAGGCCCCATTGGGAAACATCAACGATAACGTTCGTTATCATTTTAAATAATAATCATACACGAATTTGAAAAAGGTAAGCCTATTCTTGCCTATTTTAAAAATTACCCAGTATAAGATAGTAATGTCAACAATAATTCATCTAGCCGCCACTTGCGTAACCATCATAATAATAAAATGCGGACTTCTAGTGCCAAGTAGAAACTTTGTCATCAATTCTGGACAGACTTAGTAGCGGTAACAGCGGTATCAACACTACGCTTTTTGGTGATGACATTAGCTTGGTAGCGAGTGCCTAGCGATGCACTCTTTAATTTTATTAAGGACCTGTTTCTATTGCAAATAAAAACTTTATTTGTTTGCAGATCATCATTTATTTTGTTCATGACTCTTACCATAACCGTAATAATGAAGTTAGAAAGAAAATAAGAAAAACAAATCAATTAACGAATTTCCGATAAACATATTGCATACTTTTGACTACCATAATCCGTAACAATGTGTTTCATAAGGTTGTGTAAAGAAACTCATAGAACTGTTGTATCCAAACCAAACCTAATGAAAAAACAACAAGCATAACATTTCCAACGGTAAAAGCATGAAATTCAATCCGATTTCTTGTGACCAAATTTCACAAGGTAATTGGATGAACTTCTTAAGATTTTTTTCACCAGTGTAAATAAACATTGCAGCGAATATAATACCTTGTACTTTATATACGTTGGAAATAGACATCACATTGACGATTCTCTTTTTCAATCTTGACAATTCAAGATGTGTTCAAACATTATGATACATGAAATGAAAGGAACCGAGGGTCGATCACAAGCTACGTTTGCGATTTCTGAAAAACACACGAGTATGTAATCGTTTATCGTTGGACCGTACACACAAATGTTGACGAAACCACACTGCTGCATCAAAACACACGTAAAAGCGGACTTGAATCAAATTCCCGGCAACCAGTATGTGACTTCGAAAGACAAGTTCGATGTTCCAGAGTCTCTCAGGAAACAGCAAGTGTCAAAGTTCCCCAAGAAATTAATGATTTGGCAAGGGATTTGTTCGCGTGGTAAACGGAGCAAGCCTTTCGCGACAACTTCAACTGTAAATGTTCAAGTATACATGAATGAAAACGGAAAAAAATGTCGGTTCAAGCGTTGTACACGATCTCATGCGTGGTATTAAGGTAAGTTCGGGCTTTTGGATTTAATAAAGAAATACAGTGAAATAAAAATACCTAAACCAAATCATACATTGTATTTTATTCCATGATTATTTCATGGCAATCTGCTGAGAGACTTGTTTTTAAGGACGAGTTTAAAGTGATGCAATTTAACTGTGGACACCCTTTACATACCGAAAAACTAAGACGGCAACTCTCAAGCTTCAATTGACAATCATAGACTACAGCTCCATCTCTGTTGACAGATCTGGAACTAATATGATAACGACAAATGTCACCATGATATACTTTGAGTTGCCGAAGATGGAAACTCTCTAGAGTCTGCAGTCTCTCTAGTTTCATTTGTCACAGATAGACTGCAGCGCCAGCTGTACTAAAAGATCAGAAACTAATATGATAATCTCACTAGACAACAAATGACACACCGAAAAACTTTTACCGAAGACGGACACTCTTTAGTGCTTCATTTGGCAAAGATAAACTGCAGCGCAATCTTTGCGGCCCAATCTGGAACTAATATAATAATGTCAAAAGATGACAAATAACAATACGGCAACTCTCTACAACAAGTCTGGAATATTTTGTATGTAATTCTGTTCACACATAGAAATCAAAACCTCCTTCTCTTTGTAGAAGATTCCCGGTGGCCAATGTCACTGGAACCAGGATTTTTCACCACGAATGTGTTTTTGAGACCATAACGTCTGAAATGGGGTGCAGCATTGTGTCTAGGTTGAAATTTCATAGTTCTAGAAAGGGTTGAAATCCTGGGCAATGTTTAGTTGTTTTTAATACCCGAGGAAGGTTAACATTAGCAGTTCTTCCGAAGGAAAAGACAACACTACTCTGAAAAAGAAAAAAATATCGTGATTAAGATGGTCCTGGAGAGTCCATTTTACCCATTTTTCGATACAAACTTTTCAATACAAACGTGAAGCATGACTATAGTCGATTGAGTTGATTCAGTACCTAATAGAAGTGAAAACAAACCAATAATCAAATGATGTATGTTTCAAGTAGTTCATTGAAATGAACTGATGAACATAAATACGAAAATAACTGACAGACAAGTCATGTTTGACAGGAAAAATATTCATCGTGACTCGATAGCATCAAGAACCAACTTGAAATACATGAAAATAATCTTGCTCGAATCGAAACGATTGCCTAGGAAGTTCATTTTCCTTTTAATGTGTCGATAATGTTGAACCCTGGTTATTAATCCTGATAAGTGTGACCTTCCTGGGAAGACCGTAGAGTAGATGAAGACTCTAGGGGGCTGAGCTGCAAGCAACCCGGCGGGTCCACAGGTCGTGGATGGTGGAGTTCCATCAGATATGATGGACAGCTACTGCATACACGAATAAGTAGCCCCGGACGAGCGGCATGGACTGTTGTGGGGGATGTGGGGGGACTGAGCAGTATTTGGACTCTGTTGAGTTTCTTCCAAAACCCCACAAATATCCGACCTGACAAAAGCGAGCCACCCCGCTTTTTTAGAATAAGGGTATAAGTCCAAGCCTTCACCTATTTGAGCGTCATGATGGGTGAGATGCAGAAGCGGGTGATCGGATGGTGGCCGATCAACCCCCGAATGTGCAGGTTGATGATCAAGGGCCTGTTCTTCAACATCAGCATCATTAATGTGCATAGCCCTCACCTCGGAGGTACCGATGATGACAAAGATGAATTCTATGCGCAGCTGGAGCGTGAATACGACCGCTGCCCAAACCATGATATCAAAATCATCATTGGGGATTTCAACGCTCAGGTTGGCCAGGATGAGGACCGGTGAATTGGAAAAATCAGCGCACACCAGCTGACCAACGAAAACGGCCTTCGACTTATCGACTTCGCCGGCTCCAAAAACATGGCCATACGTAGTACCTTCTTCCAGCACAGCCTCCCACATCGGTTCACGGAATCATAAATCGACCACGTTTTGATAGATGGCCGGCACTTTGCAGACATCACCGACGTTAGAACCTATCGAGGTGCTAACATCGACTCGGACCACTACCAAGTGATGGTTCAGATGCGCCTGAAACTCTCCGTAGTGAACAACTTTCGATAGCGGCGCCCGCCACATTACAAACCTGACGTCGTCGCAAGCTACGCGCAATCGAAACTACGCTGCCGGAAGAGGGCCACCTCGACGAAACCCCTCTCAAGGGCTGTTGGAACTCCGTGGAAACAGCTATCAGCAGCTTAGCGGCGAACGTCTTAGGTTATGTGGACCGAAGCCGACAGAACGAGTGGTTCGACGAGGAATGTCAGCAGGTGTTGAATGAAAACAACGCAGCGCCGGCATTTATGCTGCGTCAAGCTACACGTCATAGTGTGGAACGATACAGACAGAAGCGGCGACAGGAGACCTAACTCTTCCGGGAGAAAAAGCGCCACCCGGAGGAGGAGGAGTGTGACGAACTAGAACAGCTGCACCGCTCACATGAAACACGAAAGTTCTACCAGAAACTTAACGCATCCCGTAGAGGCTTCGCGCCACGAGCCGAAATGTGTCGGGATAAGGATGGTAGAATCCTGAAGGGCGATCGTGATGTGATCGAAGAGTGGAAGCAGCACTTCGATGAACATCTGAATGGAGTACAGGAAGAGGACCAAGACAGCGATGGAAGAGACGTAGTCGATGCAATCATTGACGGAGATGTGCCACCCCGACGATAGGTGAATTTAAGCATGTCATCAAGCAGCTGAAGAACAACAAAGCGGTTGGAAGGGATGGAATCGGAACAAAACCTATCAAGATGGGCCCGGACAAGTTGTCAAATTTCCTGCATCGACTGATAGTCAGAATTTGGGATACCGAACAGCTACCGGAGGAATGGAAGGATGGGGTTATCTGCCAAATTTATAAGAAAGGCTTGTCGCCGTGAAAACTATCGTGCGATCACTGTCCTTAATGCCGCTTATAAAGTATTATCCCAAATCATCCAGCGACGCCACTAGCAAATAGATTTGTGGGAAGTTATCAGGTCGGCTTCATCGAAGAACGGTCTACAACGGACCAAATCTTCACTTTGCGGCAGATCCTCCACAAGTGCCGTGAATATAGAGTCCCAACGCATCATCTATTCATCGACTTCAAAGCCGCATATGATACAATTAACCGATATGAGCTATGGAAGATCATGGACGAGAACAGCTTTCCGGGGAAGCTGGCCCGACCTTTCAAGGCTACGATAGATGGAACCCAGTGCTGTGTGAGGATATTGGGTGGATTATCGGGTCAAGGTGCTGATCACGATTTTCTCCAGAATATATGGTATGGTTGCAAATAGATCGTGATTATCTGACGAGTTATTTGCCAAAGAGTTGATTGAGTGAAAATTACCAGCAAATCATCGATAATCAAACAAAAATAAACAAAAATGTGGGGAATAGTAAGTGATTTATAGTTTTAGGGGTCTGTTCACACATTTTGGTTGACCCTGATACTTTCTGAATTTGATTGCGATGTTCGATTAAGATAAGCTGAGCATTCAATAAACGTATTCCAAGAAAACCAAACAATCAATTCACAGCAAGTTAATTCATCTCCCTGCATCACGGCCTACATAGATTGAACCGGGCGAGGCTTTAACTTTGCATTACAAAACCCACCATTCATTTCCCTTCGCCAGAACCTGAAACCGTGCCTAAATGCATCGTAAACCGTAAGCGAATGTATGTAAATGCCCCATCAGCCGTGCGAAATGAAGCGATTGCGCGTGCGCTCGGGCTTATTTTAATCACCATCGCGATCGCGATATCCTTTTTCCGGTGCAATATTGCATTTCACTTCATGTGCCTCCCATCGCCATCGACCATAGCCGTCGTTCCAAACGAGGTGATTTCCTTCGTCTTGTTCATTCTACTTACTTTATTGGACCAGTTACTGTTGCTTGCTTCGAACAGATTGCGCCAGCAATCTAAAAAGTGCACCGATTTTGCAATACAGCAACTGCAGCTTCTCAGGAAGTCATATTTCTCGCTTTCATTTCTGCGAGCTGCACAACTGCACTAAGCGAAGAACAACAGAAATTACAACCAAATTAATAATTGGGAAAAAGGGTGTCTTCCTGCGTGAAGATAGCGAGCGTGAGAGCGGGACGGTATGTTATGCATTGCTCGCCCGAGGGGAAGATCATCAGAAAGGAGAAGGAGATTGTCGAATGAAAGACGAACCAACAGCGATGATATAATCGTGGTGCCATAATATGAAAGTAGCGACGTCTATCAGGCGCTAGTGGAGTCGAAATTCGGGGAAATTCTATTGTTAGCTGGGGCACGAACCGACAGATGTTGCACGGTCACATTATGGCACAATACTTGTTGCTGGTGGCAGGAGAGAAGCGTCAGGGAAGAACTGTGATGTATCACGTAACTTAACCGATGGGTTATTGTAGCATAGGTGTCTGGAATAATAAATGATACGGTATACGGGGATAAATAATATTATCGATATCTAACTTATAACATTGCATTACTTAGAGTAAATTGAAAGAAGGTTTCCGAACAAAAAAACTAAAGGGTGAGTTATGTCAGTGAAAAAACTGCAAAGTTGAAGTAGGACTCCTTTTTGATGTAAAGAAATGTGAAATGCAGAGGAGTATGATGCTTGCACCACAGCAACTCTCGTACAGAGATGAACTAGATGCAATCACAGAGAACAGACATCCAGGCTCGAGTATTTCTTTTTCACAATTTACTGAGTAAGTTTTCAAAAGCAAACCGATGAAACATCAGCGCTGCCTAGTCTAGGTTTCACCAACCTACAATTGACAGACTACCAAATCTAGAGGCACGCAATTGGTGCCATCAACATACGATTCACCATAACTAATCGAAACGATCTGAAATTTTAAAATAGCAGTCACAGACATTTGAACACGAAGGGAATTCCAGGATGTCTGTTCTCTGTAATGCAATGAAACATGTAGTTCAAACACAGTCCACACTTCTTCACCTTTTTATACCGTTTAGGCACCTTCACTTTCAGGGACCGCTGGCACTTGAATGCTGGTCTTCACCACAGAAGGGACATCGATTGAATGATTGTATTAACGGATGACTCATGGAAGTCTTCGATTTTCTGACGTCGTTGTGGATGGATTATTCTTTAAATGATGGTACTTGAAAGGACGGCGACTATAAATACATATCATGGAAATCATTAGAAAGTTTGACCATTTTAATAAATAAATGGCCACTAAACTCAAATAATTAGATTATCAGATTTATTAGATATCATATCTATTCACTTTGCAGAGTTAATGAATTGTTCAAGTAATTTTTTTTTCTTTTCCTAAATATCGCCAAGCATAGAAAGCATAGAAAGATTGGATTACCATTCGATTATATTATATTTTATAATTATTCTGAAGTAATGAGCAGAATTTTTTTCGTGATAATTTATTTATTACATTACAAAATATCCATTTTCCATTAAATCAGCACTCACACCAAACATGTTACTTAACGGCAACTAAAATTTTGGAATTTCTTTTTCAAGCTGTCAAAAAAAGATAAACATAGTTGAAGAAGATCTGATTTATTCAAATAAAAGATAAATTGTCCATTGTTGAAAAAAATTAGTAAACATTTGAAAACGGTCCGTAATCGGATGTTCGGCGAAGCTTCCGTTTGATGTCGGAACAGGAGCGTTGTACGGCCTCCATGTCAACTTTGCGAATGCATCTCTTGATTCTACCAATCAACTGTTTGCAATTCGTGGCTCTCCAGTTATTTTTGTACACCAAGGAACTCAAAACCCCGAAGAAATCTTCGATTGGGCGACACTGAGAGCAGATTTGTCGGGTTGTGGTTTTGGGTACAAATGGGATCGAATGGGTATTCAGGAACGATTGTGTTTTTATGGCGTAATGCGATGACGCTTTATCCGGCCAAAACACGTGTTGTCCATCAGCATGATGTTTTTGTAGAAACGGGAGCAAAATTTTCTTCAAACATTCGTTCTGGTACACATCTTGATTGATTGTCAAACCAGTAGTGGGCTTGAACCATGGCTTAGAAATGCCTTTCTCGGAAATGGCAATGTAAAGCATCACTTTCTGTTCAAACTTATGTTTAAACTTATATTTTATGTTCGGAGGTGTAGTAGAACTATCCGTTGAATAGTATCGATCGTTTCCGGGAATCTGCGTCTTCGAAAGAGGGAAGTAGCTTTCGTCGTCCAAAACAAAACTTTTTCCGGAATAATTTTTAATCAACCAACGGCATTGGGATTTTAGCGTTGAAATCTGTACATTAGTATATTCCGGGGTTCGTGTCTTCTATTGGCACTTTATTCCGACTCTTTTCAATGTTTTGCAGATGTACTGGTGAGAACAGTTGAACTTTTTGCGGCATCCCGTTGGCTCAGTGAATCCCTTGTTGTTGAAGGCACGAGAAAGAAAACGAAGTCCTTTTGCGTCCTTAATTTTGGCTGGTCTTCCACTACCTTGCTTGCGAGCAGTTGTTGGGGATCTAAGGATATGGTAAACAGTCGAAGTCGCAACATTTTCGCTTTTAAAATGTTGTACCGTATACGTTTTGCCGAGATTTCTGTGCAGTTCGTAGAACTGTACAACGCGCTCGCGAAATACTTCTTGTTTCGACGGCATTTTGAGCAAAACTGAGCAAGCATAAACAAAACAGAAAATACTAGCAGAAGAGGAGAGAATGAGCTAACGCATACACACTCTTATTTCTCTCTGAACTCGTTTGTTGTTGAGCATAGAGGCCTCGAAAGAATTTCAAAATTTTAATTGCCACCCGTTACACATTTCAAAATCCAATCCTTACACACATGTTAATTCCTTAAAAAACTAATGCTTTCATTGCAGGTGGAAGTAGAGTTTTTTTTTGCTGAATTAAAGTTTGTCTTTAATCGTTTCAATCGTTTGTCTGTATGTCCAGTTATATGACGATCCGAGTTAGTAAGGAGTCTGGGCAGCGAGTCCGTATTTGTTATCACTCGAGACATTTTCCTTGTGTTGTTCCTTCTAAACTCTTTCACAAATTTGTTGTTCGAATCAACAGCTTCCTCCGATAGTTCTCCGGTACATAACAAAGCATGTTCAATGACTTCTGAACCATAAATGAGAATTTTATGAACAGAGGGAGGTATATTGTACCAACCATACTCCTTTTCCAGATATCGAAATGTATCTAATGTGTAGGCCTTGAATTCTTCTAATTTTATTGTGTGCCCTGATGCTAAACATTGTAAAATCACTCCACATCTATCATTGAGTTCTTTGTTTAACCCTTAAAGTTCTTACCGCATTTCCCTCAAATAACAACTCAAGGATGATAAGTCGCTTATTGAAGACCTTCGAAAATACAGAGAAAATATCTACTTTAAATACACTTATGAATCGAGTAACGCTTTATACGTACCTTGCCGTCTACCATAATCAGCTGCAGTTCATGCTGAACAGAATGTTCCTAATTGTTTACAGTAACCTTAGTTTTAATCAGAATTTCTAGTTGTTGTTTAAAGTATGCCTCCTCGTATAGATAGACTACTTGTCTCTCTGGCAAATTGAAATCGCAAGGAAGGAGAGGAACGAATTATTTTATTTATTTACCTGGCATAACGTCACAATACTATAACATAGCCTGATACACAATATCCCTCCATAATGCCCGATTCGTGGCTGCTCCTCTCCAATCCCTTGGGGACCTTGTACCCCCTAGGTCTTGCTCCACATGGTCTGACCATCTTGCTCGTTGCGCCCCAGGTCGTCTTGTACCAACCGGATTCCCGTCGAACACAATTTTTGCAGCATAGTTGCCCGGCATTCTCGCAACATGTCCTGTCCAGCGTATCCTTCCAGCTTTTGCCACCTTATGAATACTGGGTTCGCCAGCGAGTTGCGCGAGCTCATGGTTTATCCTTCGCCTCCATAGTCCGTTCTCCTGTACTCCACCAAAGATGGTTCTCAACACCCGTCGCTTAAAAACTCCGAGTGCTCGCAGGTCCTCTTCAAGCATTGTCCACATCTCATGCTTCTCTACGGTCTTATTATCATTTTGTACACGATGCACTTGGTACGGGAGCTAAGTCTGTTTGACCGTCGTTGCTTGTGGAGCCCATAGTAGGCACGACTTCCACTGATAATCCGCCTCCGGATCTCACGGCTGTTATCGTTGTCCGCAGTAACCAGTGAGCCGAGATAGACAAATTCATCGACTACCTCGAACTCATTGCCGTCGATCGTTACACTGCTGCCCAGTCGGGTCCTGTCGAGCTCGGTTCCGCCTGCCAGCATGTATTTCGTTATGGACGTATTTTTCTTCAACCCAATCTTCTCTGCTTTGCGCTTTAGTCTGGCCTACTGCTAAGCCACCGCCTCAAATGTTCTGCCGACAATTTTCACGTCATCGGCAAAGCAGATGAATTGACCGGATCTGTTGATAAGTCGGGTCAGCTTCTCCGGAAAACTGTTCTCGTCCATGATCTTCCATAGCTCATATCGGTTAAAGGTATCATATGCGGCTTTGAAGTCGATGAATAGATTATACGTTGGGACTCTGTATTCGTAACGTTAGATGTAACGAATAAACTTCCATCATCTACCGACGAGTCACTAAAGGATTGCTTATACTCGCTGTGTCCTGTACTACCATCAAAACCCCACGTTCCAATCAATGCAATGTTCCTGGATGCGTCATCTCCTACCAGCTCGGCCATTGTTGCATGATCTGATTCGATAAACCGATAGTAACCGTATGATCACGCCAGCTCTGTAACCCAATTTTGGCTGAGGTTTCGGTGACATTTTCGTGTTTTGGGACATCACTTTTTTGGAACACAATACTTTTTCATAACAGGGAAAAATGTCACAAAACCTCTCTTTGTTAATGAGCCCTCTGAGCAATTCATAATGATGCTTCGTAGGGTTTACTTCAACAATCAGTGATAGTGCTTCACTCTACATTCAATTTTACGATTTGGTTATCACTAGTCTAGCATGAGAATGAGCATGAGCATGTTGACAAATCAGTTGTTAAATATTACACAGATAACCAACAGATGCTTTGGACTAACATACATATTATATTTTAAACTGATAATCTGAATTATCTGATTTGATTTGTTGTTGTTGTTTTAAATCGGACTTTTTATTAAGTGATGAATCCCGAAATAATAAATAATACTACATTTAAGAGATAATCAAGTAATTTTCTATTCTCGAATGCATTTTTTGTGTTATCTAATGCACATAAAGGGAATGCTAGATTTGGCAGAAAATATTGGGATATTCCATGTAAATTTATGCCAGATAACGCCTGAATCTAGTCTGTTATATGAAAAATTGCAAGCATTGTTTTATGGCGCATGAAAGATTGCAAACAATTTCTTTGCTTACGCCTTCTTTGACTTGGAATTAAACAAGAGGAAATTATACGCGCTTGTTAAACCTAATTATTTTTTTCTGTGCAAGTATCGATACAAAAAAAAATCGATACTTTGCCATCGAAAAAATCGGAGAATCGATTCTAATGGTCAGATATGAATCTACTATCCAATATCGATACTTACACATAATTTGCCCAACGCTAATCTGGACACCCCCAAATTCGTATATCTTTGGGAACACTTCATCAACGGGTGAAATATTTCGCAGACTTCATTGTGTAAAATCGTTTTTTGGTGATACTACAAGATCGAAGATGGCGTCGAAAGAAGAGCAAGTGCGAAAATCAACTGTTCGGTCGCAATGAAAATCCGGATATGTTCGTAAGAAAACTTGTAAAAAAGCATGGTTTTCCAGCAAGCACTGTCCATATGGCTCTTAAATCTTTCGATACACGTTTGACAACAGCCAGGAAGGTTGGGAGCGGAACAAAAACGGTTCTCAGGAACCAGCAGAAGGACGCGAAGGTGAAGCAAATTTTGCTGAAGAGGCCAGATCTTTCAGTACTTACTGTGGCTAGAAAAATAAAAATGTACCCAACTTTCGTGAATACTTTCAAGCACCGGCAAGGTATTAAGTCGTTCAATAAACAGAATGTGACGGTTATAACTTGGGCTCGCAAGTTGTATCGCGAATATTTGACGAAGTTTTCCTGCGTTATAGTGGACGATGAAACTTATGTGCTGGAAGAATTTAAGCAGCTTCCTGGAATGTCTTATTATTCTACCATGCAATGGAACGGCGTAGAAGTGTATTTCAGGACGAAGAAAAAGGTCAAGTTTCCCAAAAAAATATATGATTTGGCAGGCAATATGCAGTTGTGATCGAGCAAGCCAAAGCTTCTTCACTACCGGAACGGTAAACAAGGAAATATACCTTGAAGAATGCCTAAAGAAGCGATTGTTACCATTCCTACGTAGCCCTGACGCTCCCTCGCTATTTAAGCCTGATTTGTCATCTTGTCACTACGCCAAAGATGTTTTGGAATGGTATAAAGCGAATGGAGTCCATGTTGTATCGAAATAGGCGAATTCACCTAACTGCCCGGAGTTGCGGCCTATCGAGCGGTATCGGCCTCTCGTGAAGAGAGAACTCTCTCAATATAAACAACAAGCTACAACTATAGAAAAATTTCGAAAATCTTGGACAAAAGCAGCTAAATCGGTTGAAAAAAAGTCTGACCCTAATGGCTGGAGTTAATTAAGAAGTTCATAGTTTCTTCATACAGCCTAAGTGAGTAACTGTAATTAGTTTTAGGATAACTATTAATGCACTATAAAATGAATGCAAGGTGCATCTTGGATTGAACTAACAGAAAATTTGTTTTATTTCAAATTTAATCTGTACAGATTTTGTCGCGAATAAGCCTTACAATAGTACCAAAGGATGGAACGGTCAAAACTTGGTCGACTCA
The DNA here is from genome assembly GCA_034211315.2 of Aedes japonicus. Lineage (NCBI taxonomy): Eukaryota > Metazoa > Arthropoda > Insecta > Diptera > Culicidae > Aedes > Aedes japonicus. The sequence continues at coordinate 1,490 of JASCZW010001696.1, read as the reverse complement.
AATATGAAGTTCATTTTTAATCGTTCAATTAAAAAACTTAAACACCTCTAATTTTGTAGGTGTATGCGTAAAAAATGTTGAATCTATTTTGTTTTTGCCATTTTTCATCCAGTTGTCAAAATGGCGTCGAAGCAAGAAGAGCAGCATATCAAAATTTCGCACGCGCATTAGAAAAATCTAAATTTTATTTCTAAAATCACTAAATATTGCTAAACCGTGACGAATTTTATAAAAGTGTCCGGAGAACGTTTGATGACTGCCCGGAAGCCGGGATCAGAAGGAAACCAAAAACCAGGAAGCTGCAGTGACCGGAAGAACAGTGGCTAGCATTTGCAAACGCAATCCCAACCTTTCCATCAGAGATATCGGAAACAAATTTGGCAAGTCTCACACAACAGTCCAAAGGAACGAGCCGGACTGTCAACATATAAGGTTACAGTTACACTAAATCGAGATAGACAGCCAAAGGAAGAGCGTGTCAGTTGTACACGAGTTTGTTGACCAAGTTTGATTGCATCGTAATGGCCGATGAAACATGCGTCATGAATGATTTCAAGCAGCTTCCAGGTCAAGAGTTTTATACGGCTACCGAAAAACGAAAGGTTCAAGATAAGTTTAAGCAGAAAAAAATGTCAAAGTTCCCGAAAAAATACTTGGTTTGGCAGGCGATTTGCACCTGTGGGCTAAAAAGCAAAAGTAACTGGTACTGTCAACCAAGATATTAATGCAAAGGAATGCTTGCAAAAACGCCTATTGACTTATTTGAAGAAACATAGCTGTTCCGTGCTGTTTTGGCCAGACCTTGCATCTTGCCACTACAGAAAAATGGCTCAGTAATGGTATATAGCCAATGAAATCGTACTCAAGGAGAATTGAAAAATATTGGGCAATCTTGAAGAGAAACTTCTAGAGAACTCAAACTGGCATACCACCAGGACTTGGCGTAAGCAAACGTTTCAGCCTTTTTGCAGCAGTTGAGACCATTTTGGATTTACATAAAAAACAATCAAATCAACAGAAACATCACGTGTGGTTTCTTCGATTTCCATATTGAAGCGGGGTTCGTTGCAATTGTGGACGCAACATGCTCAGTAGACAACTTACCAGTTTGTTGAACATTTTAGTTTGGAATTAACCAAGTTCCCAAAAATGCGTGGATTTGCGTGGGTTTGACGAACGATAAATCCTTTTTCGGTTCGTTGAAAGAATTTGTCGAAGGTTGGATTACCGTTGCCGACGGGATGAAAACTTAGATTCTCGGCGAAGGCAGTGGTGTTTTGAACGGAATTGACGGTGAGGAAAAGCCGATCATAATTAACATGGATGAAGTGAAATATGTTCCGGGATTGTCGACCAGTTTGATTTCCGTGGAAAAGCTGGCACAGAAGAATTTAGAAGTGCGTTTTGACAGTAAAAGCTGTCAAATTGTTGACTCGTCGGGAACTGTCGTAGCAACGTGCGTTCGCTACGGTGGTTTGTATCATCTTCGC
>JASCZW010001695.1:0-85168 GCA_034211315.2 Aedes japonicus | reverse complement strand
GAGCCTGGTAAGGCGACTGGAAGCTCAGATCCACGAGATTAGAGTCTCCGCGTTATCGCCTTGAGGACCTCGGAGTACTTAGGCTCGCTCTGTCTTTACGATGAGGGTCACCGCGGTTAGGCTTTCGTGTCAGGTTTCGATGGCCCTTTTTCTTTCTGGGATCTGTTTCTCTTTTTCGACCTTGGTCCAAGGGTTTTCCCTGCCTCTGGAAGGATCGTCGCTCGTTCCTTTCGGTTATCCTGACCGTTGCTGGGACCGGTCTTGTTGCGTGGCCGTTTTAGCAAGCCAGTTTTGCGCGCCATCGAGGTGGTGATGGCGCTTACTACAATTTTTGATGCCAGGATTACTCACTTCACGCCCCGTAGACGCAGTTGGACCCGCCAGTCCTGGACACCACGCTCGCGAATGACTCTGAGCCTTTGGGGCCGTCAGACACCAGTCACTTCTTCTGGAGCCACTGGTTCGCTCTCCCACGGCGACTGCCTTGTACGCTTCGACGTCCCTGCCACCACGGTAGGTGGGCACGATCTCGCGCTTCCGTCTACTTGCACTTGCAGGCGGACTCCTGGTCTTTCAGCTGCAACTAGCTTTGCCATTTCCCTGGCACTTTGGTCGGCTACAGAAGTTTACGTCTCTCTAATTCGTCCTTCTCACGGCATGCAGCCTGAACGGACCTACGAAGCTGCAGTAGGCTATGTTTAAGGTCCTTGCTGATGTTGTTGCGAGACAATGTAATGTGAGTATCGCATTCAGCTGTTCAGCGACTACCAAAACTTTAGGAAGCATATAGTATTTCCTCTCCATGGCCCGCATGAGCCAAGGCCCATCTGTGGACTCTCCCGTTTTTCGAAGACCCCTGCTTCCGAGGCTGCCGCGCTTCCCGCACGAGTCGGATGCACCGCCAGATCCTGGCTTTTGTACCAGGTGGGGATCTCGTTAGTCCTTTTTTGGCTAACGGATTCACCTCCTCCCTCTGTGTCGTTTCATTCGGCGCTGGCTCCATTCTGATGAGTCCCCCTGCAGCCGCTATCCATAACCACGTAGTCGCCATAGTTATCAATGAAAGCTTGGGGCTTGCATATGCCATGCCTTCATAGGGACACCGCGTTCAGAGTCAGATCGGCGTAGGTCAGGATGTGCATCTGAGCCTACTCCCACCCGGCTAGCAAAGCTGGTCGGTGGAGATGGAACGTACTGAAGGCTCGCCAAGATTTTAGTGGGACGGAGACATGTTGACAGGGAAGGGGAGGTGCCCTCTTCAGAGGCTGCAGTCTATCTGAGCGTCTGTTCTTCATATTAGGGGCGACTGATCATCGTCCTCCTGCCAGCGTGAGACTCTTAAGAGTCTATGCACGATGGTCCTCCAGCGAGACAGGGGGTTGGTCAAGGCCCAAAAAGCCGCCCTTAAAACAATCACAAATAATAATGAAGTAAAAACGGACCGGAACACGAACAGGAAAGACCTAGGCGACGAAATAAAGACAACGATTGTAAACTCAGAACTTGGAACTGCAATTCGCAATGCTTCTCTGGCTGCGATAGGATAATCTACGACGAACTTAACTTGGAATTCATTCCTATTCAGCGCCCGTTGTAGGTCATCATTAAATATAATAATATTTTATTCCATATCCTCCACTAGCTAGTATTTCGCCATCAAACTTGCATTCGCCATCAAATCAGTCGTTTTTTTTTCGATTCGGTGCAGAAGTAATATTGCAGTACTACCAACGGCAATTCGAATATCGAATTCCAGCCATCCTCAGGAGCAGCTGCGCCAAGCTGCTCTTTCGTTGGTAGGGCTGCTTCCGTCGAGAGTTCTGAGCGCATACACACTGTAACTAGTTAGTGGTCCGACTCTATATTCATGCTGCGTATGTATGACCGTATGACCGTTAATGATATCGGAGAAGAATTTCCCGTCAATTAGAACCTGACCGATTTGATTCTCTGCTCGTTGGTCAGGCGATCTCCAAGTGGCTTTGTGGATGTTTTTACGGGAGAAGAAGGTACTTCGAACTACTAAACCACGAGAGGCCGCAAAGTTCACGCATCGTTGGCCGTATTCGTTCGATACGGTATGCAGGCTGTTATGCTCTGCTAGCGGTCTGTACATAACCTCCCGTCCTACATGAGCGTTTATGTCGCCAATGACAACTTTTACGTCCCGCTGCGGACAGCCATCATACACTTGCTCTAGCTGCGCGTAGAATGCTTCTTTTTCGTCATCGGATCTCCCTTCATATGGGCAGTGTACGGTGATGATGCTTTTATTGAAGAATCGACCCTTGATCCTCAGCTTGCTCGTTTCTCGCATCGATCGAAACCATCCAATCACGTGTTGACGCATTCTCGTTTGTGGTACCACAGCTCTGGTAAAAAGTAGCCGCTCGATGCTCGCTTTTTCATACCTTCTGTCCTGTCCAGCAAACCTCCTGTAGTGCTACGACTGCGAAGTTACGTGGTTTGAAGTTCGTCGTAGCCGGGGAAGCAGAGTGATTTGCAGTTCCATGTTCCGAGTATCAAATCGTAGTCCTTATTTCCTCGCCAAGGTCTTTGCCGATTGTTCCGGTCCATAATCACTTCTGTGTTATTTGTAACATTGAATTTTTCAAGGGCGGCTAGTTGGGCCTTCCTCAACCTTCTGTCTTGCCGGAGAACCATTGTGCCCAGCACTGTTTAGAGTCCCACGCTGGCACGAGGACGATGACCAGCCGCTCCCAACATGGAGAACAGACGCTGTTTTGAGCCGTTCCTGACATGGAGAACAGACGCTCAGATAGACTGCACCCTTCGAACAGGACAGCCCCCCTTCCCTGTCAGCATATGACCAAGGTCGCACAGGGGTTGGTTTCCCGATCTTTCCTATGGTTACTTATACCCCAATCGGCCCCATGGGGAGGTAGGGGAGGTAAGGTGTGGCCCATTTAGTATTGGAACAAACATTTTTTATTCTTACAGCGACCTTAATTGTCGGATTTGTAAACAATGACATCTTATGTGTTCCCTATAACAATAACAACATCAGAAGCATACATTAATTGTTATGTTATATATTCTCCGTGCGAGGAGTAACGATTATGATGTAGAAGGAGATGTTCGCTCATCACCATGAGGCACCAAGAGTGAACAACAATGTTTTTGGCGATGATTGAGGTGGCCTAATCGTATGTTCTAAACAGCATTGCTGGGTGTCAGTAGCGCCTGCTCGTTTTGACAGTTGAGCATATACAGGCCATCTAACTGTGTTCCTAATGCGATCACGCTGCTATCGCTTTCGAACTTCACACCTATCTGCATTGAAGACCACCGTCATTCCATTCTGGCATATCTTGCTGATCGAAAGGAAATTGGTCCTTCACTTCAATGGGACTTTCACCTAGCTCCAACTTGACCAGACCCTTCGAAATTCACATCATGCTTCCAGTTTTTGCCGTGAACCATATGCTGTTGCTTCACAAATCCGTTGCCACTCCGAGACATGGGCACGAGGAACCGGAATCAAGTACCACTCCTTATCGCTTAACTCGCCCATGGCAAAACAATGCATTACAAGATTAGTGTTTCAGAGAAATACAAAATGGAAGAAGAAAGAAGACAAATAATTGTGCGCAATCATTTGAAAATCCTTCGTGGTCTGGTCGTTAATACATGATTTGGCAAGACATCTGTAGCTGCGGTATGAAGACCAAGGTTTTCTTCACTAAAAAAACAGAGCTGTACAGAACTGATTGTCTCTAAAAGCGAATATTGCTATTCATCAGATCCCACAATGAGCCTGTCATGTTTTGGCCAGATCTTGCAAGCTGGCATTACTGTCAGTAAAACAGTGCTACAGTGGTATGAAACCAACGGGATTCAGTTTATACCGAATGAACTTAACCCACCAAACTGACCTCAGCTCAGACCGATAGACTGAATTTGGGCTATTATGAAGAGGAAGCTGAAGGTACTTGAATTAAGAGTGGTAACTTGGAGTTATATACTCTTATACATCAATAAAATGAAATAAAATGCAGTATTAAAGTGACGCAATGTTGTTGCAGCAATCCAAGAAATCAGATACGTATTCTTTCATCACCCGTTCTTATACTTTCAGACATTCTTCACTTTTCAGAGAGCGAGTAATGGCGCTATAACCATAAGCCATATAGGGCTAGGACTTTAGTTAATGCTTAGGTCCCAGCCGTTTGACGAGAAATGGAGCATCACTTAACCTTTTTAGATTAGATGCTCCCAACGACCATTTTTTAACACTTTTTTTTTGTTCTGTGCACCAAACAGGGCTTTCTGTTCAACTATTCTCTCCGACTATTCATTTCCCTTTTCCTTTGATATTTTCTGAAGACTACGTGGGTTCCCCGTGTCTTCTTAAGGTAGATATCAAATCTTCCCTATCTCCAACGGTTGCATGGACGTGGCCAGGTGAGCGATTGAGGAGTGTCTTCGTGGAGATTATTGTGTGAAGGAACGTATCAGTTATTTGATCCGTTTTATGGTGACATGCAATGTCTTCAACGAATTATTCCTCATCGCAGCTCCATCCACGAGGTGTGCAAACGTCAATGCTAATGCTAATGCTAATGCTAATTATGAAGAGGAAGCTGAAGGTGAATGGCAGTGTCGCCAAAAACATCACTGCCAAACGATGGATAAGAATAGTGTGCGCCAGTTGATGAAACGTATTCCGGGAATCCGCAAATTTCTTCGAAATCGAGATGATAAATATATTTTGTATTTTCCCTCTAAAGTTCACATAATTTCGAACATTTTAGTTAAAACAGAATATTACTTTGTTAATTTATATCCGAAATATGCGCAATAGTATGTGTTCCAATTCTAACAGAGCCACACCTTAGAAGTTACTGGACAAGAGGCTAAGGATCTTAATAGGATCTATTTTATACCTGCAGGTACGCGATGTACCTATGGTACGAATTGTCCAGTCATTTACCAATCAACATCTCAGTATATTTACATGTACACATAAAAAATAAAATCAATCTGATAATTGAATCTAAACTTCAATATAGCTGTGAAATTTCCTACATTTTGTATCTGTCCTTTTTTATGAATTATCAATTATACTAAAATATTCCACTCTTCCTCTAACAACTGTATAATCGGGATTAAGGGGGTAGCCTAAGGCAGTCGAATAAATGATCAAAGGGATTAGGGACGCTCTCGAGTCCCTTCGAATCTCGGAGAGGGTTACGGCAAGGTGATGGATTGTCATGTTTGTTGTTTAACATTGCACTGGAGGGTGTGATTCGAAGAGCTGGGATAGACACGAGTGGCACGATCTTCAGGAAGTCTGTCCAACTATTTGGCTTCGCCGACGACGTTGATATCGTAGCACGAAACTTTGAGACGATGGCGGAAACGTACATCAGACTTAAGGCTGAAGCTGGTAGGATTGGGCTTGTGATTAATGCGCTGAAAACAAAATACATGAAGGGAAGAGGCTTACGAGATGACAATGTTAGCCTCCTACCACGAGTTCAGATCGATGGTGATGAAATCGAGCTAGTAGACGAATTCGTGTATCTGGGCTCATTGATGACCGCCAATAACGACACCAGCAGAGAAATAAAAAGGCGCATTATGGCTGGCAATTGTGCCTACTTTGGACTCCGAAGGACGCTAAGATCGAACAAAGTTCGCCGTACCACAAAATTGACCATCTACAAGACATTAATTAGACCGGTAGTTCTCTACGGCCACGAAACATGGACATTGCTAGTGGAGGACCAACGCCTCCTTGGAGTCTTTGAAAGGAAGGTGCTGCGTACCATCTACGGTGGAGTGCAGATGGAAGACGGAACGTGGAGGAGGCGAATGAACCACGAATTGCACCAGTTGCTGGGAGAACCTCACATCGTACACATCGCAAAAAATGAGTGACTACGATGGGCATGTCGTAAGAATGTCGGACGACAGCCCTGTGAAAATGGTTCTCGAAAACGAACCGACAGGTACAAGAAGAAGAGACACGCAACGAGCAAGGTGGATCGATCAAGTAGAAGGCGACCTGCGGACCCTCCGCAGACAGCGAGGGTGGCTAGTAACAGCTATAGACCGAATAGAATGGAGACAACTTCTGTGTACAGCAGAGGCAACGCCGGCCTTAGTCTGATTGGTAAGGTAAGGTACTACGGCAGTCGAAGGTTGTTGACAGGACAAGGGTTCGTGGAGTCGGGTCAACCTGCTGAGAATAGTCCTGCAGACATAAATAATTCTTGCACTGATGGTGGGTTCTTATCACATCACACCACATCAAATCACGAAACGAACCTGCGCACCTAATCATATACACTTAAAAAATTTCATGTAAAAATAGGTCTTTTTAGATGCACCCAAACGAAGCGGCTAATAAGACATAAATTTACGTCCTTTTTCAAATTACACAACAATTTTCATAGATTTTTAGTATTTTCATAAACGAATCTATAATTTATAAATCTAATGGGTATAACTAGAGCGAGGAACTTCTATTTTACTGCATATGTTGCAATTGATTATTTGATTCAAAGTTTGTGTTCAGAATCGTAAACCAAAAAACCATATTTTTCCAGCATCCTATAAGAGAAGCTCCTTTGAAAATAACACAGTGCACTAAATCTATATCTATTTCACATTTGTTTTGTGTTTTTCGATAATGTGATAAAATTCGCAAAAAAAACTTTTATTTGAAAAGATAAAATTATACTTCAGCCACTTCTGTGACTGAAGTTATCATCGCAAGGAAAGAGAGATGTTCTGCGGCGTCCGTTTTCAATGCCGGCCAATGCTAGACTGTGGACTGTTGAAAACTTTCACATAGATAGTATGGCCTCACAAATGAGTCAATCATTTATATTTCAGTTCTCGTTCGTGTAATTTTGAGTATCTCAATCCATAAAATTAAATCCACATGACCTATTTTTCAACTCTTGATTTGATATTGTATCACAAGACATTACTTCACATCATATTGTATTTACTTTTAAGAGACAACCATTATTTTTGAATTTGCATCTATTATCATATAAAATTCAGTCATTTACTAATTTCCATGTCATGAAATTTAAATCTTTTAACAATTACAGTTCATGTAGTTTTAATTATTTTTAAGAGTGTACAGAATATGCTCAGACATTACGGTGCAAAATGCCTCAATAGTTTTTGAAAAGATGCCAAGCTAGGGTACGGGACGGGTTTTAAGCAGTTTATTCAGCACCTGAGACATTTGATAATGCTGCATGTAATCTATAATTAGAACTGCCCATATTTATACATTAATTCCTCTGCTTACGTCTGGTCTATCGGCACATACCTTCAGCAATAGATAATAATTCAGTATTAGACTCATAAAATTTCATAGCCATGGAATAAAGTTTCCAATTGCAGGGACTTTTTAAGAGCATGCGGATTAATTTCCGATCAAAAAAAAAATTCTTCAGCTCCATAAGGTCGGTGTCGACTTAAAAAGTACAGATTTTACGGAATTTTGATCAATATTACCGAACGGAATTTTGACAATTGATCTGCACATGCTCAAACAACCTCTCTTTCATTTGTATCACTATCCCTTTTTTAATCACTAAAAATTTACCCAATTTTCGTAAAAATTGGAACAACTCATAAATTAAGTTGTTCCAATTTTAATGAAAATTAAGAAATTTTTCCGTGTGAGAAAAAGGGACAGCAATACAAATGAAAGAGAGACTGATTTGAGCGTGCATGGAACAAAATGCCACCTTCACTTACGTTTTGTCAGGTAGATACTGCTACAGAAATTTCTTTTCGATTCTTTACTTTTCCGTTTTAGTAAACGGAATTTAACATGGGATTGAGATAAAAAAAAAAGAAATTTCTTTCGAACACGATACCGACCAATAAACTATCAATATTGTAGAAGTGCAATTACGTGGCTGTGTGCGAAGGCGAAATGAAATAGGCCAGTTCACGATTTGCTGCAAACGTCAATTTCCTCAACCCGCTCCTTCGTTTTACCCATCCGCTCTCGAAAACAATCAACCAAAACATGTCGATTGCTGCGATCATAAACTCGTCTATTGTAGGTTATAAGACAGCCGTACACGGCCGAACTTTCAGATAAGCGATAGCAAACCAGAAGGAAACGCTGCAGGTTGTGCAAATTTTCTCGCTCGACCTGTTGCCGTGGCAATGGGTCGAAAAATCAACAAGTGGTGACATCCACTCCAGCGGCATCAGCTTCTGAAACCATGCCAAAACCAAGCAGCTGCAAACGGCTACTGGCACGACGATACCGGTTCATCGGACCCCAACGACCGTCTACTAGCGAGCAATCGGTTTGCTGCGCTCCCGGTGCAAGGAGATACCGAAAAAGTGAAGATCCCACCGCTTTTCACCACGTCAAGAAACATCGCTGCCCTTAGAACGGAGCTTGCAGCGATTAAAGTTAATCCGCTCTACAAGCTGTGCAGTACCGGCACAAAAATCATGTGCCCAACGGAAACCGACTACCGTGCTGTTGGAGCTCACCTAGTCGCAAAGCGATACGAGTTTTACGCACGATGCACCAGGAAACAAGCCGCTGAAGGTGATTCTGCTTGGCCTTCCGGTATTCACTCCGGAGGAAATAACCAAAGAACTGCAAGCGGCCGCTCTCAAACCAGTGAAGGTGTTCCCTATAAAACGACAGCAACAGGGAAATCATCGGGACCAGCTCTATCTGGTCCACCTGGAGAAGGGTTCCGTCACGATGTCGGACCTGTTGAAAACACGGGCCCTTTTCAACGTGATTGTCGAGTGGGACCGGTATCGCCCGAGAAAGCACGACGTGACGCAGTGTGGCAACTGCCTTGTGTTCGGCCACGGAACCCGAAACTGCCACATGAAACCACGTTGCGGTAAGTGTGCCGGAGCGCACACTACCACGGATTGCGCACCAATGGATGAAGAAACACCACCAAAGTGCGCCAACTGCGGCGCTAACCACTTAGGTAACAATCGCACCTGTCCCAAACGTGCGGAGTATCTGACAATCCGCAAGCAGGCGTCCACTAAGTCCCGGCCTGGGCAACGCCGTCCGCCACCTCGAATGGATGAAGAAAATTTCCCGTCGCTTCGGTACCAGGTGCCAAACCTACCACCGACCACTAAATCACCGCCATGCAAACCACCCGTCAGCATCGGTTCAGCATCGATTCGCGGCAGCCGCCGCCACATCCACGCCAGCTCCTCCTCCAGGCTGGGGCAATCCTGGTTGTAGTACCTCCGCGCAACCACCGGTCGATGGAAAGCTCTACGACTCGGAGCAAATGGTGGAGTTCGTCCAAGAGCTCTATCGCCAACTACGTTCCTGCCGCTCGAAAGAGGAACAGCTCAAAGCCGCCACGTCAGTGACGATGAAATTTATTTTCAAGTATGGACCATAATCGCACTATCAACATCCTAAATTGGAATGCTTGTTCCATCCGGAACAAAACAATCGAGCTCGGTGACTTCCTTAACAGGAAGGCCATCGACATCGCCATCGTCACCGAGACGCATCTCAAACCGGAAATCAGCATCTTTATCCCAGGATACCGGATTGTGCGACTTGATCGTAGCGGCTCTAGTGGAGGAGGAGTTGCGATCGCCCTGCGTAACAACATCAACTGCCATCTGCTTCCGAGCTTCCAGCTGCAGTCTATCGAAGCCATCGGAGTCAAAGTCGAAACTGCCGTCGGCCCTATCACCATCATCGCGGCCTATTGTCCCAAGCAAGCAAGTACAACCAACGGAACAACAACGGCCCTGCGAAACGACATCCGTAAGCTTACTCGGAGGCAGGGGCAGTTCATCATCGCCGGCGACCTAAATGCGAAACATGAAGCCTGGGGAGAACACCCGGCGGAATCGGAACGGAATAATTCTGCAGGAAGACCTGGAAGAGGGACATTACACCGTCCTGGGCCCGGATACTCCCACCCGGTTGAGCCGATCCGGAGTCCATTCGACAATCGACATCTTTCTCACCAACATGGGGAACAACATCGCCCAGCCGATCGTACACCAGGAGCTCAGCTCGGACCACTATCCGGTGGTGGCCGAAGTTGGGTCCTCGGTCAACCGGTATCGTAGACAGTAAGCTTATTTTCAGGGATCAGGTTGACAAAACTGTCACAAATGTAATACTCTGTTGAAACTACTGTACCCATTGATCAACAGAAGGTCTACATTATCCCTTAAAAATAAGCTTGCTGTCTACAAGCAAATTATACTTCCGGTCATCGAGTATGCAATGCCAATCTGGGAGAGTTGTGCAAAACACATCTCCTGAAACTTCAGAGAGTACAAAAACAAGTTCCTCAGGATGATAATGAACACCCCTCCGAGGACAAGAACATCTGAGGTCCACCGTCTGGCCGAGATAAAAATGCTTGACGATCGCTTTAGTGAGTCTATCAATCGGTACAGGGCACGCTGCCTAACATCGGATCACCAGATCATTCGGAATCTAATTCCCCACCCCTAGGATTTTCAAATTGTAGTTTTAGTTGTAGATTAGGTAGGTTATCAAATTTTAAAACTAACAATGCCCCAAGGGCTGAACTAAATATTTCATGTAAAACATAAACATTCTAAACACAACAAACACAAACAATTAATTAAAGCTGAAGAGCCCAATGGGCTGAAACACTTAAGATGTTAGATTAGTATAAAAGACAAACAATGAAATTAAAGATCAATTTTACTACTTACTAGCCGAACTTTTAGTTTGTCATTTATCTTTAGACTGGCAATGTGTATTTCTTATTTCATTTACTCTCATGCAAAATTTGAACGAACTTCTTCAGCTGGTAAGAAACTGATGGTTTTCGAGATGATGTTCTTTAAATCTTCAAAATGACAGTAAAAAATTGGTAATCAGTCAGGATGTATACATCAAATCATAAGCTCGATGGATAGAGCTTATTTTTAAATCATTAAAAGTGAAATAATTTGGAAAATGTAGGAGTTTTAGACCTATTTCCTAACAACTGATTGAAATAATGGCCCCTGGTTAAGCCGTTCCCTACCCTATATTGATCATTTGATAGCTTTCAGTGATGCTTAAATAACATCCTGAAAGATGAAATACCACGTATAAAAATCAAATGCATAATTTTGGCTGTATTTTTTCAAATGGTAATTATAAATACCTCAGTACTCGTGAAATTGATTCTCATGCAGTCCCGTAAGAAGTAATCCAGGCCAAAATATCTAAATAATCGCTCCCTTAATTCATTTTACCATCACTAAACACAGTTGTCACAAAACAACAAGATATAGATCCGATGATTAAAACCATCATTGGCAGAGACGTGAAACAAGGGAAAGCTCGTACCGCAAATTGCCTTAAAAGGTTTCTCCTGCCTTAATGTTCCGATTTATCAACATCTCCGCTCGGCGTGCCTTTGGACGTACAAATAATCATGACATTTTACCCATCAATACTGCTGGGGATCATCGACCCGCCTGCCTGCCTGCCTGCTTGAAACATTCTCAAAACACCAGGGATACTTTCCGCAGCAAACCCCTGGCTAATCCTGCTGCTCATAAATCAATTTGCACGTTTCACCCAAAGGAACATTGAGCCGTGAAAGCGGTTCAGACTTCGATGACGACCACACTAGAAGCCACAAGACTCACAATGGGAGTCCTTCCAGTTACCCAACCTCTAAACAGCAGCACAAAACAGCGGCTGAGTTATAATCCCGCTGCTACCACAGTATTCGCCTTCAGCCACTCTCTTTAGCTCTAGCTTCCCGGAGACAAAGTTTGTAGGAGATAATTTATTGATCTGCCACCACCGGCCGCCAAAATCAACCGAACACTGAAGCCACAAGGCATACAACGCAACACAACATAACCACCCACGCTTATTCACGCTCGGATGTTGGGGCTGGACAGGAGAAGTCACTCTGATCGACCGACGGCATTAAGCCAATGTCTTTGCGGCCGTCCTCTGGCACACCGCAAGAAGTAACACGAAACACAGAAGTAAGTCACTGGAGGAAGGAAAATTGCCGGAAAAAAGTAATAAATAATCCCCTGCGTGTGTCCCCAACGCACCGCCAATAGCAAACGACGTCGTGGGTTCGCAAATTGTGGTGAAGGATTTAGACATGCGGTGCGCGCTTTTTATCTACATCGGTTTGATTTGTCAGTAAGTATCAATCGGGAGCAAGCTTCCGTGGAACAGAAATTTTCTGCGGTTTCCAAGTAAAAGATGTTTCATGATACAATCGGCTGCAATGTTCACCCCAAAATAATCACGAATGATGAAAGCCTTCTTATGAATATTAGCTGACCGTCGGGATTTAATTTGCATCGTAGCGACAAATTTGGAATTTACTCGGAAAACGTTCTTGTTCAATTGACCAAAAGCGGGTTCAAAGATTCAAGCGTAAATTTTACGAAACTTTACTTTCCTTCCGAAGGAAGACGTGACCGGATTTTTTCGCCTCAGAAAAAACCACCGACGTCGACTGGGATTGAACCCAGACCAACTGGGGTGTCAAGTAACAGTCACGTTTACCACTACACCACCGACGCCGGATATTATCACAATAATAAAACATGAATAAACGATCTCACCAAAGTTTTGATTCTTCATTCTTCTGTCACTTTTGTCCCCATGTCTATGTGTTGGTTGTCATCTTCATATAGGTCGGCTTCGACGTATGCTGATTCCTTGGATCTTGAATGGCATGAGCATGCATGAGCATGATTGACCGCCCGAGGTTGCTACTCCGTTGTTGCCAGATCAGCTATTATTACACAGAGAACCAACAGATGATGATTGGGACTAACATACATCTTCAATGTGTAAAAACTGGTGATCCCAAACTAAGGCAATACCGGCACCGGCAGGTCAAGTAAGGAAAGGGTAGGAATATGTTGACGTGATGCTCGCTTTATTGGAAGCCACGGAATCCACTGCACTTCCACTAAAAATCACTGGGATTTTGGATAACAGGATTGGGTAGCAGCAAGGTTCGTATTGGTTAACGATAAGCTGTCAACTTAAATATTTGAAAATTAGTACCGATATTTGATTTGAACCGATTTAAACCAACAGTAAGGATGCTATTGGAGCCACTCACAAAGTGTGAATGTGGTTTTTCATTGGGAAAACAAGGCAATTCATCTCAAGGCCTGAGAGCCAACTTTGACCGATCTACACCAACAGTGCGGATGTCGCTGGAGAGTCATTTACAAAATGGGACAGTGGTTTATTTGTTCCACAATAGGGTGGCCCGACGAGCATGGCGAACGAATAATTTGAATCACAATTAAATATGTGATTCCTTGGATCTTGAATGGCAATATAATAACTATATTAGTATGTTATTATGAAAGGATCAATCGTTCCTTCAGTATTTGATGCTTTTTTTCTTGTAACGTTATGAATTGAATACTTTAGTCTTGTTCTCGTCATGCTTTTGTCGCTATTTTTTTTCTCAACCCTCCCAATTCTTTAAACATATACGCTTACGTAATAATACACATACAATATTACATCTTTTTAAGGATTGATTTTATAAATATTTCAATTACTATTTTATCAATCAACATTTAGACAAAGAATGTTTGCCTACGTATTTTTATTTATCTTCCTCTAGCTCTGTTGAACTAGTTTTCTATTCCTGATTTTGATTCCTCTTCACTTTCTTCATATTTATAGATCTCTTCTGCCTTTTCCTTCAACTTTTTTTTGTCTTTTGCCAATTCGATCCAGTTTAATTCTAAATCCCTGGTATCTTATTTTTTTCTTTCTTGATCGAATCATTCCAGGTCTTTGCCAGCCTATCTATCTTTTTTCTTCCATACTTCGTTTTCAGGGCAACTCTCCATGAATGCCCAGTTTGCCTTCTTTGTATGTGACCCCAGTAATTAATCCTCATTACTCTAATCTTTTTTAACTGCTGTTTTTCCGTCTTAAAGCTCCTTTACTATTTGCATTTCATATTTACTAATAGGTTCTCTATTCCTATTTATAAAGGGCGAACACGAAATTATTGCGACACCGAAAATGTCATGCCAATTTTCTTATAATGTTTAGAATCAAACCAAAATTTTAGGGAAGTTTCATACATATATTTACTTCAAAAATCAAAAGAAAAGTTAATCGATGGAGCCTTGAGTGTAAAATTGAACGCATTTTCGCTTGATGCCCTCCATCAAAGTCTTTACAGTGTCATCCGGTACCAGTTTCTCAATTTTTTTTTTTTTTTTTCATTTTCTTAACATGTCCTTCTCGTCTTTGACTGTCTTCTTGCTCTTCCGAAGTTCCCGCTTTATCATTGCCCAGTACTGCTCCACCGGGCGCAGCTCCGGACAGTTTGGCGGATTCATGTCCTTTGGAACAAAATGGACAGAATTGGCCTCATACCACTCCAGGACACTTTCAGAATAGAGGCATGATGCCAAATCTGGCCAAAATAGCGGAGCTTTGTCGTGCTGCTGCAAGAACGGCAAAAAGCGCTTCTCGAGGCACTCATATTTGTAGATCTCGCCATTTACTGTGCCCTTTGTCACGAAAGGCTCACTTCTCAGTCCGCAAGAGCAGATGGCCTGCCAAATGAGATATTTGGAGGCGAACTTCGACATTTTCTTCTTCTTAAATTTGTCGTCCACATAAAGCTTGCTCTTGCCGGTGAAAAACTCCAACCCCGGAATTTGCTTAAAATCGGCTTTTATATACGTTTCGTCGTCCATCACACAGCATCCATATTTTGTCAGCATCTTCTCGTAGAGCTTCCGTGCCCGAGTTTTAGCCGTCGATTGTTGCCGCTTATCGCGGTTTGGGAAGTTCTGTACCTTGTATGTATGTAGTCCAGCTCTCTTCTTTGCATTCTGGACGTAGCTCTGCGACATGCCGATCTTTTTAGCCAAATCACGGCTTGTGACGTTGGGATTTGCTTTAATCATCCGTTTCACCATTCCCTCCGTCTTTTTGTTCTCCGGTCCCGGTTTTCTTCGAGCTCCATTGCCGTGGTCCAACGTCAACCGCTCCTGGAACCGCTTCAACACTCTGGAGACGGTTGAATGGTGAATGTTCAACATTTTTCCCAACGGCACCGGTCAACGGCGACTGGTCAGGAAATTCCAGGTGTTTGGAAAGAATTTGTTCTCTCGACTCGCGTTGGTTCACCTCCATTTTCGTTGAATCGAAAAACACGACTTCGAGTTTGACAGCATGTAAACAATACACATCAATGAGAAAGTGTGCAAAATTTGGTTGATTTTTACCCAATGGTAAAAAATTATGCCCTGTTGAATGTGTCGCAATAATTTCGTGTTCGCCCTTTAAGAGATGCAGATTTAAAGCCATATGTTAGAGCTGTTGAAATAACTGTCTTATAAATCAGTTTAGCTAATTCCCATGCTGGATTATAACTTATTAGAAATTCTATAATCACTTTTCTACTACCTACAGCTTGCAAGCAACTCTTTCTAGTAGTTTGTGGTCTATCTAGCGTCTCTGTTCAGTGTGTTCCCAGATATTTCATACTCTTCACTATTTTGTTCTCGTCTTCATTTATTCTCACAGTTTTTGGAATATTCCTATAATTTTGTGGCTCTCTAACTAAAACCTGGCTTTAACTGACAATAATTTCTAGTCTCACTTTTATCAGTTCATTCTTCAATAACTTGATTATTTTTTCTGTTTCTTCTATTTTTTCTGCTATTATTAGTATGTCATCTGCAAATTCCAGAATGACCAGTAGTTTTCCATTACTAATTTCCAAATAAATTAATTTCTGGGTAATGCTTTTTCATTTCCATAAGTACTCTTTGCATTATCAATGTAAAGACGCACGACGATAATGGGCACCCTTGTTTAATTCCTTTTGCTTTGGTCCGGTCATCGGTTCTTACTCCTTCCCATAGCACAATTGTACGTTCTGCAGACATCACTTTTAGTGCTCTATTTATTATATGTTTCGGTACGTTGAGTTCATCTAATATTTTGTTCCACCTGTGTAATTTTAAGTTTCTACTGGTAAAGTCAATTTTTTAACGTAGAACTACGTTTCTCTTTTCTATACCATTTGGGTCATTTCAAAATTTTGAAAAATGAGAGCGTTACGCAAAACGGAAAGGTTTTTGAACGCTTATACCTCTCGTTCGACAAAACAGAATGACTTCATTCATACACCATTTGTTAAAAAAAACTCACCAATTTTTTGCATTGAAATTAAAAAGAAGTTCCATTAGTTTAAGATGTTCAATTTTTCATTTGAATATGACCTACTTTAGCTCTCATGCAAATTTCCATATCAACAGCTTGAAAAATGTGTTTTCCCTAGCAAGGTCGAAGGAAACGGGTAACAAATGTTTTCTTCTCTTTCAAAATAACTTTTCTTTGTTGCCGGTGTTTGATTTTTCAATTGTGGCCCGTCCCCTATTACTGAATTTGCTTCGTTCTGCATTTACGTAACCCTTTTTCTAAGCAAGCTACAACCAATATAGTCGCAACGAAAATTGGTTCAGTGTTCGCAAGCAGCTTCATGCTGCCGGTTCAAACGAGGCTTGCTCTCCCGTCAGAGTCCATTCGGTAGTGATATGGAAGACAAAGCAATGCCGGAATATAATGGATTAATTCTCGGGGTTTTTTTTTCATTAGGGCGAATCTAACATTGAGAGATTCTCTCCGGTCTCGTTCCCTTTCATTTATTACAGCGTCGTTATAAAACTTTCGAGGGATCCTATAGTACAGATCGAAACACAACAGTGCTGGCTTGCATACTCTACAAATAGTAGAATGAAAAACGTAAAGGTGATTGGAATATGAATGAAAGAGAAAGTAATCAAAGAGAGTCTCTCAATTTTAAATTCGACCTTATGACATAAAACCCTAGAATTATTTTCCAACGCGTTATATTATCGCCGTCCTTTTCAGGACGATCAATTGACTTTAACAGTAAAAGAGTATTTTTTTGACTAAAATTTTCAAAACTTAACATATGCCCCCATTGAATAGCACTGAATTGACCCATAATTGAATTGACCCATAAAAAAAAGCGTCAGGAAAATTGAATATAAATCAAAGTGTATAAGAGAGGACAGGTTCAAGTAAAATAATAATTCAGCGCCAACATTAGACTAGGGTGAATTTACTTTTGTAAACAATGGCTTTCGTAGTTATTTTCTCTTGAATAAAAGGCCACAAATACAAATTAGGCACTCTTTAAGGAAGAGGAGTTTTATCTCTATCCGCTGATATATTCAATTTGAAGGAATTGTATACTACTTCCGATAAATTAGCAAAAGAAGTGATTGTTTAAAAAAGAAGATACGCCCTAATCAAATGTTGGCGCTGAATTGTTGCCGTGGATCTTCTTAATTTTCTAATGCTTTGATAAGTTTCACTGACCGTTTCTATTCTGATCACCTTCTGGTTATTCATACTTATTTTATCCAGTTGATACATATTCTTCTATGCTTCCTTCATCACCATATTTGATGTATTCGTTTTTAACTCTGTCCAGTGCTCTGCTCAGTTCTCATTACTAATTTCATCTGGACGAGGGGCTGCTGTCAGTGCCATAACGTAAATTATTCATTCTTAACCATTTGTTCATAACTATTTACGGTTTCTTCGTCCTTTGTCGCTAGTCTTCTTAATATTTGTACATATCATCTTATTTCTTTCTCCTACTTCATAATCCTGCAATTTATTGTGAAATTTGAACACGTTCTTTTCATTATGTTCTCTAATTGCCATATAATAGTCTTGTCTTCTTATGTTTATGTTTTCTCTGAACCATATTTTGTCTAAACCTCTAGGTTTTTCTAACTTCATTCTCATCTCGCTTTTAAGAGTAATTCGAGTTATACTTCATTTAAGCATCAAGGAATTTTAACATGTTCTAAAGCTATATCTTCGCACTATTAGTACATTTTTCATTAAATTTCTGTGGCTTCTTTTAATGTTTACAATGTTTCAAATGTTCGCATTCTTCATTTTTGGTTGCATCAAGAATTTCTAACATCATTCTATCATGAATCTTTTCTACCCTGCATATGAAAGTGTTGCTCATAATTTCGCCCTTAGCTGCTCTTACTATGCTATGATTGCGTCTATTGCTGTGCGTGTACCATTCTGTGTAGGACTGTGATCGTCTCTTATACTGAATCAGTTGACATCTCCTGTGTTCGCATCATCGCACGGCAATTGGCAATAGTCTTTTGGCTGATCGTTGAAGCGTCCGTTTCATAGTGACTATTTTTAGGTGGTCTGACTACAATGTGCAACTTCGGATGGATAATCTCTCGAAGGTTAACATTTTTTCGCAGTATACCATTTCTAGTACCTCTTCAGCCGTGAAGAAGTGGCAGCTATCTAGATCCATAATCCATAACCTTAGTCTTGTGTTGCCGAATGGAGGGTAAAATCCGCTTTTCAGACACTCTTTAATGTAAACCTTCGAGCGTCATTGTGTGTGATGTGATGAAAACCTTGGTTTTGAAGGTCACAACTGCAGATTCCTTGCCAAATCATCAGTTTCCTAGCAAACTTATCAGCAAAAACAAATTTATACCTAGAAGGGACATCCCCATGACCAGTTGACAGGTAAAATTATCGCCCGGGGATTTGTTCATAATCCATTTTGACATATGTTTCGTCATCCATTAAAATATAGCGCATCAAATCTCGTCAAACTCGTTCGTATAGTTATTGTGCTCGCTTTTTGGTCACTAAAGTTTGTTTCAGGGAGCGATTCGGATGTTGGAACAAAAAGACTTATATACTTCTGTTGAAAGGATGTTACGCACGGTGAAAAAGTTGGAATCGTATTTCTTTGCCAAATCACGTATGGAGATACCTTGGTTACCTTTCACGTAACTCAACACCTTTCTTCTCAGCTCTTTGTCCGTAGTGCCACTTTTATGATAGATGTGCTGTGCTCTATCTACACTCAGAGTATCCTTGTAACGTTTGATTACAAGACACACTGTTGTCTTCGGAATTTTAACGCTTCCTCTATTTTTTAGGCAGACCACGACGGATTCTCTAGATGTTTGTACACAATTAATTTTCTTTTCTCAAGTTCCATGATCCGTAATTTCGAGATGCGTCGATCAATCGAGAACAACTTTTCACCAATTTCTTCGTCAATGGAAACATCAACAAATGCCTGTCAAACGTTGTTTTTTGTTCCAACCAGCAGGGACGCGGTGGTGGTATTAAACCGTGTGTCCAGATTTACTTTGAACCGAGCTTTAGTACTCATCGGTAAATAGCTAGGGGGGGCAATCCTGGGGTTGCGACACTATCTAAATCTAGATTCAAGATGATCGAAAAATCCCACGCTAGCGAATCAATCTTTAAAAAATCTAGTTTCAGCTTGTGAATCTTAATCCATCAACTTGCATCGTGCTGCATCTTTTTGCAGTTGGTCTTTGAAATCTTCATTAAAATCTTTAAAATCTTCTCTCTATCTACTAAGCGTGCGCACATCGCACAAAAGCAAAACAAAAAAATCCTGCATCTGAGATAGAGTCGCGCCCCTAGGGCAATCACATGAATTTCAGTATAATATTCAGTTATGAACATATGGTAAGGATGAATGCGTCAACCTAACATTCTAACTTGGAATGGGCATTTTGTAAAATAAAATCGATGCAGCCACATTGACTTTTAAAGCACAAAAGAATCGATCCACGAAAATATCGAAGTAAATACTCGATTCAGAAAAAAAATTGACAAACTGGTGGTTGGTTATGGAATATGTTTCTTTCTGTTAAAAATATTATCTCTGAAAAAAATATTATCTCCGGCAAAAAAACTAACCAAGTTTACAAGGTCCTCTCAAAATCACGGCATATGAAGAATTATAAAAAAGCATATTATAAAGCAGTTGATAGTAAAACTCGTTGTACTCCAGTAAAACTAGTTTTCAGAACATTGACACAAAACTATTTTTTAACTACCCTTCATACTTATTGAATGACCTGTCAAAGCAAGAACGAAAGGATCAACAAACTAACATAAGAAAAGAAAGTTAACGAAGGTAAAACATGAGACAGTTTTGAAGATTACATCCACTTGATAGATACACAGATTAAACAATTCGTAAAATTTCCCCTCGTTTAATTCGAAGCCAAGGAAAGTAAACAATGAAATTAGTTGTAGTCTTTGATGCGCCATACAACAATGTTTGCCATCTTCTTCATACAACAGGCTTGATTCAGGCTGTTCAGGCTCGACCTGGCCTGGTAAAGGGATACATGGACTGTCATCTATTCGAAATAAAGATGCTTTCTTACACTACAAGCTAAATCCGTTTATTCTCTACATTTCCGAATTACATTTTTACGCGACGAAAGTGCACAAGAAGACTGAAAATAAAAAATGGTGGAAGGCGCACACGCAGTCCGCAGATGGCCCCTTTTTCTTTTTCTTTCCTCGTCCTTTTCGTTAACGGTGGGGTCGGGGCGGTGCGATGATTTCTTGGGCGGGTTGCCAACTCAACAAAAGCATCATAGCAACCACTGCCAATAAAAGTGTGAAATTCATGTTTCTTGACAGCAGTTGAAAATTTATTCTAGGCGGAAGGACATCCGCCTACACAGTGTACATATCTGGCTTAAAATTACATAAAATATCCCATTATTTTCTGCAAATCTAGCATTTCCTTTATGTGCATTAGATAACGCAGATAATTCAATGTTTCTTTTTATCTGTGTATAGCTCAAAAACTGTATGTTGCTGAAAAACAATATTGAAACACCATTATTTTAGATATTTTGGTAATTTGATTATTTTCGATGGTTCTCAGCACAGTCAACCTATGCTTTCAATGTTTTACCCTATATTTTTTGATAAATATAACTTATTAAATTGAAAAATTTGTGTAAATTCTCAAATCGCTAGTAATCACTAGCATAAGCAATAGCTTTATGTCGCGTAGTCCAATTAGTCGAGGTGCTCACTGATGTGACCAAGTTGCAGCTTCTGCTGATTTTTCATTTGAGCCTAACTGACAAATCGCTTCTTCCATAAATTTCTCGTAATACAAAAATCTAACCATGTAAGCTTTCAATGCTATCGAATGGAAGGGACTCGTTATTCAAAGCGCCTATAGCGCCAGATTAATGAGGCAAGTTTTCCACGAGTCGACAAATTCAAAGAATCAATTGTTTACCTTCTGTCAGTGAGGGTTCGAATGACAAATCTTTGTCGATTTCAGTAGTCAGATGTCCAAAATCGTCAAAATCATGTGAACTGTAGTTTATCTTTATGTGGTTGACAGCGACGCAGAGCCTGATAAACAATGTGCTTCGCTGTTGAGCTGCAGCTATGGCATCACTGTTGCTTTTGAGAGATCCCATTTTTCCTCTCTTCTTTGTTAACCATAGATATAGCGCACCGGTATAGATCATCGCACGGAATCTATTAACCTCACTTTTTTGACAGTTCAGGGTTTACAAGGTGTTAGAATTTCAACCGCTCACACGAAATTTTTCATTGGCCTCTTTCCGAATTCTTTACGATTAGATTCAAAATGATGTAAAAATAAGCACTGGTGTCTGTTTTCCGTTAAGTTTACTTCAATCGTAATATATTTTGAGCACAAATTCTCAAGTCCACGAAAATAAGCTCCCTGAACTTCCAAAACTGCATTGATGACGCCTTGGTAGGGTTGCCACATGCACAGATTTATCTAGATTGACACAGATTTTTAAATTTTTCCATACAGATATCTGTGTGTAAAGATGACAGTTTTTGAGGAAAACCAAGATTTTTAAGATTTTTGGCAATTGTTTGTCCACTCAAAAACCTCAAATTCAAAGTATGAGGTACAGCTCAGGATCAACTTTTTATCAATACTACTTTCCAATAGCTCTGTTTTAGGCCCACTAAGCAAATTAAAACAATTGACACTGACGCAATACGAGACAGATCACCTCTGAAAGTCAGTTTTAATGTGTGCCTCGAAATAATTTCTCTATATTGTTGAGATAATTTTTAAGAAAATTTTAACAAATTTCTCAAAGAATCTCAGACATTCCTTTGCATATTCCTTCTGGCGTTTCTATAGGTATTTTTCAGACGTTTGTAGGCATTCCTCCAGGGATTCTTTCAGGAGTTTCTTCGGGCATCACATCAGCAGTTTTTTAAACTTTCTTGTGACGAAATGTTTGGAGGAATCCCTGATCTTTTAATGTTTTGTGATTTTAAAGGAATCCTTGGAGGACATCTGAATGAACTACACAAAAACTATACGGTTATTTTTGAACTAATTCATGAAGAAAATTTTATTTGTTCTGTGATTTGGTGAAATCTAAGTAGTGATTTGTTGAAGAAATCTGTTTGTGATTTGAAATTTGAATTCTAAGAAGGATTTTGTGCATGAATTGCAATACCTGATATATTTAATTCTTAACTCTAAAAATTCCTCAATGTGTTTTTGTACAATAATTTTGTATGATAATTATTAAATAATTAATTTTGTAACGATAATTATCAAATGTACTTTTTGGCTCCCTGTGCAAGTAAAGCATGCAAGAACCTGTCATTGTACCTGTAACAAATGATGCAATATATCTGCAGTTACTTGTCTTGAATCCTCAAACGATCCAAATAATTCCAGATTTCAAAATTTCAGAACAAGGGTTTGATTGTTGGCATCTTAATGACCCGAGGGCGCAGCCACTTCTTCACTTCTTAAGCTAAGGATTGCCTCTTATCAACAAAGTGAATCTTCCAGTCAAAAGCACGGAATTTCTGAACATGCAATCCTGCAATCAGTTGAAATCTCGCTGATGGTGCTCCTTGAACATTTGTGTGATGATGACTGCCTAAAACACCTGACGAATTTAGGGGTTTTAGATTTCGATAAACATCTTCGTAAGAAGTCGAAAATATATATCGGGTTAGGTGCATCAGAAATGCTTGGATCCGAAATTTTCGATGATACCACAAAGGAGGCTTTGCTGAGCTTTCTATAGCGATTTGATTGAACAGATCATTAAGGGCTTTGATCTGAACGATCATGTTCTGACTACTGACTACTGAAGCTCAACTCGATTATTGAACAATATCCAAAATTGTTTGAAAGCGGTGAGGAACAGGCCATTAAAAATCATGTTCGTGAGCTGAAGACGGTAACCCTCTGCAAGAAAAACGGGGTGGAAGACTTCGAAACTTAGAATTCGAATCCTAGAGGGTTTGAGCTGTTTAGTGGAATACTTGTAACTATAAATTAGAAGAAAAATTAGTAATCTCCATTTACTTCCAACAACGTTTGCTTATCTTCGACAGATACGCGTATTTCGTCTACAATGTGCAGACTTCTTCAGTGTCTCGTACTAATAACTCGACGAGTACGAGACACTGAAGAAGTCTGCACATTGAATGAAAATACGCAGTATCTGTCTGAAGATAAGCAAAGGTAGTTGGAATTAAATGGAAGTTACTAATTTTTCTTCTAATTTATAGTTACTTCGAAACTTGTTGAAAAAAGCGTCTGTATTTCAAACGAGCAGATGGGAGCTGGTTTTAAGAAAGTTTGTTGCGAACTTTTCACTAATTCCGTATTTTTATTGGAGGTTGTGGAGCGAGTTTTCTCGTAATATAATCTGAATAAGTTCAAAATCCGGAACCACCTGAGTACGGACATCATGGGTGCCAAAGGAGGAGAGGAAGGGTTGATCAGCTAATATTAACCTCACAACTAAATTTTAAATTCAACATATTATTGTACAGCATTATAACAATGATTGATTGTCAATTCCATTCCGATTTTGTTCACCTATCTTGACATTTTAGAAATCAAAACAAACACCACATGCTTCATTATCATGTCAATACTGGTCTGTCAAAAGGGCTTAAGTGCAATGATCGATTTCCCGCAAGAACATGAAGCCTGTACAAAATTTGAAGTAAAGATTTGAACCAAGATTTTTGAAGTTAAATACAGATAAAAAAGATTTTTTTTGGCAAAAATTAAGATAGGAACGAAAATTTATGTGCAACCCTGCGCCTTGGTGCAATGTCTATTGTAACGTGAAGCCTGCTGTCTCTTACATGTGTTTGTTTTTGAACGAAGCATCCCGATTGTCATCACAGTCGTTTTGTCTAACATTTTCGTGAGAGTAAATGAAATAGAAAATACATTACCAATCTAACGATCAATGACTAACTGCAAGTTTGGTCGTGTACGTCTGTCTCATAACCTGCTGCTGCTGGTAGGCGAGTTTGTGATCATAGCAATCGACAAGTTTTGATTGATTGTTTTCGAGAGGGGATGGGTAAAAAGAAGGAGTGGGTTGAGGAAATTAACGTTTGTATGAAATCATGAACTGGCCTATTGAGGAATCCAAGTTGAAAAAAAAGGAAGAAGACAACGAGTGGTCATAAATCTGACAGCTCCCATGTTAAAGTATAGGACGAAACTTTTAAAATGCTTTTAGAAAATTCAAATGAAATTGAAAGCAGTTTGTTTTATGACTTAAGAAAAATCCAAAACTACTTAATAACGACAATTTCAGCAAAATAAAAATAAAATTAAAATAATACCCCTATTGTGCAGTTTTGGATTTTTCTTGCATCATACATACAACAAACCGCTTTTAATTAGAATTTCACTTGAATTTATTAGAAGCCTTTTAAAATGTTCGTCCTATACTTTAACATGGGAGCTGTCAGATTTATCACCACTGGGTGTCTTCTTGTTTTTTCAACCTGAAATCGTCAATTTCATTTCGCCTTCGCACTCATACAGTGTTAGTTTATGTAAAGATTGCGAAACTAAAGAAAACCATTTTCACGATCGAAAAGCAATCCGCATGGTTTTACTATGCCCTGCAATTAGGAACTTTATTCCATGGTTATGACATTTTCTGAATCTAATGCTCGTTTTTTAAGGTATGTTTCGATAGATCTGAAGTAAGCAGAGGGATTATCGTCTTAATATTGTAAGTTCTAACTATAGATTGCAAACAGCTTAATCAAATGTCTCAGGTGCTGAATAAACTGCGCAATAAGCTTGAAACGCATGAAAAAAAAAAGAGATGGACAAAGTTCTTATGAATCGAATTTGCTTAGAGAATCTCAGACCCAACCGACTAGGCTCAAATTTAAACCCAGTGGCTCGGAGTGACATTGGTCACCCTAATGTATATCAATAGTGGGCCAGAAACCGGAAAACACATTCTAAACTAATTTCACGCCACTGTGCTTGTCCCGGGCTCGCGTCCTGCACCCAGTTGCTGAAAATTAGAAATAACGGATCAGGTTTTAACCTCCTACATTATCCTACTAATGAGGTCCTTCGGGAACAGTTGCCCCGACAAAAAAAAATAGTAATTATTCACCTCCTTGGCTATAACCATGACCATTACCGTTTATCCATCTTAAACGAACGACTTCCTAATTTAATTAACTTTTCGGACATTTCCGGTCCAGTAACAGCAGGCTTCGCCGAATAATACAAACAAAGCAACCAAAACGAAAATAAAACAGGTAAAGGCAAAATGCTATGTCCAATGCTTTCTTTTTTGCTTCGACAAAGATTTACGCTTTACTTTATTATCCCTCGAGTTATTCTGTCGCATAGCGGTTGAATGGGGGCGTCTAGTCAGGGGAGAGCGCACAAATTTGGTTTGCACTTATTTTTTTCCAAAGGCCTATCTAACCCAGCTTGACCCCGTCAGTTTTGTCAGCAAACAGTTTTGTTTAGCCTCAAACTTGTAATTAAATATGCAATCTCTGTGGTCATTAATTATATTTTTCCGGTGGGAATTGTCCCTAAGGATGGTTGAGCAGGTAAATTTGAGTGCAGGACATTGAGAGAACCGGAGCTACTTAGAAGTAAAGAAGAAAAAGTAGAAGGGTGGTGTCCGCGACACGGCCGCATTGCTATTATTAAGTTCCAACTCTTTGGAAATTATTTATGTTGGATCAGTACCATTTAAACAGGATATTAACGATGTTACTATAATAAATGGGTATTATACGCTAGATGGTAGCTCTGAAAGACTCCCCTTTCTTGGGCATGATCACTCCTATCATCAAAATTGAACTCTAGTTATCTTTTTATAACTAGTTCGTTTATTTGGGAGGCTCATTTGCATTAGGTTTACGAAGCAGGCAAATCATTGTTTTTTTTACAATAACTTTGATGACTTTTTTTACGACTACCTACGCAAGCATTGCCAATCGCCAGTGTGAGAACTTTGAGCTCAACAAGCTGACCGTCGACCAGTTCAAGAGGCTCATTTTAGTTTGTGGACCTCAATCATCCAAAGATTCACGTGTTCGGACCAGATTACTGTCAACACTGGAAGCAGTTTCGAGAGTTTAGTCACCGAATATCAGCGCCTGTTAAACGTCGAACACATCAGGGAACTGGTGGAGAAGAAGCAACCATCTTTGTCGGTCCAGGCAGTTCAGCAACCAAAACAGCAGAAGTATCCTGGTTCCTAACAATCAAGCGAGAAGACGTCTCCTTGGACACTAACTACTACAAGAAGGTTATCTTTTGACAGATAGGTAAGAGGTGGATCGCTCAGCACACTTTCTCTTGTGCGTTGCAATGTTCTGGGAGTTCCCGTAGTGTGTCGAAGGTGCAAATATGTTGACACATTCACAAATTGTAATTTTCTGCTGAGCCTGGCAACCAGGCAATAGATATTGGCAAGGTAGCTGGTTTCTTATTTCTATAAACTCAACTGTCAAAAGTGTTCCTCAGTGTGCCACATATGATTGAAAATCGAAGTGCCGCAGTTATGAAACAAACTTGTCTACTTAGTGTGTAAGACATCATGGCTGGCACACTGTTCTAAGCGACTTACCCTTGCATATAGGGCTATTTCGTCTGTGACTTACATACTTCTTCAGACTCGAGAACGGTGTTTCTCCGACGCACCAGAAAGGGCATATGGAGCATGTCTGTACATAAGGAGCAAAAATGATGCAGGAAATATGGAAATTCGTCTTTTGTCCTCCAGATCAAAGGTAGCATTGTTAAAATGCCAAACAATCCCCAGATTGGAGCTATGTGGTGCACTCCTCGCAGCGCAACTCTATGAGAAAGTTGCTCATTCATTCAATTCGGTTCAAGGAAAAGACCTATTTCTGGACAGATTCTACTTACGTTCTTCGATGGATTGAAGCGATACCTACTACATGGACTATCTTCGTTATCGAGTGGTGAAAACACAATCTATTACCCAGAACTCTCGATGGAGCCATGTACTACCAGTTCAGCAACCAAAGCAGTGGAAGTATTCTGGTTCAGAACAATCAAGCGGGAAGACGTCTCCTCAGACACCGTATTGGCAATGGGATGCCATACACTTTGACAAGGATTGCCCATGTTCAAGGCATCCATGCAAGCAGTGTAACAAGATCGGACACAACGAAAAGTTATTGTGGATGCTTCAACAAGTAATTGAAGCCAGAATCCACATCCGGATCAGCCAAGTTCAACCAGCAGAAGAAGAGAAAAGGCAAGCATCAATCAAAATCCAACTACAACTCTTCCGTCAATGCAGTAGGAGTACCCGGGAATGGTACCTGCTATGTCACTGCAGTGAAGGACTTGCATCTACTCAGACTGGACTTCATCGAAGCACTCGATCTGTGAACAAACCGTTCCCTCTCCGTTTGTAATCACGTAATCAATCGAATTTAAATCTTGAGGTTAACGGACAACTTTAATCAATGCTTCGAAGTTTTCACAGACACACTGAATCACTGCAAGCAAAAAGGTCAAGTTTTCGGCCCAAGTAATCAGTGACCGTTCCATATTGTTCACACGGTTGACGAGGAGTTACCGCCTACAGAGATCTGGACATCATCATTTCGGTTGCTTTTTCCAAGTGGGTGCATCGCTCAATCGTCGTAGTGAAGAAGCCAGGTGGAAAGGTACGAATTTGAGCTGATTATTCGACCGGACTCAACGACTCTGTTCGGCAAAAGCGGCTGGCAGCAAGTTTTTCAGTGTCAATGATCTATCCGCCGCCTATTTACAAGCTGAGGCTGACGACGATTCAAAAGTTCCTGGCTATCAACGCACATCGAGGCCTGTCCCAGTTCAATCGATAGGCTCACTGCAGCAAAAATCTGCTGACGGGCTTTTCAGCTTGGCTGATGAGCGGCCTGCTTCTTCTGGACGACTTCATCATCCACGCTGCCACAGAGTAGGACCGCTGAGCGAACACTGAACGCCTGTCAGCCGTCTTCAGCACTTGCTTCGATCTGCGGTTGGAGAAATATTACTTTGGCTAATCCATCATCAGGTTCATTTGGTCACATTGTAAGTTCCCATGGTATTCAGCCAGATCTAGAAAAAATCAGCGCTATTACCCAGATTCCCCGTCCAACTGATGTTAGTAAAGTCAGATCGTTCCTGGGAGCCGCTAATGTTCACGGCAAGTTTGTCGGAGAAATGTACCAATTACGACGACCGTTGGACAATCTGTTGAAGAAAGACAACCAATTCGTCCTACTGGACCTGTTGCTGACTCATTACAAACCTGCTTTAGATATCGTCGCAGCAGGGGACGCTCTGAAAACAGGAATAGGTGCCTTTATCATATCAGTTCCAGATGAGCAAATCAAAGTCATCGCTCACGCTTCAGGAACACTAACGCGTTCGAGCAAAACTTCGGTCAAGTGGAGAAAGAAGCACTCGCTCGAGTGTTTGCCGAGACCAAATTTCACCGAAGCTGAAGTTATTCGGATCAAGAAAGAAATTCCATTCCACGGCCAATCGTATCAAGACGCTATAGTGCCGGCGATGAATCTCTTTCGATCATCGAGAAGTTGTATCGTGTACCATGATTCGCAAACATGCTGCAAACATTTCTTCATGTGTACCGCTCAACGTCAAGCAACATGTTTGAAGGAAAATTTCCGGCAGAAATTATGTTTGACCGGCTGATGAAGACTACCACAAAAAAGCCAGAAACTGGACACAATCCTTGAAGCGTTTGGAAAGGTGAATTTTAATGTTCTAGCTGATCAAGGTACGGAACGCCGGAAAATCATTCGTACCAACGTAAATCTACGACGCACTAGGAACGATGACATCCAGCAGCCATCGCGCCAAGTCCAACTACCATTGGCAGAACTGATTGCAGAATTCAGATTACCAGTACTTGTTCAACCGAATTTGAAAGCAGAACAAATCTCCAGTTCCTGTTCAAACCAAGCTATTCCCATTGATGATTCCGCCAACTGCCTTGATGAAACAATGGGAACAACTGCACCGACACTATTTCATCAACACAAACAGTAATTCCTCATTGAAATGACGACGCCACATCTCGCCCAGTCAGTTGCCCAAGGCCGCCAAAACGATTGGAGGACTACATCAGGCACTGAAATAAAGGAGGAGATGCTAGCTCTAGCAGGCGATACCGAGTATGCCATGATATGATGATACAAAGCTAGCTGTCAACGGGTAGCAGAAAAACGGGTAGGATAATCTGCTCTTATTTTAACAAAGACAACAACACATTGATTAACTCATCGGTTTTCCATGTCTACATAAAGTAAATAACACACTGCAAACGTTAGATAGCGTCGTTGCGTGGCTCATTGATCGGTTCGCGAGCTTTTCAAGAAACTTAAACTACCAAACAGTACCGTCTGTATTATTGGGAAATTGTTTGACCAGTGCTTGACTTTGGGTCGGAAGCGGAACAAATCTAGAACATAAAGTATGCTCCCGCCAATTGGACAGTAAGATGGTTGCCACTATTGAGAAAAATCCCAACTTTTCTGTACGAAATCGGGCTCGCGAAGTTGGAAAATCAAGATCATATGTGCAAGAAGTTAAGCATAGGCATGTCATAAAGGCGTGCAAAGTGAAAACGATGTCCAAACATGATAAATGCAAACTTACACAGCAAAAAGTCATGTTAACGGGCTTTACCCAAAGTTTAGTTTATGCAAAAACAAAATCTTGTACCATAAAGGACGACGAAACATATGTGCTTGAAGACTTTCAACAGTTTCTGAAATTTTTTTTTATACCGCATAGCAAAGAAATGCCGTTGCCAAAAAAGGTGTCTAAATTCTCCTAACAGTCTTTGGTTTGGCAGGCCATTTGTTGTTAAAAATCTAAATGTTCTGTCTCTATCGGCACTATCGGATGTGTACGCGAAAGAATGTCTGCAAAAGCAGTTGCTACCATTTCACGACTCTCCAATTTTGTTTTGGCATCTTGTCATTATGCAAAATCCACCCTGGAATGTTAAAATGCACAAAAAGTGCCAAAAAAGCCCATATTCCAAAATGTCCAGAACTACGCTCGATAGAAAAATACTAGGCTCTGGTTAAGCGGAAACTCTTTGAAACTAAGAAGAACGCAAATGGGATCGACGATTTCAAGAGAAGATTGAGAACCACCACCGCTAGCGTATCGGAGGATACTGTACGGAACCTGATGGCGGGTATACCAAAGAAAGTTGGTAAATTTTTACCAAGAGAAGGATTGACAATCAACTGTTTTTGCTGTAAATATAAATCAATTATACTTAAATAAACTATCGATTTTGTTAAATTATGTCTAGATTTCTTTTTTTTTGTTTTTTTTGCTTAGAAAATAATCTGTGTCTAAAATTTAATGTGAACAGGCCTGACCTTCCATAAAGCTTCTGGTTTCATATCCGTTTTATTATAACGAACTGTTCGCGCTCAACACACAACAGCAACTGCCTTCTTGATTATCTCTTCTCTCACTCTCATTCCATACACTCAGTACTGTGTAAACGAGTACACTCTTAATCTTAACATACAGTATGCGAAACAATTCGTCCACCCCCAGGGAAAAAATAGATTTCTTACAAAAAACCCACCATAAAATTTAAACACGGATAATTGTTGTTCAGCCAGCGTCGGTGGTGTAATGGTAAGCGTGACTGCTACTGGCACCCCAGTGGGTCTGGGTTCAATCCCAGTCGACGTCGGTGGTTTTTCTGAGGCGAAAAAATCTTGGTCAAGTCTTCGTTCGGAAGGTGTAAGTAGACCTTGGTCCTGTGTTATGTCGACGATGCGTTAGGTAGGGTCCAAGTAAGTGAAGTCGTACTAACCTGGCGTTCGGTGATAATGTCATCCATGTAGACGAATAGTCATGGAAAATAAATAAGTTAAAAATAAAATGCTCTGCAAATTAATATTATTATATGTAAAAATAAATGATTCATCTCATGGCTAAAGTTTGAATAATTCAAAATAGACACACCTCTCTATGCATAAATTAAACAGGCTACGGCATCATCGTGGCATCGATTCAACAAGTTTAACAGTTGTTTCCTGGGTGAGTTTGTCCCATTCAGTTGAGATTACTTGCCGCAATTGCTGGATCTCTCACGCCAAAGTCACGAGTTCGAATCTCACCCCCGGGCAAGTTACGAAAATAGCCCAGAGCTGAAAATCTCGATAATAAAGTAAAAAAAAATTGCTGGATACTTGTTGGTTTTTACCCAATTAGCATCACTTTCGTCTCATCTGACCAAATCACCTTATTCCAGTCCTCACTGGTCCATTAAATGTGATCCTCGGCCCACTTTTTTTTATACTATTTTGCGGACAACCATAGCTTCCTAAGTCCTACTCTGCCCTTAAGACCTTTCTTATGAAATCGATTTCGAACAAATTGTGATGTCAGTTGAATGGAAAACTTGCTTTCAATCTGTTTCGCAATTTTCGGAGCTCAAAGTCCCCGGTCCAGCTTCGCCATCTTCATGATAGTTCTGTCAATTCGACAAGTTGTCTTTGCAGGACCACCCTATAGCTAGTTCGATAAAACCACGCTTTATGTGCATAACTGCACAATTCTAACGAACGTATCTTTGTAAAGCTGGACAATATCGGCAATATCACGGTAGCTTTTGCCAGTTATGTGAAGTTCAATAATCAAATTTCGGATGTTGTCGAAAATTGTGCTTTGTTGAGCATTTTGCAACAAACAACTTACAATTTTGAACACGAAACTGATATTTTCAGCACGAAAACTTCAAGAGCACTAAATGACAGCTAGACACAATGTGTGTATTCGAGAAAGTGGCAGAATACACACTAAAACTCTAGAAAACACGCTTAAATCGTAGTATCCGCTTAGGGGTGGATAATTTTTTTTGCGTATTTCTTTACCCTTTTTCATAATTCACGCCGTATTATCAATGGCAATGTGACAAGTAAACATATATTGATTTATCATGGAGGAACACCCAGGAACACAAATTAAACTGATTGTCACAAAAAAAATGTAAATTGGTAGGGGCGGGAGGGGGATAAACATGTTTTGCATACTGTACATCCTTCGTAAATTCCTGTATAATCATGCATGCTGTAGTGTTAACACCGTGTGCTCAGCTGTGCGGATTTTGGTAGAATATACGAAAAACGCGGAGTTCAGCTAAGTGTGTACAAATTACAAAGCTACACACTTAGATTACTTTACAGAAACCTTTAAAATTTTTACTGAATTTTAAACAGCTGAACATTCGGTAATCCGATTTAACGGATTTTGGAACACTTTTACCGAAATCCGGTACAAAGTTTTCAGATAACTGTAAAATTTCACCGAAACCCGTTAAATCGGATTACCGAACGTTCAGCTGTTGAGAATTCGGAATTTGTTTACAGATTTCAGTAAAAAAAATCTAAGTGTGTGTATAATACGTAATGTACGGCCTA
This sequence comes from Aedes japonicus, assembly GCA_034211315.2. Lineage (NCBI taxonomy): Eukaryota > Metazoa > Arthropoda > Insecta > Diptera > Culicidae > Aedes > Aedes japonicus. The sequence continues at coordinate 52,506 of JASCZW010001695.1, read as the reverse complement.
CTCTGCACGTTTTTTTTTCAGTTTTTTTCCAGGGCCACACATCGAAGTATACCATGATTGAAAAAATATTGCCTCTAGAGCTTGAACAATAAAAATGAAGTCGTTTAAACTTCAAAAATGTAACTTTGTACAACACAACTTTGTTGAGTGTTATTGAATGTATGGACTAGAATAAGGTGTTACAACTCTTAAAAACGAACAACGTTCATTGAAAATACATAAATGATGATGTGGTGAATAAATGATTGATTTTACTCAGTCTGAAAGTTTATTTTCCGTTACACGGAACAACGGGGCATCTATGAGAAAAAAGCTGTAATCTGGAGCTTTAAGGATATTTAAGCCCTTTTTCTCCAAACGTCGACAGCTTTTCGTTTATGTTCTCATAAGATCTGAAAAAGCTTATCGTACAGCAATTAGCTTTCGTAAAACAACATTTCAAAGAAAGTTGCAAGCAAGTTTGCTTGAAAATTTCTTACTCGCGATAAATTTCTTTACGCGAACAGCTGTTTTAAGCTGGAGAGAATTATCCACAAAAACAAAAATAATGAGAGAAAACTGTAGGATTATACTCTCTTTCTCTCCTTCAAACGAAATAAATGTACAACTCTCGGTTGAGCATGGCAAATATATCCCAGACTTGTAAGACTCAATTTAAACGACTTGAGTGCGAACAGAACGAGCTGATAATCAACTAACTGTTTGGACATTAGCTTTTAGCGCGATTGAGCTGAACATCGACCCGAAATCGTACAAAAGAGGCCCAGCGGAGAGAAAGCTTACAGGGGCTCGTTGATGAACTCACTTGCGGAAAAATGCTCAGTTTCGAAAGAACTTCGGCGGCGGCAGGTTCTCTTTGTTTCGGTTGTTCCGGTAAACATTGGCTTCTTTGGGACGGTGTTCAAATCGTTTCATTTTTCTCAACCCACCACCCACGGTACCGTTCCTCTCCTCACTTTGATCCGCTCCCAGAGTCTGCTGTGTTTTCCTTCTTCATGGGAAGAAATACATACTGAGTAAAAGAGACAGGCTAGGGTCGGTGTGAGGTGTGTGGTGCGTGGAATAGGCAGATGAAACGAGACAGCGAGAAAATCAATTCTTTCTAGTGTATATTGGATTGTGTCCGACTGTTCTTGGTTTTGAGTTTTCCTATTTTTTGATGTTCATTTTTTATTTTCCTGGGATGTATCAATTTCGATTCGAGGCCGTGTAAACGTTTTCTGAAGTGCGTGTTCAGCAATTTTGTGGGAAAAGATTTCTCTTCATTTTTTGGTGTGGTGCTCGAGACTAGTTAATAAATCAACGATCATCTTCTTGCCTAACGAAGTTTTAGTGGGAAAATCCAATTTCCGAAGGTTTCACAGTGTCATTTAATAAAGGTCTTTTTTAGGAAATTGAATATTATTATCATCAGAAAAGAGGGTGAGAAAAATTAAGGTGAAAGTGAACGTGGAGGTTCAACGTGTATGCGTGTAAAAGAAAAAAAGGCGAAGGTAAAAAAGTGAAATGTCAAAAGTGCTGACGGCGAAAAACGATGACTACTATCAGAGGCAACTCGGATTGAGCGGAATACAATCGTCCTTCGATGGTGACTCCCTGCCAGACTATGACGAGTTCGATTCGGAATCAGTAACTCTGCAATACTTCAAGGAGAGGTAAACAACTTTGAACGACTACAAACAATAACAACAACTCCTCCCTAACAGCAGTGAGCTGGACTTACACCCACCACAGGGAAAAGATCGCTCCAAAGAAGGAGTTTCCCTTGCTTTGCTGTGTGTGCGTCCCCTGCTAAAATACGACATTCCTCAATTTCTGGCAAGAGTCGTTGAGAAATATTGGCAAGTCAAGGCAAAATCGTGTGCTGAATCTACGTTTTCTGTTTGCTACATAAATCTTGCTCCCTAATTGCATTTTCTGCGTGCAACTTCGCTAAACTCGTGCATGTTTGTAGGTATGTGTGTTTACAACAGTGTTTGCGTTGTCAGAATTTGATGTGAAACTTGCTTTGTTCTACACTGCTAAAATTCTCCCTCGTGTGTTCGACCGCTTTCCATGCTGCCGGATGGGAATTTCAGTTTTTCCTATTCAGCAAGCTATTTTCGCATTCATTCAAACAACCAGACAGTTAAAAATAGCATAATTTAGTCGAATATTAGTCTCTCATTTTTCTCTCTTGCGTTATATTCATATGCTCCCGATGACGATGGTTTGTGGTGCCGAAATAGTTTGACGTTCACCAACACAAGAAAGAAACATGTTTAATAATGTGGAAGAGATCACCGTATGCACATAGCATATGCTAGCACCCACACATTGACCAGTCTAACCTAGCGATGACAAATCTGGCCGAGATGAAACAGCTGGGTGTGTGTGTTTGAGATTTGAAACGTGTTGCATTGCTGATGCTGCATCTTGTTTGAAAGGAACAACAACTGGCATCATAGCTCCTGTGGTTCATCCTGCGTTGTGGGATGAGATTTCGATCAGAATTGCAAGGGTAGTCAATTCGAATTTTTCCAAGCAGCATAGAAGCAACGTGAAATTTAAAAAAGATTAGAATTAACGGTTATTTAAAAATGGCATTATAAGCCAGTAAACATATAAAGGCCTATTCTGCGCGGCGTTTGAGGTGGTGAGATGACTCGTTTTTACCTAAGTGATAATTGTAACATTGTTATTGACAACGCGTCATCTCACCTCAAACGCCGCGTGGGATAAGTCTGATTGTTAACTGCCTGTGGCGGCGGGGTCAAATGGTTCAGTTTTAAATATTTATCGACCTTGCTGGGCACAGAATATTATTGTTAGTTAGCATTAATACGATGCGCTCAATTAGAAGATGTGGAAGTTCATCTAGAAAATAGATAAATGGAGTATTTCTTGTGTCTTTCTATCTGAGAAAACGCATACTTTAGAAAGGAAGTTTCGTTCGACCGGCAGTATTTCATTCGCCCACTCCGGAAGAGTGGGCGTTTCCTCCAAAAAACAGTGGAGAAGGCTTAACTCAATCAAATAACTGTTGTTGAAAGCTTAATGCAATCAGATAACTGTAGTTAAGTATAATTTTGAAAGAGATTGCGGAATGATTTAGCGGTTTGAAACTAATATCAACGCTTCAGAAAAAGAAAAGAACGGAAAATACATCCAGCGATATCAACGATTTTAATACAGAATGGTAATATTTCGGACTTGGATTTCATTTTCCAGCTCATCATTCAATCAGAAAACTGCATTTCTGGATCAACAATAGAAAAGGGACTATAAACATTTGTAAACAAACACTGCTGCGCCTACTTCCTCGCAAAGCGTAGGCCACCCACGCAAACCAATACCATACCCAAGCAACAATTCAAGTTTTATTGTGGTTTTAAAGCACACTTAAAGGCTAAATCATGGTCTTCAGAACCCTCATAAAACCAAAATTGTTACTTGGGATAACCATGTAAGGGAAAGTTTCCCCTACACGACGATTATGTAGGTTTGCGGGTATAGCCAACGACTTGCGAGAAAAAGGGCTCAGAATTGTTTGTTTACAAATGTTGATGGGCCCTTTCCTATTGTTGATTCAGATTTATAGTTTAATTGTGTGCTGAATGTATGGATGCATCCAGGTTGAAAAAAAGAAGAAGACACCTAGTAGTGAAATTCTTATTAAGAGCGGTTTGCTGTATGATTTAAGAAAAATCCAAAACACCTCAATAAAGACATTTTCAGCCAAATAAAAATAATGCCCTTAGTGTGCAACATTGGATTTTTCTTCCATCATACAACAAACCGTTTCTTACCATTAAATTTCATTTGAATATTTTAGAAGCATTTTAAAATTTTCGTTCTTATGTGTTTTTGACTAACATTAGCATTAGATTGTAGTTAGTTTAACCTGTATGTTTAGTATAAGTTTTTTTTTATCTGTGTATGTGTGTGTGTTTTTTTCTTTTTCAAAAAATGTTCAAGTCAAAATTGTATAGTTATAAGTGTTTAGATAATTTAGAATTTAAATTTAATGTGTTATGTAAACCATAGTTTAAATTCCCACCCTCTTTCCTATCCGTAATTTGTAATTCCTATTAACCTCGAGACGGCCGCGAGTAATCGGCTCTATCCTCCTAACTTTAGTTTTAAGATAAATGATGTATAAAAATATGAAAATTTTGCTCTGTAAAGTTAATTCGATTGAGCCTGTACAAATAAATGATTATTAAAAAAATTTCGTTCTATACTTTAACATGGGAGCTATCAGATTTATCACCACTCGGTGTCTTCTTCTTTTTTCAAGTTAGCTTAATAATGTGCTCAACAAATATTTATTTTTACTCTCATATAAACGCTTACATAAACAGGTTGAAATTTTGGATAACGATGTCGAGAAGAGATCGGGAGGAAATTTGCGACAAGTTCTAAACCAAGCAATGCAGCTCATGACCCAATGACAGTCCACACGAAGGTCTAGTGAAAACTTATGGCTGTTAAGACCAAATAGGAAAAGTACACAAGTCTTAAAAAAGATACAGTACTGTACTCAATAAATCACGTAAAAAATCGGATTTCTTGATGATATTATTAAAGCCAATTTTAATATTTTGGCAGCACTGCATTTTTGACAGTTGTAGTCACCGCGCAGATGTGGTATTTTCCTGCTGAAGTTGGTTCCGTGTGTATTTTTTTTATAATACATTTATGTGTACAGGCTCAATCGAAATAACTTTACAGAGCCAAGTTTTATATTTATATATAGTTATCTTAAAACTCAAGTTAGGGGGATAGAACCGATTACTCGCGGCCGCCTCGAGGGTAATAGGAATAACAATTTAACGGAGGAAAACATGGGTGGGAATTTTAAGTATTGTTTACATAAAACATTTACTTTAAATTCTAAATTGTCTAATAATAACTTAAAACTATCCAACTTTTGGTTTTCTTTTTACTTGACATTTTGATAAAGAGAAAAAAAACACACAAACACAGATAAAAGAAACTAAAACTAAACATACAGTTTAAATAAACTACAATCTACGGCTAATGTTAGTTGAAAACACATAAATGAGTTTCATAAACTCCAGATTATTCCGTATGTATTCAAAATGTTTAAAAAAATGTTTAATGTCCCCCAAACAAATTTCGCTTGAAAACGGTCTTTCGTTTCGGAATCTTGCTAAAACATACTCAATTTCTTTTGGTGCTGTGCAACACTTATAGAGGATGTATGAAAGCAAAGGAATAGTGAAAAACTTATCCGGACAAGGACGTCATCGTTCGACAACTCACCGCCAATATTGCCAATATTGTTCGATTGGTGAGAGATAGCTAAAGCACTAAATCTAAGGCCACTGATTGGCGTACTGTTCATTGACGTTAGATTAAAGAGCTGTTTGCGTCCAATCGACTTTGCATTAGCAAGTGGAACCAAAGAAAGCTGCTGGCGTTTGCCCAAAAAAAACCCTGGTATGTCGATAGACTTCTGGAAACAGGTTTTATGGACGGATGAGAGTATATTTAAGCTATTCGGATATAAACGGTATTTGAGAGTTTTCAGAGCTTCTGGTGAAGCACACACGGATCGATACATCCAGAAGACAATGATCCACGCAGGTGGAAATTTCATGGTTTCGGTAACGTTCGCTTGGTCCGGAGTAGGACATCGACTTGCTCAGCGAAAATTTGCAGGCGTATCTTTGGAAAACTGACCTGGAGAACAACTACATCTTTCAACAGGACAACGAACGAAACACACCGCGAAGAAAACTACTGCCTTCATCAATTCAAACCGAATCAACATGCTCGAAGGGCCTCCGCAAACCCGTGATTTGAATCCGTTTAAAAATATGTGAGGAATCGGAAATGTAGCATGTAGCAAAAGTAGCTGCCTGTAGCATTAAATATCTTCTTGGACTGGCCTTTCAAATCGGCCATTATGGCGGCCATTTGTGGATTCTATTAGCTTAAACAAACTGGAGTAATTTATGGAAGACTTGATTCCAAAACGATTCTCAAACGTCGACATTTATTACGTTTTGTAACTAACATGTGTATCAGAGTTCAGAGAGTTTTTGGTGTACAAATAGTTGTCTATTAAGCTTCCTTACACAACTATTGTCATATAAGAGCGGAAGAGCTCAATCTTATAGTACGTTCACACTACAGCTTATATTACGTGATTTAGAGTATCTTGATATCCAATGACATATACATTATTTCCAATGAAAACTAGATGTATAGTTGCTGATATCAAGATACTCTATATCAAGTAATATAAGCAGTAGTGTGACCGTAATATTACTATACCTGCAAGTCGGATAGAAAACTAAGTAGATGCAAGTTGATTCCAACTGGACATATCGACGTCATTGGCGACAACTGTCAAACTTGCCATTTCCGCTCCGTTTCCGCCCACATTACATTTGGACCTTCACTCAGCTAATAAACCGTAATTATTCGAGTGTTCATCCTACATCTAAGAAATGTAGTCGACATGACATGTCCTTTCGAACTTGCGAAAAAATACATAAAGAAAACCATAAGGGACAGACCAATGGAGTTGTACGCAATGGTGACATAGGACTACGAAGCAATGTGTAATCTAGATGGCTTGGAAAATTGTTTCATTTGTTTCAACATTTTGTGTAAATTTTTTATCTTACTCTTGCCTTTAGCTGCATATTTGCGCTTCAGAATTATATAGAAACCGTTTAAATGTCCGAACCGTGTTTGAAGTCGTACACAAGGTTTAAGGTATGCGACGAATGGAAATCTTAAACTAATGAAGCTATCACTGGCTACGAGTTGACAAAAATTTGTTAAAAATATGACGTAAACAATAAACTAAAATATCAAACCACAAATCTTATTCGAAATGGGCATCTACCCAGAAAAATATAACGTGGAGCGTCTGCGCAATGTATGCCGAGAAACATGGTATTCCAACATTGTCGAGACTCTATTAAACATTCGCTGAAGTCATCCGATCGCACCGTTCATTCTATGATTGTTTCGGCGAATTGTCAACCTCAACATTACGCTATTGCGTAAAGCACGTGGTTGAATATTTACATGAATCTTCCCAGGATGACGCTGCAATCGATTCGGCCTTGTTAAATGTCTGCAACAAAGAGAACCCTGGTTGCGTCACGAGAAAACCGAAGCGGTGCTAGATCGATCAACGACCCTCGTAACTCTGCATACGGAACGGGTCTTTCCAAGGTTACCTTCGCAAAGCGAAACGTAAACGCCTGCATTGAACAGATTCGACTCTATTCGCACCATTAATCCAACTCGGATTCCAGACGGCAGAGCAATAAAGGGACTTCGGGCAGTAAATATCGGAAAAGTCTTTAGCTATCCGGAAAATAAAGCCTGGAGCTCTTGACGATGTACGAGATGTAAAGCTTGTACGTCAACTGCGAATTCAGAATAACTCCTGGATCTTTTACGTAAGTCGTACGTTTTATTACTGTGCCTTGAAGTTTGTAGTCGAAGATAATCGGCTCTTTTTTTTTCTAGAGAAAGTGATCATCGGACACTTCTCCGGATTGCCCAAAATACGGTTGACGCTGCACCAGTCAACAAAGATTTGCAGCTGCTATTGTAGGAGGTGACAATCGTTGATTGCCTGGATTCGTGAAAAGATCTTCTGGTCATCAGCATTTGAAAGACGGGGGCCTACGCGTGCTAGGTTCACATCATTGAAGTGCAGCAAGAAAATCAGTGGCTCCCTGGAGGTATTCCTGGAGTGGCTGGAAGAACGCCGGGCATGCAATCACCAACAGCAACTGTCAACAGGCGACCAGTGAGATAGGAATGAAACCATTATAAGAGACTTCCATTAACTCCAAGCCTATGTAGTGTTGCGATAAGCTTGGATGGCGTAGTTGACTTGTCAAAAGTCTGAGTATATCCGTCCGTTTGCCCTGTTTCAGCTATATTTTCCGTAATAAACGAAGTGAGACACAACAGATTAGTGTTAATAGAACGGGTGACCATGGACCCATGTTGATCTTTGCTCAAGTATTGCTTGCAGTGGGAAAGTAGTGGGTCCATTATAACTAGCTCAAATACCGCGAAAACGAAATGCCTCGATAATTATCCACATCTCGTTTAGTTTCCTTCTTGTGAACTGTAAACCACTTGATGTGGAAATCCGGAACAGACGATTCAAGGGGCCAGCAGACTGAAAATGTGTTTCTTTAAAAATACTGACGGTACTCCATCTGGGCCAGAAAGATGACTTAAGAATGTGAACGATGATCTTCTAATTATCTGATCGTCAGTGCTAGCAAACTTGAAAACAAGCGGCAAATATCCTAAGGAATGGAAGCGGCTTCGCAGTTCAATACCATGGACGATGGTAGTCCAGACTCCCTGTGCTGCTGATTAACATATCTCCAAAAAGATTTCGTAATTTCAGTTTTCTTTGGACATTTTGTTCGTATCGAGAGAGTAGCATAGACGACTAAACCGCTTGAACTCGTTATTGAGCCACACGTGGAAATGTTTCAATAGAAGCATGCAATAGTTAGTGTATCTTCTTAGTGTTGCTCTCTTGGTCGATTTAAGCTTATGTAGTTCCTTCGTCTGCCATGGAGGAAGAGAGTCTTTCTGGCGAATAGTTTTCGGCACATGTCTGTCAATGACGAATGCCAAGGCATGATCAAATGTGAATGTGACATTATTAACGTTGTCAGCGTCCAGAATTATAACCCAGTATAGGTTGGTCAGCAAGTCGGTTATGCTATGGTTTCCGGAAATCATACGACACAGGCGCTGGAAAATCATCATAGTCGTTGTTCAAACTTTCAGGAATAGAAACCACTAGAGGTCGATGATGTGGGACATGCTTGACAAAAAGGCGGGGACACTAAAGATGAACGGAGCGGTGTCGAGCACTTACAAAACAGAGATCCAAGCTGCGGTAAATTTCGTCCACGGCCTTGCCACTCTGTAGACATTTAGAAGATGTGAAGTTTATGAATGAAGCACGGATTGTACGCAGTCAGGATGGAGAAAGTCAGTGTAAGACGATTTCCACGAAACACCGGCCAAATTGAAGTCACCTAACGCAATAAACTCATCCGTTGAGAAATCATTGAGTTACACTGAAAGTTTATTTTAGTTTATATTACAAAATCTAAAGTAATACTCACTTATTCATTCGTTGTTTTCAGCAACGAAACTGATTTGTTCTTTTTATGAAAATACATTCGTAATTAATTGCACGCGCAACTGTCAAAAGCACGAAGCTTTTGTTGACACAGAAAGAACATTCGTACATTGTACGGAAACAATGCAAAGAGCTACAAATATGTTGTCACAAATTAAAAAGAAAAGTCTCTCTGGTGGTTGCATGATGCATGCAGATCTACTTTATCGACTCAAAATGTAATTGACAAAAAAAAAAGCGCAACCACGTGGAATTGTCCAGCGTTTTTTTATTATTTCAGACATGGGGTTCGAACCTGAATATATGGAAAGTGCTGATTCTAAATCCGTGGTTGATCTCACTAGGCCACGCTGACTCGTGAGAACAATCTTGCTTAATGAGCATGAAGTTTTAGCTCACGACAGCGCTTTGATTTTTATTTCGGGATAGATAAATTATTTCCGCCCATACCAGCAGCAACACCATCATACATGGGTACGGTATAAAAGAGAAACAGCGATTGGCTGGTCATCACGAAGTTCATTTCGTGCATTTTACAAAATGGTGTAATGATAGCATTTCACCAGATAAAAAGCATTATGCATGTTTCATACAATAAACGAGACATTTGTTCTATGCACAAAATCCATGTTTACGAAACGCGTGAAAGCTACTTTACGAAAATAAATTTTCAGTGTATAAATGTTTAAAATCTAACCATATTTCGTGACGCTAATAAATTGAATCACTCGTAATAAGGCCCAAAAACTCAGTGGTGTCTCAAATGAGCATGAGCATGATTGTCCGCCAGAGGTTGCTCCTACCGTTTTTACCAGATCAACTGTAATCAACAGAACCAACAGATGGCGTATGGGACTAACAACTGAATTAAGACATTACCGGCACCAGCCCCGGTCGAATGCCGGTCAAAGAAAGTTAAGGTTAGGAATGTGTTGATGTGATACTCACATTGTTGGAACACATCCACGAGAGATTACTGAGATGTTGGATAAAACGGTTGATTTTGCAGCATGGGTCGTTCTGATAAACGCTTAGCTGAATTCTTGTTCATCTTTGTTTTCAGTTTATTCTCCATTTAATTCTTTTGAAAGAGATGCACAAGTATATGTTTAAATATTAGTACCAATTTAAACCAACAGTAAGGATGCCATTAGTTTCACTAATGCACTGTGATGATGGTTAACTTCATTGGTAAAACAAGATTTTAAACTAGACTTAAATTACCATTGAACCAACTTGAACCTACAGTAAGGATGCCATAAGGCCACTCAAAAAGTGTGATGGTAGTTTTCCATTGCAGAGACAAAGTTTTAATAACGTTCGAAAGCTGATTTATACCAACAGTCACGATCCTGTTCGGAGCTTTTCACAAAGTGTAATGGTAGTTTTTGATTGAGAGGCTGTCAGGCTTCATTTAAAACTGCTAACAATTTGGTTTGTTCATCACTTCACCTTTATCAACCTGTCTATGTAATATCGACAACAATTTTCCGATAGGGCTGAGGTCTAGTGATTGCGGTGAACGTAAATCCAAGTATCAAAATTCAAGCCGTTTCGTCCTCTTAAAATTGGACTGTAATCTGTTGTTTACTCACTACGTAAAAACTTTTTAGTATTGGTGTTTCACAGAGTTCACAGAAGGTAGTGTCTTCTCATTTTCAATTTAAAGGTTCAGTAAAACCACCAGCGTATGCATGCATACCAATACAATGATTTTTCAACTCAATTTTTACAACCAATGAACAGGTTGAACATGCTGCCGAAACGTCATTGAAATAGTCCTATTTTGTATAATCAATCAATCCTAGATCTTTATTATTCAGGTTTGAAAACATCTCGTTGATCTTGTCGCAGTTTCGTTTATTAACACATCTGGCATCCCTAAGTCTCAAAAGCGTCATCATGCAGAGGAGAACTTTGTGTGTCGGAACGCAACAACCCCATCGTCGTATCATGCAAAGCAGTATGAAAGACGCCGACGACAACGAAAGTATAAATATAAACGGAACAATTAACTCGTTTCTTCTCACTCTCACCTCACATACAGCATGTATGTATGTATGTGCTTCGCGTAAGATGAACATAAGAAAACCGCTGATCCTCTTCACGATTCTTGCTTCCACCGTTGCACAGCAGTCGGTCACCACTCGACCTAAAACTCTACATCACACAGCACCTCAGATGACGAACGCAAAACAATAAACCCTCATCGAGTAGCTGCATGACGTCATCCTTGGAAACCACTTTCGATCTTACGTTCCGTTGTTGCTGCCTATCCACCACATATAAATATAGACAAAGCGGAGAGCAAAATATCTACGGTCGGCGCATTCCTAAATGTGGATACTTAGGAAATCTGAAGCGATGTTATCGTAGATAGATAGTCGAATATGATGGCACATGTTCAGTGCATAACAGAGCACTCATAATCAGAGACAGAGAATAGAAACTATGCAAACGACCAAAACAAAGAACCCGCTCCATTACCATCGTCGCACACCATGTACAGTACTTTTCAAAGTTAACCTATATTACTTGGTATGTATGGTGGAACTATGCGAAGCACACGCAAATACGGTAGTAGATGCTTCTGGCATTCTCCTTGACCCAAAACGATGACTGAATTGTTATAACGAATAAGCTCCACTCATAGCTCTGAGGCTGCTGCTGGCGTTGAGTGCTGCACGCGAACCATTTCAGCTGATGGTATTCGCCGGATTTTTCGGTTAGGGTTGAGATCGAAAGAAAGGCTTCAGCCTTTCGAGAACCTATTTCAAAAACTGGGGTGAACAACATCGCAACACGAGAACATCTTTTGTATTGGTTTTTGATTATTAATTTAAAAAAAGAAAAACCTAGTTCTTAGTATGCTGAAATTGTACCCAACCCTACCTAACTCTTGCACAGGGATCGAAAAGCGCTCCGTGTCGTGTTTCTGCTGGCTTTCCAGAAATGAAAATTATAATTCGGACTTGTGCGGGCTCCGAGAGTCTGTCAAAAAGCCAAACTGAATGCTTTCGTGAGTAATGGACCGTTGTTGGGGGGTTGTTGGCTTTCGGACTGTTTGGGATTAAGACGACTTAGAGAAGAAACTATGCTGGCGTGCTGTTGCTCTAAAGTAAAGTTTAAAATTAGAAACGGAAACCGGAAGCACAGCAATTGAACTTCTGAAATAAAGTTAATCAAATAGAGCAGATCCGACAACAACAGATCGAAATTTCCACAACTACACAACTACAACTCTGAGTTGCAATCGATCCCCCAATCGAAATGTGAAAGGTTCAAGTTTGGTAGTTTGAAATTAAATTAAAATATGACGATGCTTTTCTCAAACACGATTTGTTACGATTGCATGATATGTTGGAAGCATAGTCAACAATGTTCCCAAAGTAACATCCCTCTGCTATTCAAAAACTTTCTGAACTGCCTTCTATTCGTATTCATCTTGTGTATCCACAATAAAAGCTGCATCATTTTTACAATACAAACCAGAAAACTCATTCTTCGGTATCATCTTTCACTGCAGATTTCCATTGGTACATGGCGGCCGTAACTCTCAGATATGTACTTTCAATGGAAAACGAAGAACAACCAACAGCCGACAGCCCGCATTTCCCAGTAGAGTGTTGTCATCGGTTTTTACCTGCCATGTTGTTATAGCCTCCGTCCCGTCCCCGGCATCAGTGCAAAATTGAATTCCATGTTCAACCTGCTCCAGAAGGCACTTACTTCAATTTGACTACTTTGAAGCAACTCTCGGTAGAAGCGCACAAACCGCCAAACATTTCCTCTCACTGACTGCTGAAAATGCCGACATCATGCTGGTGGTGTGGCCGAACGTGACTTTCTCCTTGCTTCGCTATTTTTTCCGAGAATCAACTATATTAGTCCGGAACCACCGACTCATTCACAGCCGTTTTTTTTTTTTTTTTTTTGCCAAAAGAATTAACCAAGGCACAAAGCATAAAACGAGTGTGTGAGCAGAAAACCATTTTGCACATTCTGTGCACTCGCATTAGAAAGAAGCTGCTCAGGAATGTCTGTCGTTTGAACTGAGCTCAGTCCCGGTGCTGCTGACTGAGCGTTTGACCTGTCACCAACAGCATTCACTGCTCGGCGACATTTGACCGCCTGACGTTGGCAGAAAAGAATGAAGATTCACACTGGCCTGTGGGGAGTTGGGCTATTCGGTCGGTCTCTAGCATGTGGCTTTGGTATGCTACGGTTGTCGTCGGCTGTACTACTATCTATGCAGACGTCGTGTCTGGTGGAGTTTATGTTGGTTTGCAGCAGTTGGAACCGTACGTTCTCGAAATCGTATGACTGCCGCATATGGAAGGAAAATCAAACAAATATGAGCCTGCTGTCCGTTTCTGCGAAGTGTACAAAGATGTTGCTGTAATGCAATTTTTGCAGTCTCTATCTCTGTCTCAAAAAGTATCAGTTTTGTAAATATATACACATTGTTGCATCAATTATTTCATTACATATCTCAACTTGAAACAAAATAAGTTCTTCATCTCAGAACAACTGCAAAATCAAGGATTCGTTCGCAAAGAGATAAGTCTAGATAACAGATATTTAATGTCACAATCGCCCAATAGCGTTTGATGGGCTGTAGCTGCGAGCAATTTGGAGGATTGATGTCTTCCGAAATCTATACCCTTTTCCGTGAGCCAATTGAGAATTATTTTGGCGAAATGTTGCCAAAACAGTGTAGGGGTACTAACCAAGTAACAATTTTAGTTTTGTTCCAGCCGTATAGCACTCCTACCGGCTGTATTGATAAAGCTTCATTCAAAACTGTTTTGTCTACCAACACCTCCTCTATGCTTCTTTCAAGCCGAAATATATACAAAGTGGCCCACTCTATAGATGGTTGTGAAAACAAGTTGATAAATCCTTTATAAGACCATAGAGATGTTGAAAATGATCTAATGAAAGATGTTATGACCATCTGAGAACCTTCATAAAACTTATTGGCTGCCACCAAATAAAGACTGTATTCGATGATATTTGGTCACACAAAATAGGTCACCAAAAATTTTCCTTGAGCCCGATTCTTTTCAAACTTTCTGGAAATAAAGAACTACTAAAAGGTTAAGTTTTGACATCATTGGTTTATTGAACCTCTTCTCCCAACCCAAATGCCCGCACCTTTGCCTTGACTCCTTTCATCAAATTTTGGGCAATGATAGGACCGACTTGCTTACTTACTTTTAACCACACTTTCTTTAGTTCAAGTTTATTTTCTACCAGTTTTGGAGTTTTAACGAGCTTTGCCTTCATGATTGCCCAAAATTTTTCAACTGGGCGAAGTTCCGGAGTGTTTGGAGGGTTGACGTCTTTTGGTACAAAAACTACATTATTATCTTTGTACCAATCTAAGACGGGCCGGGCATAGTGGCAAGATGCCAAATCCGGCCAAAACAGTGTCGGGTCATCGTGAGATCACAAGAAGGGCAGAAGTCGTTTTTGGAGACATTCGTCCTTGTAGATTTGTCCGTTGACGGTTTCAGAGGTGATGAAGGGCTGACTCATTTTGCCACAACTGCAGATTGCTTGCCAGACAAGGAATTTTTTGGCGAACTTCGACAGTTTCTTCTTCCGTACACTCTCCGGAACGGCCAACTTAGAGGTGGCGACGCAGTGTTCCTGTCCTGGCTTTTGTTTGGTGTCGGCTTTAATGTAGGTCTCATCGGCCATCACAATGCAGAACGGTTTTGTGAGCCACTCCCTGTACAGTTTTCTTGCACGAGTTTTGGCCACCGAGTTCTGATTATTGCTCCAGTTCGGTGCCTTTTGGACCTTGTACACATGTAATCCAGAACGTTTCATTGTTTTCTGCACTGATCGAAATGTTGGGATAACGCTTAAATTGGTTCAATACCATCCTGGCCTTCTCCGGATTTGATGTGCCACGTTTTTCCACTACCATTTTTCCGCTTGGTTGTCTTACGGTCCTTGAACGTTTTGATCACATGAGATACGGTTTAATGTGCGATTCCGATCTGTTTTCCGATCCATCGATGAGAAGCGTTTCGAAGTGAGCGCCCAAAATTTGTTGGCGCACTATTTCTTCAATCGAAGTCATCACTGAAATCACTCGACCGATTTTCACGAAACTAATTACACAATTGACACAACACAATGAAATACATTCAGTAAAAATTTCAATAATTTTTACCCACACGCTAAAAAGTTACGAACAATTGCGTGTGTCCAAATTTCATCGAATACAGTCTTTATACTATATTAACAATATAAATCACTTCACTTTTGTTCAGGTGATCCTTTTTTTGCGCTTGTGGCGCCATAAGTGAGAAGCGCGGCAACTACTAATTGAACACGCTTAAACTAACCTATTAAGCTTTCGTTTTACCTAGCGTAAAATTCCAAAAGTACTCAGCAGACAAATTGAAACAAATCACAAATTGTTAAACTAGGTCCTAACTACTGTTTGAACTTGTTTAACTTTCTTGCTCAACAAAGTTGTCAAATCTGCTAAATATGACAAAAGTAGATTTTTGGTCATTGTAAATCGTTACTAATTTTACTTAGCGTATATCGATTAATGAACAGCAGCGCAGTTATGTCAAACACACGGTTTACGATATCTTTTCCGCAGACAGACGCTCAAGCTCGAACAAAAAAATTCAAATTTGTTGTGTAAAATTCCATCTTGCATAGTAGCGCCGCCTAGCCAGCACACTTCTCACTTATACAACTATTAAGTACGTATTTTCGTGTAAAACTGGGATTTCCGAGGGGATTACCCATTTAAGGAATGTATTGCATTTACTTTTTAATGAGTATACTGTACATATGTCAAGAAAAGCTTTTTACTCATTTCTATAATGTGAAAATGCGTAGTTTGTCCACTTTGACAATGTCATATATGAGTAAATATTATTGTCAAAAGAAGTTTAAAATGCGTTTAATGTGTTAATAAAATTGACGTCGACGTTTTTAAAAATGTGTAAAGCCATTATCATCTTGATTAAAAAATAAGGTTATATGTATTAGTTTCAAACAGTAATACAGATTGGATTAAACTACACACAAAAAAAAATCCGCAGTAGAAACTACCATTTCTAGGGTCAAATTTAGCGCAAACACCAAAAAATTTCACCTGACTATAAACCCGAATGAAAAATTCTCACAGATTTACAATTGAATATATTGTAACCATACAATAGAATCTATAGTATGTACAATTAATAGTATTGTTCATAACAACAAGATGACAATATGAGGTATTGTTACCACGATAGAATCTAATGTAAATTGAGACATCAAAAATAGAAAAGGGTGGTTTTTATGTATCTTGACTGTCGAAAAAATCATTATTTTCCGAACAAATTTGAGTCAATTAGCATTAATTGTGTTGTTTCCCAAAGGCTGAAAATCCAAGCATATTGTAATGACAATATGCATTTTTCATTTATCTGATTCATGAACAGTAAGATTCATGGTTGGAGATAGATTTTAATGCTATTTTATATTATTGTATTGTAATTGTATGGTTATTTTTACCCCGTAATGCGTTTGATTTTACCATACCTGTGCTTTAATCAATGGTGGGCTTGATATCAACATGGGGTCTGTCAAATATACTACAAATGTTGAAGACTGAACCATAAACGTAGTTAATTTGACTGAAATCACATGTTAGCTTTGAAAATAAACATTGTCAGGTAAAATAGCAGTTTTTACTGAGAGCATTTTTTCTGTGTAGGCTTGTTTACTGACATTGCTTCATTGAAATGGGGAAAATTAATTCTCTTCTAGGAGCAATGCCTTGTTCAGACTACGGAGTTATAACAAAATACAAGGGTTTTAAAAAACTATCACTATGAAAAACGTCATCAAGATAGTTTTGTATCATGTTACAACTCCGTAATCTAATTCCTTGTTCAGACTAAAGAGTTATAAAATGTATAACGGTTGTCAAATAATTCCAACAAAAATTCGTCATATAGCCTTATAACATGTTATAACTCTGTAGTCCGAACAAGGCATAATGCTTGGTTCATACTACAGCATTGTAACATAATGCAAGGCTATCTTGATGACATTCTCCATGTATTTACTTTTCAAAACACCCTTGTATTACAAGCCTGTAGTATGAACAAGGCATAAACAAAGCATAAAAAAGCACATTTTGACGTACCTGCGTTATTCTCAAAAGTGTACTGAGAAAAATTATATGGTTGTACCATAGACTAACTCTTAGACCAGTAGGTCCCATACAAAAACGTTTTTTTTTTCTTGGCTCAGTCATTACTAGCACATCGGTCTCAAGCTCGGTCACAAGCTTAATAATGCGCCCCTAATAATCAACTCTCACGAACACACTCTCAAATATTCTGTCAAAATAACAGAAAATCAAAACAAAGGTGCAAATATGTATAGTAAGGTACTGGCTTCAAGGTGTATTTCGAACCAAGGGGTTCTACAACAGTAAACCAATTTCAAATCGCTAGTTGCATATTGATTGTTGGTTGTACCGACAATTAAATCATAGTCACAATTACCAAAAATATGGCCGGAGATATTTTTTCATCATCACATTATTGACTAGTCCGCAGTAGAAACTGGTTACAGGAACTATTCTGACATTATAGTGAATATTGAATTAACTATTGTGAATGGTCATTTTGACCATGATTATAGTTGGTTGATTGAGTTGGTTGAGTTGGTTGACCATGATTATAGGTGGTTGAAAATCATTATTTTGCCCTACTCATCCTAATCCCCAATAATGATAAAATGGACTATCAAACTTTTCTCTGTGTGAGCAAACAATACCCATAAAAAGAGTATATTAGTTTTACCGTGGATACACGGTAGAATGAATAAAGCAAATTTAAGGGTAAAATATATTTCGCTTACCTTTTTTAGCACCAGATGGTTCTGTTGGCAGCGCCTAACATGTGAATGTGGAAAAAGGAAGTGACTTATATTGTTAATATAGTATAAAGGGTGAATTTGGTCAAGGGAAAACGCGTGTAAATCGGTGAAATCGTTTATTTAAAAAATCAAATTAAATTTCTTTTTCAAGTTCAATTAGTATAAAATTCAGGAAAAATATTCAGTTAGGCTTCCGCTTTTCCGAATCCGAATTGCCGGGCCTTACGCTTGACCCCTGCCATCAGATTTTGTACAGCCACCTTGTCCACCTTCTTCGCCGCAGAAAGCCAGTTTGCCTTGAACTGCTGCTCGTCCTTAGCAGTTTTTTTGGTCTTCTTTAGGTTCCGCTTGACAATAGCCCAGTATTTCTCAATTGGGCGGAGCTCTGGCGTGTTGGGAGGGTTCTTGTTCTTGGGAACCACCTGCACGTTGTTGGCGGCGTACCACTCCATGGCCTTTTTACCGTAATGGCAAGATGCCAAATCCGGCCAAAACAGTACGGAACAACCGTGTTTCTTCAGGAAAGGCAGCAGACGTTTATTCAAACACTCTTTCACGTAAATTTCTTGGTTGACAGTCCCGGAAGCTATGAAAATGCTGCTTTTCAAGCCACAGGTACAGATGGCTTGCCAAACCAGATATTTCTTTGCGAACTTTGACAGTTTCGTGTGCTTGAAAATATCTGCTACCTTTCCCCTTCCTTTGCCGTATAAAACTCCTGTCCCGGAAGCTGCTTGTAGTCGGCTTTGACGTAGGTTTCGTCGTCCATTACCACGCAGTCAAACTTCGTCAGCATCGTCGTGACAGCCTCCGGGATCGCGCTTTGGCCGTCGTATTTTGTTTATCATCGCGATTTGGAGTCACTACCTTCTTGTAAGTCGATAGTCCGGCTCGTTTTTTGCTCGATGCACGGTTGTAGACGATACACCCAGCTTATTTGCGGTATCTCGGAGAGATAGGTTAGGTTTCGCTTGAAACTACCGGCAACTCTCTTTGTCGTCTCAGCGGCTTCCGGTTTTCGATTTCCCCCCGATCCAGACTTCCTGGCTGTCGACAAACGTTCCCCAAACACTTTAATTACATTTGTAACGGTTGATTTGGCAACTTTTAGCGATTTTGCCAACTTTGCGTGCGAGTCGCTCGGATTTTCGCGATGCGCGAGCAAAATTTTGATACGCTGCTCTTCTTGCTTGGACGGCATTTTGACAACTGAAGAGTGAATTCCAAAATCAAAATAGGAGCAACATTCTACACACACACACCTTCAAAATGAGGGGTGTTCAGGTTTTTTAAATGCAAAATTGAAAGAAATACGTCAAGTTGATATTGACCAAATTTTGACCGTATCGCCCTTTATTTGATATCGTGGTTGGTTTTTGTGGTTCTGCTTTGTTCAATTCTCTGCTCTTCTCATTCATTTAGCAGTAAATGATATCTAAGAAAAGAGTCCTAGTGATCTGGGAAATTGTGTTTGATAGCAAAATATCCAAAACAAATTGAGTTTTATCACAGCGTACCCGTACCATGCTCCAAATCTTTTACGAATTTAAATTTATGGTAAATATTGACACGATAAGAGCCAACAATTAATGCGCCTAGAAGATTATGCAAGTTTACAACAACAAAAACAAAATTATAACAAATATATTCGATAACTTAATAATGAATAATGAAACTCGATAAGGTTATTTCAAAAAATGCCGAAATAGGTGTCCGATCTACAGTTCATTTGCATTACATTTAAAATTTGATGCATTTATTTCTCCACTTTTCAATTATTTCTTATATTTTAATTTGGCGATTGTAAAAAATCACAGTTTTGCCAAAAAGCCAACTTATCTTCGCAATGACTACTATAAAACTATTTGGTCAATTGGTGACTTCCCTAAATGTCAACTAGACGTTTAATGCATGTACTGGAAGCAGAATGGTTCTAAAATGATTTTTCAACTGACCATAATAATATAATATAAAGTAGTCCTAAAACAATATTTCAAAACAGCATTTTACTAGTTCATAAAATCGCAATAAAGCCTGTGATAAGGGTAAAAGGAATTTGAGAATACAAGCTTTTAAGATCGCTGTAAACAAGCTGTGTAGGTTCTCATGAACCTGACTAAAATATGAAACCTATTGGCACCTCTTCGTACCATAATAAAACCAAATCGATTTCTAATGGCTTTCATAAAACTTTAATAAAACTTAATAAAACTGGATGGTTTTGGCAATGTTACTTGGGATATTTTATTTATTTATTTATTTATTTAATCAATTTAGTTCATCGGACTTATTGTCTACATGACACAAACTTAAAACTTATTGTCTACATGACACTTATTGTCTACATGACACAAACTTACAAACACGAGCCAAAAGTGAGCTGAAGATTCGCCAAATTCAAACAATTCTTCGACAGTCGTAAACGCTCGCATCATAGCTGTTAGAGGTTCGTTGTTTCCAAACGCTGTTCGATGGAATCGGGGTTGGAGAAGAGTACCACTCCATAATGCTCTCGGAGGAACTCGGATGTTCAGTAGAGAGAGAAGCCTCGAGCAGTCAACCTCTCCATTCAGAAGTTTAGCAACAAAAACCGCTTGTTGATTTTTCCGTCGACGTTCCAAAGTATGCAATTGCAGCAGATTGCAGCGATCTGAATACGGCGGGAGATTTTGCGGGTCACGCCATGGTAGATTACGCAATGCCATCCGGATAAACCTGCGCTGTATTGTTTCTATCCTCAAGCTCCAAGTCAATTGATAAGGAAGCCAGACCATTTTCTTATATAAAGGCAGAAACCTCGTCAACCGATTTTGGCCCAATATCCAGCTGCTTTACTGCAATGCTATGATAATGCTTCATTAATGCTATTTTGCATTCGAAATGCTTATTGCAGGCTACAAGCATTTAAATAGCATTTGAAATGCAGCTTTACAACAGATAGCATTTAAGATGCTGATATAATGCTTGTAGCATCTGAAATGCAGATTTAGGGCTGATTTACTGCATATGCTAATGCTTATTGGTTACCTGGGTGGATATATTTATCACTTGAAATAACTGAGATAGACCTCATTTACCCCAATTAGTGGTTCACTTCATTATGCAAATTTAGCTACGTAATTGAAAAATCCAGGTAAGACAAAAATGGGCTTAAGCATTGTAGATGGCGCTCGATAAAAACAGCTTTTGGAGCTGCCTAAGCATATAAGCTAGTGATAATTAAAAAATCAGAAAGTTACAATCAATTTCAATTTCAACATCAACGATGTTTAACCTCACATTAGCTTGGATTTACTTGGATTTTTCAGTATGCCCCCCTAATTATGTAACCCAAGCCACAAAAAGGACTGCATTCTGAATGACATTGCTGCTTGTACTGTGCAAACACACACAAAAATACATCACTAGCTCTCCGCCTCTTTCGGTATATCAAAGTCATTTTTTAATAATCTTACACCGAGCCGGGCAACCGGAAAACAAACATATTCTCCCGAGCTGCCGGACACACCCAGGTGGTCGAAAAAGCCACCTGCCAGATCTTCATCATTCCAGAAACTTCCACTAGGTACTCCAACCCAGTTCGTTCGAGGAGTATATCGCACGGCGTGGCATCAGGTCAATATAGCAGAAAATGCCAAATTTTGCACCCCTTCCTAAACCTTGAAGCTCTCGGTTCCTCTAATGCTTCCCAGTTGAGGACACCATTCTCCAGCCCAGGCATTTATCCTGTGGTTTCAGCACGAACGGAGTGGTTTCTCCACTCTATTGGCCAATCGAATGATTAATGGTACTGGTACATTGGGAGGAAGAGGCGGCGGCCAGGGCAAAACACACAATCATTCTGTCTCTCTTCTTCTACCCCCACTGGAACGATTGGATTGTGATAAGGCTGTGAGGTTTTTCGGGAAAGCTTAATCGAGGTAAAGGTGACGAGTGAGATGCAGGACACGGGGACGACTATTTTCCTGGGGTGCCAGGAAAAACATGGGTTCTATTTACGAAATACATCGCTGGGGAACCCTCCCAAAGAGCACCGCTTGGACGAGGTAGGTACACCCAACCGAGCACTATGGTCCCATTCGAGGGTGATTTATTCGCAAGGGGGTGAGAGTGAATGAGATAAATTTTGCGTGACCATAAACATGGTTTTGCTAGAATCCAGCTTGGCCTGGCCCGATCTGGTCCGCTCGGGTCCAGTCTGGTCCGGTGTTCAGGGAAAGCATAGAGAGCACACTCAGCACGGGGGAAATTAGGTTGTTTGTCACTGTTTTGAGCAGAACTGCGACAGGGTGGGGCTTCGTTACTTGCCAGCCCTGTTGGAATGGACCATTTAAAACTGGGTCGGCCGTAGAACGATGGAACTGTAGTTCATTCTGTTCCGGCTAAGCTGCACAATTAGTTTTCAATCGTGTTTCGAGTTTAAGCCGTACGGTGGAGATGGATGATATCTTCTGTGAACTATCGTTGTGATAAGTTTCAACTTTAAACTTGATTTATTCGTTTGGTTGCATTGTTACCTATTGCTTAATTAGTGGTTTACTCATAATTAAAGAGAAGATATCAAAAGCGCACAGCAAGCACCCATCGTCGTTTGACCTAATAAATCATTTTGTGTTACTATTTACAACCAAAGCAATCCAATTTGTCGGATGACATGCCATTTCATCGCCGGCTCTAGAAATCAGAAAAAAGGCCTGAAAGAAAGCAATCTCAATCTCATGGCAATGATTTCTCATCACGGCACATGCGACGGTCATTGCGTGTCCTATGGACTTAGCCCATATTGTCTTGGTCGTCGGTGTAGGTTGTAGCGTTCTAATTCGATGTCGTCGTCCATGTTGCTTCTTCGGAGTGAGGACGGGCTTGGTGACCCGATTCCCACACATCACTTCTGTGTAGACGCACATCCGACAACGGCTACAAGATGTGCCGAGATGTCAAAGCACTAACGAACAAACTGTCCCACCATAAACATCATTACGCCATAATTTCGCATCACGGCCACCACACCCGGCAAGTGTCTGTCGGCCACTCGGAAGGTTTTATTTTATAATGGGAAAAAGAAAGGTGCCGGCCTCAGCGAAAGATCAGCGGCGCTTCGAGTGAGCGTGAAATACGCGGATGATGATGATGATGGTGATGATGTGGTTAGCCGGGTAGAATTTTATCTATACGCATTTTTATTGGTGTAATTTTAGTCGCCTTTATGATTCACACTGGTGATGGTCATCAGAAAGTGCGTACGGAGTGAATGTTACCACGTTATGGGTGAAAATTGACCCTTCCAATTCATACAATAAGAAGTACATGCTACTACGGAACATTACTCCGTTGCATTATTATGATACTCTCGACAGTAATTTTCAAAGTGGTTAACCTTATTCAGCTTCATGAGTATGCTTGCTGATGTATAAAAATCGGTTTATAGCGGATGAAAAAGCTGAATTCGCACTAAAATAGAAATTAATTGCTGAGCCCTCGATTTAGAAATAACGAGGAAAATATCTACAACAAATCACTAAAACCTCTGAGGATTGCGCAAGCCATGACGAAACTATTCAAATAGGGTATGTGTCCCTTGACTCAGCCTTGTATGCAACCAGCGATCACATTTTTCATAATAACTCATAAAGTTTTTAAGCTGTAAGTGAGATTCAACTAGTTATACACTTGCAAAGATAAGTTTGATAAGACATATGGTAGAATATATCACTAAAAGTTACACAATTATTTTTATAATGCCATAACCTTTCGAGGGATGTGGATTTAATGTCGGTCTATAAGCACCAAATTGGGTCTATTCGTGGATGCAACTTCGTCCCATTCGATGGATTTATTACTAAATGCAGTCATTGTACGGTTTTTTTTTCTATTTTGATGAATTTAGGCATTGTAAGCTGTACTGGATTTACTTAATACAACATTTCACAACACAAACTAGAGTAAAACTGCCTCAAAACACTTAAATAATGTTCATATATGATTTATCAGCCATTCAATAATGAAAACATTATAATTCACTATACAATGATTTTGTTTCTTCGATTTGTGTTTAGATGAGCCACTTGAATATAAACAACTGCAAATTCATGCATTTCCACTTGAAATTTTACCAATAACATCTTTTTTACTACGTTATTGATACAACAGGCCATAGTTGGGAACATACCAAAAAATATGTACCCAACATTGGGTCTACGATTTTCTTGTAAAATCCTTGTTATTTTAGCTATGTGAACAGTTAGTTTATAACGTGTAACTATGTTCTGCACATCCAGACTGCATTACTTGCTTTATCGATTCAATTAAGTCAAATTTAGATCACTTGAAATCGTGTAGATCATCTGTTCAGCTTACCCAGTGAAATCATGATTCCCCAAAAGTTCAAGAAACCGAAAATTACGTGGAAGTGAACAACTATAAGATGATTAATATTGTCTCAATTGCTTCGGATTGCATCTATCATGATAATAGCAACATAATTTTGTTGATTATCGCTAAATTAATGACACATTTGGTACATAGGCCGAATGAAGGAGCTAGGCTAACATTACATCCCCTTACACTACTATGACACAACACTGAGGAAAATTCGTTTGAACACACAGACGTTTCTGAACGAATTTGTGCAAAGTTGTTTAATATTAGACATTCTTGGAATAACATTTATTGGAAATTCTAACTATAGAGTTAAGTTCTTTCTTTGCTGGATTGGGAACAGAAATAATGATTGATGATGGGAAAGTCGTTTAAACGTACTGTGACTTTATTATGTACACCGTGTCCAATGTATACTCATACACTTTTTCATTTCGTAGGTAAAGCTACAGTTCATACACTTGCGACAGTCACCGCCAAAATAAAGTGCCCACTTTTCTCATGAACACGCTTCATCTCTGAAGTAATTGAAAAACTCGTTATATCGTATTCATATATTTTTCTAAGCATGATAATGTGTATTTCTGCCAGAGCTCGAAAAAAATGACAGCCGTCGTGAACGATGAGTAAAAAAAATATTCAGTAGGTACAATTTTCGCTCCCTTCATTTCTTTCTATCAGTCACGCAATATATTCGTGTTTACTATTTTGCTATGCTCAGTCATTCCGTTGTCCTTGTGTTCCACACAACTCATTCACACCACAGCAAAAGACACGGCTATTCAAGCCTCAAGAGATTTTGGTTGCTTGACTGAATGTGCTGGTAACCAGTCATTCATTTTCGCGTTCGTGAGTGATTTTTTCTGCCACAGGATTTCAAGTATTCCCGAACATGGCTGAAGGCAAAAGAAGCCAAAAGGCTAAATGGCCGAAATCGCTACAGAGTTTGTGGGGCATTTGTTCGAGAAAAGGCATTTGCAGGATCGATTCGAGAAGTTTTGGTTTTTTTCACTTCATTGCTTCTCCAAATGAATGACTGTTCTTTCGTCTTCACGATAGAAAGTTGAAATTGCATGAGTTGTTTGCACTTACGTACATTCACTGCTTTCTGGAACGAATGAATGATCAAAGTAAACCAACACAAAACAAGTTGAGTCATCTTGTACAAGAGATTCATGAAGGCAAATTTGTGTTTACTTCATGTACGCTAGGAACAGTGCGTGATGACTAATATTTTCACTCAGTCAGGGTGCAATTTGAGAATTGAATATGATATTTTTAAGCTCTGATTTCTGCAATGGATAATACACATTTTTGCAAAATTATTTGTTGAACCATACGTGGTGTGTCATAATAAAGTGCCCAATTGAAAATATATTATGTGTATGTAATTTTTACATCCAAACGCCCCTCGCATTCAAATTTTTTTTGACGTTTCCAAGTGTTTGTTGATCTTCTTACGGATTTCAGTTGTCGGTCAGAAAGATTCAGTGGGAGTTATCTAAATAACCATGGATAATACGGTGGCAAGCAAAACTATTCCCCTTGCAGATCCGAAAATGTGTTATTCGTGACATCGAGAAAGGTGAATCGCATCGCAAAATTGGTGAAAAGTATGGATACAGCAAAGAAGCGGTTACCAAACTTTTCGCAAAGTACAAAACCTATGGTTCAGTAGCTGATCGCCCAGTAAGGGGAACAAAAACGTAGAACAGATTCCCGAACAGATGCGAGAATCATTCGAGAAATTAAGAAAAATCCGAAGGTTACCCTCAGAGAGATCAAGGAAGTGATTCAACAACCGATCTCGGACAGTACACGGTATGAAGATCAGGTTTTGTAAGAAGTTGCCTTTTATTAGCAAAGTCAACAAAGCGAAACGACTCAAATTTGCTCGGGAACATGCTGATAAATGCTTGGGAGCATGCTGTTTTGTGGACTGATGAGTCCAAATTAGAGTTGTTCAACAGTAGAAAACGAACTCGTGTATGGCGTAGACTTAGAGAAGCGCTTCATGATCGACATATCCAGGGCACAGTTAAGCATGGTGGAGGGAACGTGATGGTGTGGGGGTGTTTTTCTTGGGCGGGAGTTGGTGCTTTGGTAAAAATCGATGGTATTATGACAGCAGATTCCTACATCGACATATTGCATGAGAATTTGGAGGTTTCGTTGGTTAAAACTGGGCTGGAAAACAAATTTGTGTTCCAGCAAGATAATGACCCAAAACATACCGCGAAGAAATCAAAGGCATTCTTCCGTTCCTGCCGTATTAAACCTATGGAATGGCCCCCACAGAGTCCAGATCTGAACCCAATAGAGAATCTGTGGGCCATCTTGGATTCACGAGTTGATAAGACAGGAGTTACCAACAAACATAACTATTTCCAAGCTCTTGAGAATGACTGGGAAGATCTTGACCCACAACACCTGAAGAATCTGGTGGAGAGTATGCCGAAACGTTTGCAAAAACTGTTGAAGGCCACGGGAGGACACATCAACTACTGATCACTCAACAGACTGGATCTACAGCTTGTTTTTTTTTATGTATATAAGAAGTGGGCACTTTATTTTGACGTGCTAAATTTCTACTATAGTTTGATCTTTCTTGAAGAAAAAAATGAATTTACAGGACAAGTGTTTTTTTAAGGTACCAGACAAGAAAATAATAAATATGCCATTAAAGCAACAAAACTTAAAATCTTTCACTTATTTTACAGTTTGCTGCACAAAAATGAGAAACTAGGGTAGGTGGGCACTGTTTTCTGGCGGTGACTGTATGTGTTGGTGTAATCTTGCACTGTGCTTACACAAACCATTGAAAGTTCTGTTTTATTATTTTCATTAGGTGTCCATCTTTTATCACCGTTGAAAGATGTCCGTGCTGTGTCGATAATACAGTGTTTGTAAGAAGAGCGCCCAGGCGAAGTTCAGGAATTCGAAAAACTTGGGAGTAAAGCGTTATTTTGTGTGTACTGGAAATGATCCGGCCGAAAACGTTCAGCTAGGATTCCACATTGATTAAGACCGTCATGGAACGAATTCGGTCATTTGCCTGTCATTCTGCGAAATCTTAACCAAATTGGATGCAATCTTTTGCAAACGATCACAAATTTGTCCTGGTTTTTATACAGTATCGGACATTCCGGAATTTTACGTAATTCCGGATATATTGGGGAAGTACCCTTCCTCGACTCGACTCGAAAACACATGTTCGGGAGTTGTAGTCATGGGACGACGTGACCACTCGTGTGTTCTATTCGGCCGTCATGTCCCGAATTCGGTTTGTTTCATGTTTAGGGAAACTCACCTAAGGTGTGGCCCATTTAGTATTGGAACAAACATTTTGGATTCTTACAGCGACTCTAGTTGTCGGATTTGTAAACTATTACATCTTATGTGTTCCGTATAACAATAACAACAACATCAGAAGTTTATTTTCGCGGTGCAGTTGGAACGTGTTTCAGAAGAAAAATAATTGTGCGCAATCATTTGGAAAACCCTTCGTGGTCTGAGCCAGAACTTGCTGAAGTGTTGCGTTTTCCTCGAAATACCATGTGGCGTGTATTGAAAAAGTACAATGTCCAAATATTTCTAGAATGACAACCAATGGTATTGTTTCAAAAAACCATGAAGTTTGAGGTGTTGCAAGCCATGTTCTGGTGCCGTTCATAATCTGTCCACTTTCCCGGTGGAACCTGGTTCTCGGAGGGCTTCCAGGAATGGCCACAATGGCCGAATATTTCCAGAATGACCAGCAAAGGTCTTGTTTTTCAAAATCATGAAGTTTGAGGTGTCGCAAGCCATGCTTTGGTACCGTGTTGGTCTTGGTCAGCATTTCGGAAAGAATACTTACCCCACGGTTCCCCTGAATATATTCGGAACTACGTAATATTCCATAATTTCCGATACTGTATCAAAAACCAGGACAAATTTGTGATCGCTTGCAAAACATTGCTTCCAATTTGGTTAAAATTTCGCAGAATGTCAAGCTAATGAAAAGCCAGGTTTTTGCTAGAAGAAGGGCCAGGCATTTAGATGTTAATGGGGACCTGAGATATCAAGCTTCCATGAAACGTAAAGTGTAGAATAGTTTTAATTTGTGTTAATTGATGTTGTATGACCTATTTTTTAGGTTACTTACATTATAGGCTTATTCGTTCAGTGTTCGTTTATTTTTAACAAGTTTCTTTGTGCTTAAAATCTGTGATTTTCATTAAGTATTTAGGTTTAATTATAGGCGAAACTAGTTTTACTTGCATTAAATTGGGGAATAATATTAAAATAATGATTTCTCGTTTAACGTACTTTGCAATGTCAAAAATGCTAATGCGACAATTTATTCATCTATTCAAAACAGTAGCACAGTTACTTAAACAATGCTGTATGACGTTCTTGCTGACACTTCACATGACAGCTTCACTGCTTACCGAATCCGGATCCTAATTCTAAAGGAACACGCACATAGGTCGATTAACCAAATCAGTCCCGTTGCTCTTCACATTGCGGTTGCCGTTCGCAACATTCCCCGACCCGTATTGCTCGTGAGTCCACTCTTACTGTACCACTCACTTCTAGAACGGCTAATTTTGCCAGCGGTTTTTGCAGCACTCCTGTAGCAACCTCCTTACCTCTGCGCTTCGTAATCGTCCATCACGACACGGATATACCCGTATCACTCGACCCCATAGCCATCCACAGCGTAGGCGATCCTCCACTACAACTACCAAGTCTCCAGGTTGGATTGGCTTCCAGTCGGCAAACCATTTCGTCCGTTTCGTGATCGTTCGTAGGTATTCTTGGATCCACCGTCTCCAAAACTGGTCCAACAGCTCCTCCCTAGTCAGTTGGTTAACTCCACGCGTGCTCAGCATCAAGAAGCAGTTCGGTGTCAATGCTTCATGAGCTTCTGAGTCTATAGGCATGTAAGTAAGTGGTCTAGAGTTTACCAATTATTCCACCTCGATCAGCAACGTACTGAAAGTCCCTACATTTAGCTTCCGAATGTTGGACAGTGAAGCAAACGCACACTTACCGGACCAAACCATGCGTTCCCAACACCCTCCCATAGGTGATACAGAGGATGAATAAAAATACCTCCGAGTTTCCGTATTGGTGAATGTAGTTGCCAACCTCGCCGCAGATTTTGTTTTAGCTCACAACTAGCTCCCACAAAATTAATACCTCGATCGGTGTATATTTCAGCGGGAGCTTGAAGTCACTACTTCAAGGTGCACAGCACGAATCGTCAAGCAGGTGAAAAGGGCCATCCAACGCTATTCCCACGTAACTGAATGGGCGAACAAAAGTAGCAGTTCTTGCTGGAGGAAGTGGAGCCCTCCTTGGGACCACTGGAGCCGCCTTGTAGATCTGGCACCACCGGCAGAGCTTTTTATTCTTTTGAATGCAGCTCGCATCTCTGATATATGAAACGTCTGTCGCATCTCATTCACAGCTGTCTCAATGTTGTAAAGTTTGCTGTGACGATGGTCGATTGATAGATGCGTCCCATTGTGAGTTTTGGAAGAATAACAGGAAACTTAGAGTCGGCTGCTGGCTGGTGAGCATTCCTAATGTGACTGTCAATACAGAGTACGCCATCCTTCGCTAACACAGGAGACAGATTAAAAATGTTACGGCTTTTTTCGAGTTTCACCTGCTGATCCAAAGGTAGATGCTAGTTTCTTTTCAGGATAACGATCTCATCTCCGTACTCTTCGCGCTGAACCAGCTTAAAGATGATCCGTTCCGCTCTCCGTAATTCGTCCTATTTCAACCACACAGATATCTCCGTAGACTCCTGCTAGGCTCACGACAACAGTTGTTAACGAACCTATGTGCATACGCTACTGCCATACCAAGTGCTCCAACTTCGAGTATCTTCCGAATTCCACTTGTTGCTCCTTAACAAATTCACAATGAATGTGAGTCGCGCGAACTTCGGCCGGATCTTCAGTCACATAAGGATCTTGATGCGGCCAGGCTTCTGACTGTTGTTACAAGAATGCTGGAGCTAGAAACCATCGACTACGGCTGCTGACATTCAGGCCTTTACCCCACTTAGTCGTTTCGTCGGCCACATTCCAGCAAGAAGGAGCCCAACGCCATTCATCAATCTGCGTCAGCTCGAGAATTTCCGTCACACGAAAAGCGACAACCTTCCTATATTTTCTTTGGTCCGACGGTAACCAGGAAAACACGGTGCTAGAATCGCGCTGTGAGCTCGGCAGCGTATTCCTCTACTGATTTTCACAGCCTTGGTTCAAGAACATCTCTTTAGCATTGCGGTTGCCGTTCGCAACATAAAGTTCACGGGGTTTCGGAATCTTCCGAGAATAAAAGGCTTAAAGAAAGCAACTCTCCTACTATCGCGGCACGCTGGACGAGACTTTGTCTTTTTCGATGAAAAGTAGATTTTTCCTGTAGCAGTCTCACAATAGTCAAATGTTCAAAACAAGGTTGTGAGCCTGCAGGTCTAAAGACATCCCAGATAGCGACAGAATAATTACACGGTTCTAACGCTTTATCTTATAAAACGAAAGTTTCACAGATTGTCGTGAAGCATAGAAAGAATATTCGGATAGGATGATTACGGGGTCAAATATAGAGGTAGAGTCGACCATCACTTTGCTCGACAGGTCTTGCCATTACAGTTGTCGAGATCGACGAAATTTTGTCGAGTTGGTCGACTCAAGAGTTGGTCGAGTAAGAATTTGTTTTGATACGCGTTTTACATCGGTTAGTGGTTTTTGGCTGAGGATCGTAAAAATACACCAAACCATTTTGGTTTTGCAGGTGAATTAACAAAAAAAAAAAAACAATTTACTTCTAGCAAAAAATGTCTTATCCTATTAAAACCACAACAAATTACCGTCAGTTCGACTGGCTGGACAGGTGGACATCGTCAGAAGTTTTTGCGGTGTGGAGTCAGCATAGCTAATGTTAAGCAGAAGTGGTAGGAAACTCACCAGAAGCTCGATTCATGAGGACCACCAATGCTTGAGTCGGAATAACTAAAAGTAAATTTTGTTTTCTCGTTTGAATACTTTTGCTTTTGAGATCCTACCATTTGTTGAAGTTGAACTCTGATTCTTTTTCTAAAGTTCGTCTAAAACATTTGCTCTAGTGATTTGAAAATTTACACGCGAGTTATGTAATTGAAAATTAGTTATTAATTCCTAAAAGTATAGAAATAAACTACCCAAAATTCAGGGTACATGCTAGAATGTTCATAAGTAGACTTCCCTGAGTTTTAGGAAGATATTTTCTAGAAGTTCAGGAAAATATTTAATCGGAAAAACTATCTAGAAACTTCTCAAAAGTATAGGGAGCACTTCTTAGTAGTTTAAGCAGGAATATTCTAAAAAATATTTCCCAGAAGTTCAGAAGAGAACTTCCTAGAAAATCAGGAGAGGACATCTCAAAGCTTCTGGAAGAAGTTTAGGGAACAGGACTTCTTAAATTTAGAACTTTCCAGAGGTTCTAGAGTTCTTCCCAAAAATTCTGGACAGAACTTCGCAAAAGCTCAGGAAAAAGCTTCCCCGAATTTCAGCAAGAAACTAACCAGGGAGGGCACTTACAATAATTTCTCAAAAAATCAGAAACAATAGGAACAAACTTCCAAAATGCTCAGATCGAAACGTCTTAGAAGTCCAGGAGAGAACTTTTCCAGAAGTTTAGAAGAGAAAATTTCAGAATTTCACAATCAGGATTTCTCGAAGTTCAGGAAGAAACATCTCCAATGAACAGAACGAAACTTTCTAGAAGCATTGAGGGTACTTTTTAGAAGTTTGAGTAAGAATTTTTCAGAAGTTCAGGAACAAACTTCCCCGAAGTTAAGGAGTAAACTTCCCAAAGTTCAGGCGAGGACTACTCAGAGGATCAAGAAGAAACTTCCAACAAATTTCAGGGTATTTTCTAAATTTCAATACAATTTCCTCGGAGTTAAAATGGGACTTTCCAGAAATTTTCATAAACAAGCTCAGCAAAAAAACTTTCTTGAATTTCAGGAAAAAACTTACCAGAGATGGAAAAACTTCTCATAAATTCAGAAACAAACTTTCCCAAAGTTCACAAATAAACTTCCTTTGAGTTCAGAAAAGGACTTCTCAAAAGTTCTGGAAGAAACTTCCAACAAATTTAAGAAGATTTTCCAAAAAAAATCTGGAGAGAACTTTCCCAAAGTTTTGGACACAATTTTCATCACAGTTCAGGGTGGGACTTATTAGAAGTTTGGAAAGAAACTAATTTCAGAGAAAAACTTACCAAATGTTTCTGGAAGTTTAGGTTGGGTTGTTGGATGAGAATTTCCAAGAAAAGCAGGAGTCAAACTTATGCCTGTCACGTTGAACAATTGACACTACAATTCATCGTCACTAACACACCTGCGCCATCTGTCGCGCACACTGTAATGGGTGATAAAGCTGAACAGTAGGCGGTTATGTGCTTTATCAAGTGTAAGAAAATCGACTATGCGCGCTTCCTGTGGTGATACTACCAACTAAGTAACATTTGAATTGACCTTTTAATGTGTAATCGATGAAGAAACTGCAAGGGTTATGCATGTTTGTCTGTGTTAACATATTTAAAATTTGTTTATTTACATTTATAACTAGGGACTTATTTCATTAGTACGATCACAACAAAAACTCAACCATTCCAACAGCGAACAGAATGGAGTTGATTGAATTATTTTTGAAATACCCATCAAAACCACAAATTCACGTAAATACCATTATATATCTCATGCCTCATATCCATACATGTGTAGTCACTCCAACGTCCTAATGTTTTCATTATTGAGGCGCACTAAGATTGTTGTTGGCAGACATGCCAACATTCTTTTTCTCTGCAGCTCTGCCACTGCCATACATGTAGCATTCCTGTGGTATGGCGAATCCGCGACTGTTTAGTTTACCCACTTGTAAAGCCCTCCATTTTTTTTACTCGGTGGAATATTATTTTGGTGCTTTTTCTACCACGCACGCCCAGCCAAACAAACAGAACCATACAGCGGAGCAACTTTCATCCCCGCAGAACCGCCATAGGGTAAGGTGCTATTCCGGCCGTCGTTTAGTATTCTAGATGCCTGAGCATATTGAATAAGAAAAAAAGTTCTCAGGTTTTCTTCCGGCAGCATCTTTTTATTCACCCAATTGCATTTTGGTGGCGATTTCAAGCTTGTATAACGGTAATGGAGATTCGTAATTAATTTTCTGCCATTATGAAAAATAAAATTAATTAAGAAGCCATCTTTACCATCTTTACCACCTTCTGACTTTTGTTCAACTCCCTTTCCAAAGTTCGGATCGCGTGCTTTATAACATCGAAATCAGATCGTCACCCTATTCCCGTGGACCTTTTTTATTCCGCACCTATCTTCACGGGGTTTGTTAACGTCGTTTCTCATCGCTTCTAATGCAACCATGCAAAAGTCTTTATTTTTATTCGAGCAGAAATTTTCCTCACCACAAAACGGCTTTCTCACACTTCCTTGCCACCAGAACTCTGCAGTCTGCCAGCTGCAGTTTTGCGTTGCCCGGCAGGCATAAAAAAGGAAGAGCCTATCATAAAATCGGAAGCTCTTTGTTCGTATCAACCTCGAAGTGTAGAAGTCGCAATAGCAGCAAGCGCCATAGTCGGAGTATTTTTCAGCCAGCTTCGGCCTCGTAGCTGATGAATCCACTCAGAAGTACCAAAGTTGCAACCAGTTTTCTGGAGCCACTTTTTTTGTCTTTAATAGTCCTGACAAAATATGCTACACGTCGTTTTAGCAGGCCTGCAAAAGGGATTCTGTACGCCTTTTTAGGGTAGTAAAAAAGCCAAAAATGCGCATGAAATATGGTGGTTAAGATAAACAGGCGTCTACCTGTTCATATGGTTCGATTATGCTACCTGCGCGAATTTATGGGAGGGTGACTCAATAAAAAGGAACTAACTTTTTTTCATTTATTGAAAATTTGATAAGCTGGCACCATCGTAACCTCTTTTTCTTTATGACCTATTTTTAGTGACGAAGATATTATTACGATTCAACCATAACATTTCGCATCTAATATGTTAATATGTTGTTTGCCGAAGTTTGAATAACTAAGTTTTCAAATGAATCTTTTCAAACATCGATTTAGGAAAAGCTATTTATTTCTCAACATAGTCTCCTTCAGCTCGATTCACTTAACCCAGCAATGCTTGATTTTCTTTAACCCGCCAAAAATTTTTTTTCGGTTCATGTGATATTATTGTTGTTTTAAGATCAGTTAAGTAGATTGATAATCATTAATCTTGAATACCTGTCACCTCAGCGAGATAGACGGGGGCACCGGCACCGACGCGATCGGTTCAATTGACTTTCTAGAGCAGACGTTAAATGCGACCGATTGGGAACTGCCAACAGGCGCGGTTTAAGCGGGACTTTGCCTTTCTCTTAACCTTTACTATTTTGCCACGGCCAGACATGTTGCTTCGCGAAACTGACGATAAAATCACCGACAAACCGACAGGAAACTCAATCTTCACTATTGATCAAGAATCCATAACGACCGATTCAAATGTTCAGCGATCCCATCTGCCAAAACCTATAGAATTATTTTATCTAGATCAAATAAATGTGTCCATAATAGCTAAGACATGAACCTTCTTATCAAGTTCTCAAGAATGTTCGTGGCTTCAATAAACGTTCTCAACGAACACGAAGATAGATGTCAGTAATATGATTTGAATAGAAATATTAAGACATTTTCTATTGTCATGCATGTCGGTTTGTCGGTGATAAAATGTTGAATTTAGACAAGAGCCGCTTGAATTTGGACGACATTTCGCGAACTTATTCAGTATAAAAGAATACGTATTTTGACATAAGGATATATTGTTTGAACTCAAGAGTAACTTTAGAGAAGGGCTTATGTGTTTTTCATACAACAGTTTTTGGAAAACAGTAACTCGTAAATCGTTCGTTTTTGAGAAAAGGAGTCTGAGAAGAATGGTACGGAATCAAAATGTTAATAGAGAAAAATATACACTGAAAAAATATGTTGTTGGAAAAAATCATTATGATTGTTGCATGTAAAAACTTTTTTTTTCAGTGTATATATTTTTTCAAGGACATTTTGATTCCTCACCATTTCTTCGCAGACACTTTTTCTCTAAAATCAACGATTTCCGAATTACTTTTTTCCTAAAACTGTTGCATAAAAATACATAAGCCCTTTTCAAAAGTTACTCTCGCATCAAAACAACCGTTCCTCATGCCAAAACACTTATCCTGTTAGTCCAAACCCGTTTGTATACTGAAGTTTTGTAATTTACTGATTTGGCGTGGAACTGCTCAATGCGGAACAAATTTAACAATAGGGGAGAGGCCTCAGTTGGTGCGCCTGATACCAGCGTTTAAATGAAATCATTAGTTTTCATTAGCACGGTACATGCGCCCCGCACGCTGTATAGTTTTTGAGGTTAAATTCGCATCTTTTCAACTTAGGCAAAAAAACAACGGACCTTTTTAAGGCCCAAAACCCCATCCAAAGTGAAGAGACATGGACACACTTACTTCTGAACATTACATCTGGAAATTGCAATATTGGGTATTGGGATTTTTTTGAAAAACTACCATATGATTACTTATTGTCAAAAACGTAAAATATGATTCGAATGAGGTCGACAAGTTGTTCCGTTCTGAAGTTATAACCGAAGACAAACCGTATGAAAAAACGTGTAAAAAAAGACCTTAGTGTATTGGTGAGAGCTCACATACGATACGGAACTCATTCACAAAAAATCACTATTATTCACGAAATAGGTGAATTCAAACAAGTGAAAAACATGGAGTCCAGGCAATGCAATCGTCCTCAGACAAATCTCAAATATGAAACCAATACGGTTCGGTTAAGTATTAGTAGTTAGTTTACGTAAACTGGAACCACCTAAACAAGCAGAAAACAAATGAAGCGAATCCACGTAAATGATGAATTGGTAAAGTCAGCGGTTTACTTTGCTATTATGTGCGATCCCAAAATTGCCGCGAAAAATAAGGGTGCCAAAACGTTTCGATATAGACCAACAATCACAGAGATGAGAATATCAATCGCAGGGTCGGTTGAAGAGATTCATGAGTCCCATTTTCAGAAGATTATCGACAAGATTCTGGAATCACTTGACGCTCGATTTAAAACTGAATCGTTTGAGTTCCTGTTGGAAATTGAAATCATTTTTTGCTGGGAAACGACGCAAACAAAGCCTAAGGTCTAAGTTTTTATGAGAGTAATGTCGATCCGTAACGCTTGCTGCTGCATCGGGAAATGTTTTTACAAACTTTGAAGGAAGGTGACAAGTGTGATGAGAATATCCCAGATATTGTTGACTACTTCAAGAAAAAACCGCATTTTAGATTGATCTTCTCCCAGAGTTTGTTAAATTACTGAATATATTTGTGACAATTCGACTTGTTCTGCAAAACCTGAGCGGTCATTTTCGGGACTTCGAAGACTGAAGACATACTTGCGCTCCACAATGGGACAACAGCGGCTGCACTTTCACAAGGACATGGCGAAAGATCTGCCCCCAAAACTCCAAAACTCGAGCTGGACTTCGTACGTTTAAGGTTCAGAAGTCCCCAACCCGTGCCGAGAAACAGAACACGTTCGCAAAAAGCCGTGCCCGGAAGGTGTACGGCCAGAAGTTAACGAAACCACACTGCTGCGTAAAGGATGACGAGACATATGTGAAGGCGGACTTCAACTAGATGCCAATAAACCTGAATGTGACTGCCAAGGATAAGTGTGATGTTTCCGAGAACCTCCAGACAAAGAAGATTCGCAAAGAAGTTCTGATTTGTACTTGCAGAAAGCGAAATACACCTTTCGTGGAGAGCGACTTCTCCCTCTCCTGAAAGCTCACGATGGTCCAACAATCTGGCTGGATTTGGCATCATGTTACTACTCGTAGGATGTGCTAGAGTGGTATAACGTGAATGATGTTGATTTCGTGCTGACAGATCTGAACCCTCCAAACACTCCTGAACTGCGACCAATAGAAATATATTTGGCCATTAAAGCTCGATTCAAAATAAATCTGGGCGAACGGTTTTATACACCACCGCGTCCCGGGTTGTTGGAACAAAAATCGTTTGACATGCATTTGTTGATGTTTCATTGACGAAGAAATTGGTGAAAAGTTTTTTTCGTTTGATTGACGCATCTCGAATGTAAGGATCATTAAACTTGAGAAAACAAGATTGATTGTGCACAAACATCTAGAGACTCATTCGTGGTCTGCCTGAAAAATAGCAAAAGTGTTAACATTCCCAAAGTTGTGTCTTGTAATCAAACGTTACAAGGGTACTCTGAGTGTGGATAGAGCACAGCGCATCTATCATAAAAGTGGCACTAGGGACAATGAGCTGAGGAGAAAGGTGTTGAGGTTCGTGAAAGGCAACCTAGGTGTCTCCATACGTGATTTGGCAAAGATATACAATTCCAACTTTTCCACCGTGCGTAACATCCTTTCAAGAGAAGGATTTGTGCTAGTCAACAACCGAATCGCTCCCTGAAACAAAATTTAGTGGCCAAAAAGCGAGCACGATTACTAAACGAACGAGTTTTGACGAAATTTGATGGCTGTATTTTAATGGATGACGAAACATATGTCAAAATGGATTGTAAACAAATCCCCGGACGAAAATTTTACCTGGCAACTGGTTGTGGGGATGCCCCTTCCAGGTATAAATTTGTTTCTGCTGATAAGTTTGCTCGGAAGCTAATGATTTGCCAGAAATCTGCAGTTGTGGCCTCAGAACCAAGGTGTTCATCACATCTCACACAATGACGTCGTAGGTTTACATTAAAGAGTGTCTGAAAAATCGGATTTTACCCTTCATTCGGCAGCACAAGACCAACGTTATGTTTTGGCCAGTTCTAGCCAGCTGCCACTACTCTAAGAAGGCACTAGAATGGTATGCTGCAAACGATGTTAATTTCGCCGACAAAGAGTTCAAGAATCCTCCGAATTGCCCTGCGCTCAGACTTATCGAAAAATATTGGGCATTTGTCAAGCGAAAATTTCAGGGATGCGGTAACGAAGTGGCAAGTACACAATAAATGCATTTAAAGTGGAACAAGTTCGCCGGCAGACTGCCGGCACCAGCGACTGAGCAGATCATGATGGCTTCGATCGCAAGTAAAGTGCGACAGTTCGTTCGAAACGGTGAAATGTAATACCATGTTATATATCGTTTGAAAGCTGAAATAAATACCTTTTGATCAACCGTGTATGTTATTTCATTCTTGAGTTATGATCAGGACGCATTCACCTAATTTACTTTGAATCGGGCTTTACGAAGGAGCACTTCTTAAAACGTCCTAAAGTGGTGAAGAGTTTAGATGAAATGAAGAAAACATGGGTTAAGGTCTGTCCTCGAAAAAAAATGCACCAGACAAAAGTGTTCGCCAAAAAATTATTTTAAGTCGGATTTTCTTTCAGGAAATTAACTAATACATTTAGATTATGTTTCGGCATAATTACTTTATTCAATTTCCTTTCCATCGCTGAAAGCCCGCATCTTTCCCTTAAGACCCCTCATTACATTTTGTGCAATGGTGGAGCTGACCTTTTTGGTCACTTTCATCCATTCTTTCTTCAACTCCAGCTCGTTCTTAAAACCTTGGACGATTTTCGAACTTTGGCCTTCATTATGGCCCAAAATCTTTCCACCGGACGAATCTCTGGTGAATTTATGGGGTTGGCGGTTTTTGGTACAAAAACAACGTTATTGTCTCTGTACCAATCCAACGTCGATCGCGCGTAATGGCATGATGCCAGGTCCGGCCAAAATAATGTCTCGCCTCCGTGGGACCGCAGGAAGGGCAACAGATGCTTCTGGAGGCACTCGGTGCGGTAAATTTCGCTGTTGATGGTACCCGTTGTGATGTACGGTTTACTCAGTTTACCGCATTGGCATATGGCCTGCCAGAGCAAGTATTTTTTGGCGAATTTGTCCACTTTCTTCTTCCTTATGTCTTCCGGAACGGAACATCAAACCGTGACTTGGCAACGTAGAACTCCAGCCCCTATATCTGCGTTGCGTCTGCCTTGATGTAGATTTCGTCATCAAAACCACACACATCGGTTTTGTTAACCACTCTCGATACAGCTTCCTTGCGCGCGATTGGGCGGCCGTGTTTTGTTGATCACGCAGGTTCCTTGCGGACCTTCAATACACGAAGCCGAGCTCGTTTCATGCTTTGCTGAACGAAACAGGCGGAACACTTTGCCTTCAGAGCTGCGTCGCGAATCGAAAGGTTGGGATTACACTTACATAAATAATCCAACACCTTCCGGGCCTTCACAGAGTCAGCTGTCTTCGATTTTCTTCCATTTCCACCTCCACTTCAATTTTTACCCACAGACAAAAAAGTTACACACGGATAAAAATGGTGCATTTTTTCGAGTACAGGCCTTAATATGCAAAAAAGCTGTCGATTTTGAGGTCCTGCAGAAGAGTATGGCTCGGGTTAAGGTCAAGGTTCGCGCATTCCGATATAAATGTGAAATAAATTAAATTAATGATGTCAAAATTAACTTGAATTGTTTCTTTTTCCTCCCTGAAAATTTTGTGGTAATCGGATAAAAACTTGAATTTTGTGTGTGCGGATTTTAAACGGTACACCCTTTAAGCAAAAATCTGAAAAGTTACGTTTTCTTTATATGCTGTGCCATTTTTGCGAGAGAATTCGAACAAAATTTCAACATTTAATTCAAGTAGACTATGTTATGTACAGAGTAGGGGTTGAGGAGTATGCGCTCAATACCCTCGATATAGTAAATTTTGAGAGGCAACTACTGATAGAAAAAAAATTGACAAGCAATTGCCCTTCGTTTAAAAAAATCACTTTAAAAAAAAATACTATTAAACTTAAAATAAAATTCAGCATTTCAAGTCGAAATTCTCGGACCATGCTGAGATAATTCCTAAGCGCAATTTTATGTGTCGAGAATGAGTAATGATTGATTCCAGCTCTCTCACATTTCCTAGAATTCCAACTAGATTCGAGCTTTGAATTTCCGCCATCCAAATTGATTCGAATAAAGGTCATTTGCTAAAGAGTCCAAGAAAATTATTATTGCGATCCAGGCATACAGCTTCACTCACCATATAAAAGAATTTATTTATCCAACACCAAGTTGCCACCTCCATTCCGGATAGCGACAGCATTGATCAATTTCCCCCATATTGACAAAATTGATACGAAAACTTTAGCCCAACAAAATACAAAGTCGAATCATTTTCCAACTTTTCCGGCCATTTTCTCCTACTATCAAGATGGAATAGTTCCATCAATTCCAACTGTTGACGGGTAATTGTTTTGCCCAGGCTGCTCCTGCTGATGGCGTCAACTTTCCGCATTTTCTCCCTCTCATCTTTCTCCATACCTCCAACGACCGACCGAACCGGCCGGATCTGTACTTCTCCGGTGCACGGTTGACGTGTGGAGATGGTGGTGACAACTTGTAGGTGGTACTCCGTTTACTTTGAGAACTAGGTTGAATACCGGCTTGGGGAAGATGGTGAATACGACCGAAGAAGCATTGGCAGGGAACGGCTCAGGTCTGAATGGCAAAAATCTTCATCAAGTTGCTTTTGATGGAATGAGCTTCTGGATAGCACTCTTGACATTCCGTCATTAGGATGGTGGGGGGAGGAGAAGAATGACAGTATGAAACGAAAGGGTATTCCGAGATTTCCTACCCAGGATCAACAACAGCATCCGTCCGGAGTGCAAGATGTTGTTAGTTGGGGAGAAACTAGGTCAAGACAGTAACGATAGTGCTGGTAAAATGCTCTCCAGGGTTGCTTGAACATAACTTGCTGCTCTGTCTGTTGTTGGAGAACGATGAGTCTTCTCATCAGCAGAAGAGACAGTTGGGCCTTCCCTCTGCTGTCCTGCGACGGAATGAAAATAACAGTGGTTAACAACATTCACGGGGTGGGAAGGCAGGATGCAATGCCAAGTTGATGGCATTCCGGAGAAGTGCGTTTGTACATTTCATTGCCCGGAGGTGTAAGCCGTTTGAATAATTGCAGTCTGAGGAAGCCCGAGCGCAATGGCAGGAATAATAATGTGTCGAACATAGACAGGAGGATTCAAATCACAGGGGGATGTAATTTCCAGAAACACCGATTTGAGATTGAGTCGTTTCAGCGGTGGTAGAAGGTCAAATGAGCTCTTGTTAGTAAAAACAGAATTTCCATTAGCATTGCAATCACATCTATAGTTGAAATTCCACATTTTATCGGCATGAGACAGTTTTGTAAACTCAATTACTGGGTTCCACAATATCATCCACTGTAGATAAAGGTTCCGCTGTATCAATTTCCTAAATTAATGATCCCATTCCACCCACTTTCCTTCCGGATCCTAAGGTCACCGTGTATTATTGCTTTCTGACCCGGAAGGCTGCCACTTCTACTTGTTGGGCCACGTTTGGTTTCTTATGGCGATAGGCTCGATGCGGAAAAGGCTTTCCCAACCCGCCTCTGGGGAAGAGTCAATTCACTACCATTCCCGCATGGGCAAATGCGAAAAACAAACAATCTCCATTGGAACGTGGCAAAGGATGAAGAAAAGGATTCATTTTAGGATTCGGTTGATGGTGCGGTTCTTCGTTACAGACGGCGCTGTCGTCGTTGTTGTTGTCGTCACTTTTGATGCCACTCAAAGCCCGCGTCTACGGTTTTGCGGCCAATTTACACTCTCATCCCAAACTCCCATCAGCTAATAAGGTGACAGCAGATGGTTGGGTTGGAATAGAGTATAATAGAGTATTCTTGGGTGTAAATGCTGCAGTGTTACGTAGATACGCGAACTTTCGGTTTGAAAAGTCGAACGAGCGCCAATTGTAGATTGTAATTCGAATCATTCATCCCGCGCTGAGCATTTTCTTCAGAAATTTTACTCAGTTTCTCTGAAAAAACATCTTATTTTGTATGAGAAAAAAACTATGAAACTAGGTAAATTATTTCCAAAATCACGCATTCGCGCATCTAACAATTTTCAGTGTCTATACTTCTTTGCACATTGAAGAGTTTATCTTACGTTTGAAAGCTGTCCACGATAAAATATCGCCATATTGAATTGTTTACCAACACATTACCACTCGATCACTGATCTTTCAACTTGAAGAATATTTGATGGTTTACATGATTAATAATTAAAGTAATTTATGTTTTAGTATTTGGTTTTTTATTTTTTGCGAAGCATTAGTTCCAACTTAAATATAAATGGTTGTAATGAAATATTATCCTTAACACCAGAGTATAAATTATTTTCTTAAATTAACTCATGTGTTGTAATTTTATCGTGGACACCCTGTAGTTTGATTTTAGTGTGTGAATGGCAGAGTTGGAATTGGATATAGGAATGTGATGGAATTAGCGGTGCTTGGTTAACCCTTATGGTTGGCTTGAATGAAGTTTGATCAATTAACGTT
This sequence comes from Aedes japonicus, assembly GCA_034211315.2. Lineage (NCBI taxonomy): Eukaryota > Metazoa > Arthropoda > Insecta > Diptera > Culicidae > Aedes > Aedes japonicus. Next base: position 9,578 of record JASCZW010001695.1, on the reverse strand, counting down.
GAGTAGGATAATTGACTTTTGGCTTGACACCCTATAGCTACTTTCTTTAGCAATAGAACCGCTATTAGTGGAATTGTACGCTTAAATATAGGGTCCCATATAGGAGACCAATTTCATATTTTTGGTTGAAAATGATGTCGAAAATATTTGCACCACTTACTTACTTACTGACTTACTTATACTGGTTCAACGTCCTATTAAAGGGTGTACGGAATCAAATTGCGACACACAAATATTCGACAAAACTCGCCCGTTCAACCAATCATCTTCAAACTTTCAGGGAGTAAAAGAGAACATGTTATGAATATTTTCCCATGTTTGTTTTATTCAATTTCAATTTCATATCCAAATGCACGAACCTTCTTCTTTATACTACTCAAAAGATCCTGAACAACATTTGGACCAACTTGTTTTTGCGTGCCATTTTTTCTTCATATCTTGCGATTTCACTTCCTTAGGATGCTTCCGAAGTGACTGCTTCATGATGGCCCAAAACTTTCTAATTGGTCGCAGTTCCGGTGTGTTCGAAGGGTTGAGATTCTTCGGTACGAAATTGACCTCCTTAGCCTTAGGCACGAGGCTGTTGGGATTCCTCTTGAAAGCTTGAACTACCCACTTGTGATCCGTAACACAATACGGAGATCCATTTTTGCCACTTTTTTTTTCCAATCGATGGTCAAGCGTTCGTGGTACCGATTTAAAACACGACACATCGTAGAATGTGCCATTCCCAGCTTCCTGCTGATGGCACGATGAGAAAAATCCGGATTTTCTAGGTACGTGAGCAAAGTTTCTTTGCGCTGCTACTGTTCTTCCGACTCCATCTTCGCAATGATTGCACATCTGCTAGTGAAATTTACACAGCGTAAACAAATACACATTGAACTAATTCAACCCAAAATTTCAATAGAAAATACCCGACGCGTTGAAAGTTACAGCCATTTAAAAGTGGTGCAATTTGATTCCGTACAACCTTTAGGACCACACCTGTGTCACGATACTTCTCCATAAAACTCGGTTGAAGGCTGCTTGTCTCCAATTCCACGAATGTCCCACACTTCCTAGGTCTTGCTCAACTTGGTTTAACCACCTAGCTCACTGTGCTCCTCTTTGTCTTGTACCGATCGAATTCGAGGCAAACACCATTTTTGCGGGATTGTTGTCCGACTTTCTTACAACATGTCCCGCCCATTGTACTTTCAGCTTTAGCGCCTTTCTGGATACTGTGTTTGCCATAGAGCTGCGCCCTAAACACGCCAAAGATGGTCCTAAAGACGCGTCGCTCGAAAACTCCAAACTGCTTGCTGGTCCTCTTTGAGCATTGTCCACGTCTCATGCCCGTAGAGGACTATCGGTCTTATCAACATTTTGTACATGGTACACTTTGTACTGGGGTTAAGTTTACCAGACCTCAATGTTTTGTGGAGTCCATAGTAGGCACGACTTCCGGTAATAATGCGTCTCCAAATTTCTCTGAAACAATTGTTATCCGACGAAACCAATGATTCGAGGTACACAAACTCATCCACCACCTAGAACTCATCTCCGTCGATTGTCACAGTTCTGCCTATGCGAGCTCTATCATGCTTGGTTCATCCAGCCAACAGATACTTAGTCTGCGTCGGAGACTAAGTATCTGTTGGCTGAAGGAACCACCTTCAATCCAACTTTTTCCGCTTCACGTTTCAGCTTGGTGTACTGATATCAGCTACCACCTGGAACGTTCTGCCGACAATGTCCATGTCGTCAGCGAAGCAGATGAACTGGCCGGATGTAGTGAAAATCGTACCATGCATGTTAAAGTCCGCACGTTTCATAACAGCGTAATGTTGAACAGGAGGCAGGAAGACCATCGCCTTGTCGAAGTCCTTTGCGTATTTCAAACGAGTCCGATAATGCACCCAATATATTTACGTAACACTGTAAACCATCCATCGAAGCCTAAATCATTCGGGTCAGTTTCCCGGGAAAAACGTTCTCGTCCATCATCTTCTATAGCGTTTCACGATCAATAGTATCGTATGCGGCCTCTAAGTCGATGAATAGGTGATGTGTACGGACTTGATATTCGCGACACTTTTGGAGGATCTGCCGAACGTAAAGATTTGGTCAGTTGTCGATCGACCGTTCATAAATCCGGCTTGATAACTTCCCACAAATTTGCTTGTTAGCGGCGATAGACAACGGAAGATAATCTGGGACAGCACTTCGTAAGTCGCGATGAGAATAGTGATCGCTTGATTGTTCTTACATTCTAACTTGTTGAATTTTTGTATATTGGGCATATAAATCCCAATTTCCACTCCTCCGGTAGCTGTTCTGTATCCCAGATCCTAACTATCAGTCGATGCAGACAAGTCGCCAACAGATCGGCCCATTTCATAAGTTACCGGCCTACTGCCATCTTGTTATTCTTAAGCAGTTTGATAGCATCCATAACTCCGCTTATCGTGGGAGTTGGCACGTCACCCTCGTCCACCATACCGATGCATAACCATTCCTCTTGCTGTCCTGGTATTCCGCTCTGCGCCATTCAGAGTGTTCATCGTAGTGCTGAATCCAGGTAGAATCCAATTACCTCATCTTCATCCGTCAAGATACCGCCATCTTTATCCCGACACATTTCGGCTCGCGACACGAAGCTTCTTGTAGAACGCCGCTCATCTTGAGAACGATACAGCTGCTCCATTTCTTCGCACTTCAACTCCTCAAAGTGACGCTTCTTATCCCGGAAGAGATGAGTTTGCTGTCTGTTCCCAGTTCGTGTTCGCACTCACATTTTGACGAGTTGCCTGCTGCAGCATCAACGCTCGCTGTATTCTTCTCATCTAGAACCGTTTGACACTCATCGTCGAACCAATCGGTGATTTCCGCAACGCTGCGTTGCTAGCAGGTGGCTGCTTTGATGGTACCGCAGCAGTCCTCAAGAGGGGCAACGCTGCTTCAAGGCTTTGCGCGTAATTAGTTGCGACTTCCGGTAGCTTCAGTCGCTCCAGATTATACCGTGGCGGGCGTGTTATTCACATCGGAAAGTCTATGTCGCAGAAGTGTCCGATAAATGCCTTCCATCAATCAAAACGTAGTCGATTTGTGCGATCTGTTGTGATGATCTCCAGGTAATACCAATACTGGAGGTTACGCGAGATGTGGGACTACGCGCGACCATGTTCTTGGGGGCGGCGAAATCGAGAGTGTGAGGCCGTTTCGTCTCGTAAGCTGGTGGGCGCTGAATTTTCCTATAACCGGTCTAACTTCTTCCTCCTGACCTTGAGCATTGAGGTCTCCGATGACGATTTTGACGTCATGGTTTGGGCAGCTGTTGTATTTCCGTTCAAGCTGCGCTTAAAAAGCGTCCTTGTCGTCATCGTCACTTCCTAGGTGAGGGCTGTGCACGTTGATAATGCTGACATTGAAGAAACGACCTTTAATTCTCAACATGCACATTCTGTTGTCCATTGGCCACCACCCAATCACGCGCTTTTGCGTTTCGCCGTGTATTGCCGCAGCTCAGGTAGATGGTATAACCATCCTTATGCGCATGTACCATTCTTTCCAGCAAACCTCCTGCAGCGCTACAATGTCGAAAGGGGTACTTCCCGCATGAGAAGTACCCATACGGGACTTACAGTTCCATGTTCCGAGCTTCCAATCATTAGTCCTTTTTCGATGCCTGGGTCTATGCCGATTGTTCCGGTCCGTATTTACATCGTGTGCTTCCATTACTATTATTTTTTACGGCTGGCTTGTTGGGCCTGCACCAGCAACCTGTCTCGTCGGAGGACCATCGTGCACAGCTCTGTTTAGAGTCCCACGCTTGCACGAAGACGATGCTTGTCCGCCCCTAACATGGAGAACAGACGCCGTTTTGAGCCGCTCCTAACATGGAGAATAGACGCTCAGGCTGGTGAAGGCCTGGAACTTTTACCCCCATAGGGGGGTGACTCGCTTTGACAGGGCTGCTTTCGGATATTTGTGGGATTTTGGAAGAAACTCAACAGAGTTCAGCAACTGCTAAACCTTCCCCCTATCCGGGGATACTTATTTAATTCGCATCTAACCTCCATATCTGGAGGCCGATCATGACCCGCAACCTATGACCCAACGGGTGGCTTGCAGCTCAGCTCCGCCAGTCTTCACCTACTGAACGTATTGCCCAGATTTGCAACAATTTTGCATTAAAGTTTGAAGCATAGGATAGGGAACGACTTCAGCCTTCCGAAATCCTATCCCAAGTACGGGGTAAACGCTAACACTCAATGCTCACCGGTTGCAGTATGATGAAGCATCAAGCTGCGAAAAATGAGCGTTGTAAGTTATCGTTTACCCCCGGGCTTGGCACAGGGTCCTGGGGGGCTGATGCCGTTCCCTACCCTATATGGTTATGATGTCTGGCAAGTTACAGTGATTTTTGTTTTACTTAAAGTGCGTATGGGAGAAAACATAGATAATATCAATTCAATGCGAAAACAAGAAAAGACGCTTAGAAGTTGATACGAACCCATTTGAACCAACTGTAGTAATCCTGTTGAGACCACTTACAAAGTATCACCGAGGAACCCACCATTGAGAAAACAAGAAAAGGTCAGAATACCACTTAAGAATCATTGCGAACCGATTGGAACCAACATTATGGATGCAGGGCCACTCACAAAGTGTGATTCTAGGTTACTTTTTTGAGAAAACTTAGAATTACCCTTGGGTTTCATGCGAATCAGATAAGAATGTTGAATAAGAGTAGTTTTCAACCCGGAGCTCAGGATCTAAGAATATAGCTTTTCCGATTATGCAAAGTTATGATATCTATTCAAACATGTTCATTTGGTTTTCTGGAAGATCAACAGATTTTGAAATAATCTGCGATGTTTTACGACATCCAAACTGTCCGGGAGTTCAGAACTTAGGATCTAAAGTTGTAACTGTAGCTTTTTCGGTTATACAAAGTTACGACATGTATTCAACCATGTTCACTTAATCTTTTGGAAGGTCAACAGACATTTTGAGATAATGTGGGATGTTAAAGGTCATCCAAACTGTTCTTAAGTTCATAACTTAGGATCTACAATTGAAACTGGAGCTTTTTGAGCTATAGAAATTAAGGATGTGTGTTCAATAAAGCTCATCGAATCATTCGAAATGTCAACCGACCGTATGAGATAATCTAGGATGTTCTAAGTCAATCAAACTGTCCTGGAATTTAGAACTTATGATCTACAATTGTAACGGTAGCTTTTCCAGCTATACCAATTTACGATATGTATTCAACCATGTTCATTGAGTTCTCGGGTAGGTCAAAAGGCATTATGAGATAATCTGGGATATTCTAGGTCTTCAAAACTGTGCTTGAGTTCATGACTTAGGATCTAAAGTTGAAACTGAAGCTTTTTGAGCTATAGAAATTAGGGATATATGTTCAATAAAGTTCATTGAACCTTTCGAAATGTCAACCGACAATATGAGATAATCTAGGATGTTCTAAGACAATCAAACTGTCCTGGAATTTAGAACTTACGCTCTACTATTGTAACAGTAGCTTTTTCAGCTTTACCAATTAACGATATATATTCATTTATGTACATTGAGCACCCTGGAAGGTCAACAGGCATTATGAGATAATCTGGGCTATTCTAGATCATCAAAACTGTTCTTGAGCTCATGACTTAGGATCTACAGTTGTAACTGTAGCTTTTTCGCCTATAAAAAGTTACTACATGTATTCCATCATGTTCACTGAATCTTTTAGAAGGTGAACAGACATTTTGAGATAATCTGGGATGTTCTAGGTGATCCAAACTGTTTTTGAGTTCATGGGTTAGGATCTACAGTTGTAACTGTTGCGTTTATAGGTGGAGAAATTAGCAGTAAATATTCAAAAAAGTTCATTGAATTTTTTGGAAGGTCAACCGACACTATGAGATAATCTGGGATATTCTAGATCACCCAAACTGCACTTGAGTTCAGAACAAAGAGTCTATAATTGTAGCGGTAGCTTTTTCAGCTACACTAATTTACGATAGGTATTCAACCATGTTCATTGAGTCCTTTGGAAGATCAACACACATCTTAAGATATTCTGGGATATTCTAGGTCACCCAAACAGTCCTGAAGCCCAGAACTTGTGATCTACAGTTGTAACTATAGTTTTACGGCTAGACAACTTTACGATATGTATTCAACCGTGTTAAATAGCTTTTCTGGATCAATCGATATTATGATGAAATCTGGGATGTTCTGGGTCATACCTACGGATCTACAATTGAAACTGTAGCTTTTTCAGATGTACAAATGTTCAAGATGTATTCAACTATGTTCATTGGATCTATTTGAAGGGCAACCGACATTATGATATAATCTGGGATGTTCTAAGTCAGCCAACCTGTCCTGGAGTACTGAATTTAGGATCTCTTATTGTAACTGTAGCTTGTTTAAGTTATGATATGTTTTCAACCCTGTTGTTGAGTCTTCTGGAAGGTCAGCAAACATTATGAGATGATCTGGGATGTTCTATATCAGCCATGTAGTTCTGGAGCTCGGAAATTAGGATCTGAAATTTTAACTGTAGCTTTTTAGGCTAGACAAATTTACGATATGTACTCAACCAAGTTTGCTGGATCTTCTAGTAGGCGAACGGACATTATTGGATAGCGTGAAATGTTCTAGGTCATCCAAACTATTATGGAGTACAGAACTTAAGATCTACAATTGGTCGGCATTCTGCCAGATTGCATCAAGCGGCTTTTGGGTCATTTTGCGTAACTGAACCAATACAATTTTCTTTCTCCTCTTTAACGAATGTTGAATCCATTCCAACACAACGCAACAAAATGCACCAAGGGACGAGAAAATAAATACAAAATACAAAATACGCCCTATTTCACCCTACATCAGTGTGCTTTTCAGGTTTAATCTGTATAACTACAATCTCCCCTGCAATCTTGCTTGAAAATGGGCGTATCTTACGTGAAAATCTCTAAGAAATCGATTGTGCTCGTTTCATGCTGTGCTGGAGTCGATAAATAGTTCACTGTGCCCCAGTTCATCTTAAAAATGCGTTTTTTTTTTAGATTTTACCACTAGAACTACATTCACTCACTACTTTTTGCCTGAAAAGGGGCGTTCCAAACGTAAAAAGGTCTGGAAAATTGAATGGTGCTAGTTTCGTGCTGTGTTGAGGTCGAGAAATAGTTCATTGTACCCCACTTCACTCTAAATATGAGGTTTTTCACCTATAATTACAATCAACGCTGATTTTTTGTTTAAAAGAGGCGTAACTTACGTGAAAATATCTGAGGAATCGATGAGTGCTAGTTTCAAAAAACTAAAAAACGCACGTTTAGGGTGAAATGGCCTAAAACGAGCCCCGTTCGATGCCTTAGAAATGTTCACGTACACACTTAGACTTTTTTACAGAAATCTGTAAAGTTTTACCGAATTCTCAGCAGCTGAACGTTCGGTAATCCGATTTTACGGATTTCGGTGAAATTTTACAGATATCTGTAAAAAATTTACGGGATTTCGGTAAAATTTCACCGAAATCCGTAAAAACGGATTACCGAACGTTCAGTTGTTGAGAATTCGGTAAAACTTTACAGATTTCCGTAAAAAATCTAAGTGTGTAAGATACGCTTATTTTCAACCAAGAATCTGAAAAACACACTAATGTTTCCACTGTGCACACTCAATTATGCCCACTGTGCACCGACGCCGTTTTTTATCTTATAAAATGCTTTACAGTGTGTCTCACAATAGGTGTCACCTTTTTTCAGTCTTAGTTTATTTCAGCTGGGTAATTTTAACAGCGGAATTGAGCATACCCGTTTTGAGTGTATTCTTTTGGCACACACTTAAAAATTATGAATTTTACACGAGACGTAGTTCATGTTTGTAAAAAGTCGGGGAACGTAAAGAAAGATTTCGTGTAAAATTATGTCTCCTGAGACTGACACATACGCAATTCGACGAAAGACGTGTTTGATTGAATTTATTTTCGCATCTCTTCGAACTCATTCTTATGTGCCAAAGGACGCTTGCATGTGTCGGTCTCAGGAGACAGAAATTTACATGACATTTTGGTAGTGTGCAGCTTCTCGCTGAAGATAAATAAGCGATTCCGTTTGTTTATATTTATCAGCTACCATGGAAGCCATACGGAAGCAAGTTTTAAAATTGCATTTGCAAAAGCTTAGACCATGTCAGATATTCAATAGTCTTAAGCAGCTCGGAGTGAGTAAGCGTTTTGTTTTTCGTACCTTGGATAGGTTCAAGGAAACTGGAAATGTCCATATTCAGCACAAAGTAGGTGCCAAATGAACTGCCAGAACGAAGAAAAAGATCAAATGTGTGAGGAAGCGAATAAGACGTAATCCGGCCGTATCTGGCCTTAAATTAAGCAAACAATTTCAAATGTCCCCTGCTTCATTGGAAAGGCTCCTTAGACATGATTTGTAATGCAAACCGTACCAGAAACAACGGGTTCATGGGTTGACGGAGCGTCAAATGTAAGCCTGGGTCCAAAGAAGCAGAAATCTTTTGGTTCGGCACGGTGACTTCAATATTTTATTTTTGGATGAAAAGCAGGACAGTCATAATAAATTAAATGATCGTGTGTATGGCAAAAGTCTTGCCAATATTCCAAGAGATACAAACTAGATGTAGAACGATATCAAAATGTATCGGAAATCATGGTATGGGGCGCCGTTTCACGAAAAGGAAAACTTACTCTTCTTTTTGTAGAACCTAACGTAAAAATCAACACTGAATATTACATCGAGCAGGTTTTGAAAAACCAAATTCAAACGCAGTGCTTCAACGCTGTATGAGTATATTCTTTGCAACAAGACTCAGCTCCAGCTCACAAGGCAAAGAAGACAAAAATTGCCCGATTTCATCACAAGCCACGAATGGCCTGCATCTTCAACGAATCTCAACCCACTTGACTACTTTGTTTGGGATTATATGCTTCAACATATAGGCTCTACAAAAGGGCTTACTTTAGATCGATTCAAGAAAAATTTGGTTGATATTTGGAACCAAATTCTCCCTAACCCCCCCCGGCGCGGCGGCGCTGGCGGCGTTCCGGTGCCCTCTCGTCTCTCTCTCTCTCTCTCTCTCTCTCTCGTTTCTCGTTTCTCTGGGTCTCTCGCCGTTTCTCTCTCATTCTCGTTTCGATCATTTCGGCGTGACTCATTTCGGCTCGATCGTCATTTCCTGGGTGGAATTTCGTCGATCGACTCAATTTCTCGTTTCGATCGTTTCCTGCCGTTTCTCGACTCGTTTCATGATCATTTCTCTCGTTTCATTTCATTCATTTCGGTGATCGTTTGCGGGCCCTGCTCTCTCATTCGGCGGGAAATCATTTCATTCTCGCTTCTCTCTCGATCATTCATTTCATTTCGATCTCTCGATCGGTCGGGCGATCTCTCTTTCTGCTGGATATATGGAACACCGTTTCTCGTTTCGTTGTTTTTCACCACCGACATTTCATTCTCGATCGACTCGGTATTCAGCCCCCCTCTCGTTCGATCTCTCTCTCTCGTCTCGGCGGCGGTGATCTCTCATTTCCTCGTGGAAACCGATCCCCT